>JAGPOW010002791.1:1642864-1690044 GCA_030014935.1 Caiman crocodilus | reverse complement strand
AACCACATTGGCCACCTTCCAGTCCTCCAGCACTTGTCCAGAGCTCCAAGAGAGCTCGTATAACTGAGCCAAGGGCTCAGCGATCACCCCCGCCAGCTCCCTCACCACCCTTGGGTTCAGGTCATCTGGACCCGCCAACTTAAAGACATCCAGCCCTTCCAGAAGCCCTTCTACCAGGTCTACCCTCACCCTTGGCCCAGCAGTGATTCCTGAGGGGGAATACAGGCCTCCAGCGGGAGGGATGTCCCGATCCCCCCTCAGGAAGACTGAGGCAAAGAACCCATTGAAGAACTCAGCCTTCCCATTGGCTGCGAGCACCAGGTTGCCCGATGAGTCCCTCAGGGGCCCAATGTTGTCCAGGGCTCTCTTTTTGCTCTCCACATATTTGAAAAAGGACTTCCTGTTGTCCTGGATCCTAGTCGCCAGGCAGAGCTCTACTTCCACCTTGGCCTTCCTAATAGCCCTCCTGCACTCCCAAGCACATTGAGGAGTACTTTGGAGACTGCTCCTCTCTTCCAAACATCAATTTATTTAAATGTCTTCCTGATTCAAGAAACACTGGGGAAAATGTTAATACTTTTAATTTTTTTTTGCTTTTTACAGTAAAATTCAAAATAGAAAGTATGGACATTATATAAAAAGACACTTCCATGAAAGATTATAGATGTTCTGGAAAGGTCTCATTGAGTCATGTACCAGAATGTGGGGTACGGAACGTGTTAGAGTGATGCTGCAACTAGATGTTATGCCGCAAGAGGTTCCTTTCAGTCTGATAGTCATATGATTTTTAATTTAAAAAATACTACCCCAAAATACAATGCAGTGCTTCTCTATTTGTGATGGATGAGTTGTGTATTCAGAGGACTTAAACTTTATCCATAATATTTCAGGGTGCACCTTGGTGTCAAACCCACTTGAGGAAAACCTCATATTTTTGTGTGAAAACTGGATTCTCACCCATGTAGGTACCCATGGATAAGCACAAACAAGCACATTTTTGCTAATTTGTAATGTAAAGAAGATATGATTCCTGGTCATAATCCTTTTGGAATGTACTATTTCTTAATGAAGTCAGGGATATCAAAGAAATTGAAACACTTTTTCATCAAATGAGTGAATTTGTAACCAATGGTAATTTATTTATGCTTAATGCCAGTCAGAATAAATTTCCCCCAGGGAAATTATTTCAGAACCACCCATTGTGATGTTTCTTCTACTTTATTCTGAAGCATCTGGGATTGGCTACTGGGTTAGGTGCAGCTGTGGCAAGATGCTGGGCTAGACACATCACTATCTGATTCAATATGGAAGTTCACGTGCACATAAAGGAAATCAAAGCTAGCATGCTATTCTCTGGAGATTTTAGAATCCAGTGGAAAGAGTCACCAGGCCAGTCTTGGATTGTCATCAAATCAGAACATGGGTGACCTTGCAATTAAAACACACGTGTGAAAGGTAAAACAGAGTTTCTATTCAGTAAATTGTTCTGACTTTCAGCAGCCAGTAAGACACAAGTGGTGGGGCTTGTTGGGAACAACCAATTCCATATAATCTTTGACTTATAGTGGCTAGCCTTGGAGACAAGGGGACATCCATTCTTGTTATTTATTTAGATGAAAGAACCTAAACAATTACTTTGTCTTATACATGGTGTTTCACAGGCACTTGGTGACGAAGCGGAAAAAGTCACAAACATTTTTTTTAAAGTAAATATATTTCTTAGGTGTTCCGGCTGAAATCAAGTCCTTCTAAAAGAAGTGAGAAAATGAAGCAATGATGCACATAAGTACGGGAAGGTCCTGATGGGAAACTGAGAGCATTCAAAACTGAGTTCAGTTGAGGTGCAGGAAGTTAACCTGGTCATTGAGAGGTGAACATGGGAGGAACAAAGGTCCAGTTGGGCATATTATCAAGGTTCTAATACGCATTTAATGGACTGCTAGTCTATTGAGTTTTTCCACTCAAAGTGATGTCAGATTTTGGAGCTTTTCCAAAAGACAGAATGATATGAACCCATAGGCACAAGTTAGTGTTTTAGAAAAATATAAAAGATTGTATGCGTGTTGTTGTTGTTTTTCTGGGTATTGCCTCTGTATATCATTTCTATCCATCACTTCTAAGTATAGCTGGCTTGGACTGATAAAATTAATTTCACTGAACCAAATATAACTCCATCTTTTACTCTTTTTGAGGAAACAAGCTATTTTTTCCTTGTAACGTATCAGTCAGCATGTGAATGAACCCTGGAAACAGCAATAAATGCATTATTCACTAGTCACTAGTGAAAGGTCATCATGAAATTTATGAAGCCATTTGTCATGAAAAATATTTATATCCCAATAGAGATCAATATCTAAAGATATTTGAATGGAAATTTTCATAGGTTAAAAAATTGCTTGTGGCTTCCATGACATCTTTAAAACTCAACCATTGTTAAAGGCAGTGATGTTCTACCCAGAAATGTTAGTGATGAAAAACTTTGAAGGGGGGAGGGGTGGAAAGAAACCCTCTTTGAACAGGTTCAACAAAATTAGACTTCTGTCCTGATATCCAGATAAAAATCTTTCTGTTTCCCACCAGCCCAAGGGAAATTTTGCATTCATCACCAAGCAGGGTAATGAAATATCTTTTCATGTCGGATTTCTTACTTTGGGAGATGTTCTATTTGTAGTAATAACACGGGAGGAGAAGAACGTCCCAAGTGGTAGCACAGAGCTCTGAGCAGTGGCAATCTAATTCTGCCTAGGAACATTTTTCAAATTATTGGAAAACATTTTGAAGTTGCACACTGCAAAGACGGCAAGAAAGAGCTTTTCTGATTACCAGAACTGCTAAGGCACTGCATAATGCCTTTGTTTGTTTCGACACATACAACTATTTACTTAATAAAACAAAATGGTTCATTAAGCCAATTCAAGTAGAAAAATACTATCAGTATGGGGGATTTGTTGTACAATTTAATTTGTTTAAACACTTTATCACTGGCATTAATAACATATTTTCTTTCATTTAAATATGTGTTTAGATCCTTTGTTGCATTCTTTTCTTTGGCATTCTGTTTTTTTTCCCTGCCCCTAGTTCTGTGAATAGAGTTGTTATATAAACTTGGGAAATTCCTCTGAGACATTTGTCCTTTTTCATAATCCTTTTTCAAAAGCAGCTACAAGGCTTGACTCAATACTGTTTTAAAACACTGTGATTACACAGTTGGAATTGGATCAAGAGTCATCTAGTCTAGTGGGGAGTCAACCTTTTTGGCAGATGGGTCATAAATTACACATGCCCATAGTGTCACTCTGATTCCCTTGTTCTGCTTGATCTGCTGCTCTGCTTTCTGTTCCAAGTCCTGTGCTCCATGCTTGATCTGCTGCTCTGCTTCCTGCTTCCTTTTTAGTGCTCTCTGCCCAGTCTGCTAGTTTGCTTTCTGTTCCCTGCTCAATCAGCCGCTGTGCTCCCTTCTGTTCTCCTGACATAGAAGCTGCAAATGACACTTGTGGCCTCCGTGCTGCAGGTTGGCCACCCCAATCTAATCCAGTAGCAGGATCTGTTATTCCTAAAGTATTTCAGAATAAGCATGGTGCATTCTCTTGACACTAAGATGTGGGGAGAAGTGGGCACGCTAAGGGTCAGCAGGGCGGCCCTATGAGGAGAGGCCCTGTTTAGCCTCTACAAGGGAAGGCTGAGGGGGGATCTAGTGGCCACTGACAAACTAGTCAGGGGGGACCAGCAGGCATTGGAAGAGTCCCTGTTCCCCCAAGCTCTACCAAGAGTGACAAGAAATAATGGTCACAAGCTGGCAGAGGGTAAATTCAAGCTAGATATCAGGAAGCACTGCTTCACTGTCAGGGCAGCTAGGACCTGGAACCAACTTCCAAGAGAAGCGGTGCTGGCTCCTACCCTGGGGGTCTTTAAAAGGAGGCTGGATAAACACCTGACCGGGGTCATTTGACCTCAGTATGCTTTCCTGCCATGGCAGGGGGTTGGACTTGATGATCTGCTCAGGTCCCTTTCAACCCTACCAACTATGAAACTATGAAACAATGAAAACCTTGAGTAAAAGGAGATTCCACAACTTTCCTAGTCAGTTTGTTCTACTGCCTCATGTCCTGCCTTCTCCTTCTATATCACATCTTTTCAAATATTTGAAAACTGCTACCATGCCACTTCTTACCCTTCTTTTCCATGCACTAAATAAATCTAGTTCCTTCAGCCATTCCTCATATGACTTGTATTTCAACCCATTTGTCATCTATGTTGCCTGCCTCTAGATCAAAAGTGGGACCCAGTATTCCAGCACAACCTAACAGCTACTGAGTAGAGTGATGCTGGGCAGGTCTACACAAGATGTTTACTATGGAGTTGCCTAATTAGCGCTGCAGTAAATGTCTTGGTATCTATTAGGCTGTAGGAAACAAATAAACTCTGTAGCAAGTTACTACTTGCAAATACTAGTCTGCTGCAGCATTTTTTCATGCACAAAGTGCACATTTAGGTGCTGACCCAGCAGGCTGGAGCCACGAGGGTGCTTCACTGAGGGGTCTGCCTGCTGGCTAGTCCTGCACTGGATACCCTCAGGCTCCAGCCAGTCCCTCTGCAGCACATTGAGCCAGGGCAGAGCATCCCCGGGCTAGCAGGCTGTCCCTCCATAATCCCTGCCAGCCAGGGTTGCTCTGATCTGGCTCAATATGCTGCAGTCCCAGGCACCCACATGGAATTTTGGGTGGAATTTTGGTTGTGTGCCTGCACATTGCAGTTGTGGGCAAGGGATTTGTATTTGTGCACTTGCACAGTGCAGCAGGGTGTGGGGTATCTGATACAGCAGTGGAGGTGGATAAGGGGGGATGTCCACATGGTCTTGTGGTCAGTGTTTCAAAGAGTGTGGCCAGCATGGTGTGCAGCCCCTGCTAGTGTGACTCCCAGCGGCTTAGACGTTGGACAGCTCTATAGCAGTGCAAGAAACTATTAAAGCACTTTAAATATCAGCATTACTATTACCATAATATCACTATTAAAACACTTTAAAGGTCAGTCTCAAGACACTAGTCCTTTGCCAAGATTTAGGACTGCATGGGATAATTGAGGATCAAGGGCACAATGGTTATACACTAAGTATGAGCTGGCTGGGTGTGACGGCGGCGTGCCGCCATCATTGACACCAGAAAAGCAGGAGGAGGGTCACCGGGGACTGGCAGACCCTCCAGGGGACCCCAAGGCGACCCACTTACCTTCCGGAGGGTCGACAGCGCCGGAGCTGGGAACGCGGTGGCAGCAGTGGCTGCCGCCATTACAGCTGTGCAAGCCGCTGCTGTACCGGGCTTTGAGATGGCTGTTCCCCGCAAGGGGAATGGCGGAGCCAATCGAGGCGCGGCTGCCGCGGGAAAGTTTAAAAGCCTCGGCAAGCCTTGCAATGGGGGAGAGAGAGAGAGGAAAGGAGCAGGCAGGCAGGCAGGCAGCATGAGGGGATTGCTGCAGCTCCTTGGGAGGCTGTCTCCCAGGCAGGCAGCACTCCCCCAACCTAGAGGCTGAATCTTGCAATTAAAGCTCCGGGTTCTCCGGAGGGATTTATCTCCGGGGATTACCCGGATCAATACTAAGCCCCAGAAAGTCCCTCGGGGGCTGAGGAATATTTCTTCTGAGGGACAAGAAGAGAAGAAGTTCCATAATAGTAAGGAATACGGCCGGGTCTGAGGGTGTGCGGATGGGATACCAGCATCAGTCCAAACCCTGGGACCAATGAGTACCAATTGACCGATGGACCTGGGTCCTTCATCGTGACCCCCAGCAAACCAGCATGTGACCGGTTGGTGAGTGGATGAGGTGTAGGGGTGGCGGAGCCCCGTGGAACATGGGACCTCGCAATCGTGAGTACCCCTCGGCAGGAGATCCCTCTAGTGATTAAGATCTCCACTGAACACCTCCTTTAAATAACAAGTTCCATCAAAGTCTTGGCAAGCGAGACGAGGGAGCAGGGTGACCCACGAGGCGGGTATCATTGAGTGTGACCCAGCAACGTCACACTGGGTGATGCTGTAATTTGATTGTGCTCTAAGTTATTCTGGATGGCCTCCACAGTCAAATAAAGGAGCTAGAAATTGCTAGGAAGTAAAGAAGCTACTTCCTTCCTGGATATATAAGTATGGGATGGAGCAGGATTAGATGATTCCTTGGAGTCAATTGTGCTTGTATTCAAAATATGCTGCTGGCTAGCAGCATTCTGCAGTGGAAAAGGAGGTATTTTATTTTTGTGAATACTTAAGACATAGCTAATAAGTACACTTAGGACACAGTATATTGGCAGAGCACAATATGGAAACTTGAAATGTGTTGACATGAATGGTGGAGAAAGGGGAGGGGTTTATTCTCAAAGCAGCAGCAATTGTTAATCTTCTTGCTGTGCCTATGAGCTGTACACAATGTTCTGTCAAATGCACAAACTGAAAAATATTGTGCTTACTGTTTTCATTTACAACATTCAGAGCTCTGACTTGTAACAATAGCTGGGCATTTTTAGGTAGAAGCATACTTCAGGTTGACAGGGTCTTTTTATGACTTATTTGGAGTCAGAAAAGAAGCCTTTCAAATGCACGGGATTGAGCTGAGATTCAGGAATTATATCTACATGACCAATCTTCCTAGCATACCCACTGCAGTGATCAGTAAGCCACCAGATAACAAGTGCTATGCTGCATAATGCTGTTCTTTAGCTACTGATAAAGAATAAACTTAAGTGAAAGGAGATTTGAAACATGAGACCATGAATGTGTTTCTTGTAAACAAGATTAAGTTTCATATTATGACTTTTCAAAATTTTTTTCATTTCCATAAGGCATAGCTGTCCAACTGGTACGCTGCAGGTAGCCACCAAGGGATACAGTTCCTGGTGAAGATACCACACACCTCAATCTCCTGCTGGTGCCAGATAAGTCCTTATGCTCCCCCTCCCTGGATTCCATTTTCTGTTCCCACCCCTTGGAAACAAAGGGTGGGATGGAGCCTGGAGGGGTGATGGAACCTATAGTCAGCACCTTCAGGGAGACCTGTAGGCCTCAGAAAGACCTGGGGACCCCGTGTAGCATGTGAGCATAGGCACAGTGCATCGGAGGAGCAACTGCTGCGCAAAGCTGTGGGGTCCCACGTGGCACAGTGGATGGCTTGCGCAGCATGTGACTGGTGGACCTGCAACTCCTGGTCACTTAGAAATTGGAGAGTCCTGCATCAGGGTATCCACAGGCAGGGTGTTGGACTAGATGACTTCTGGAGGCCCCTTCCAGCCCTAGTTTTCAATGATTCTACTAGGCAGAAAATGATGATTTCCAAAATAGTCCCTCGTATTCCATACATTGTGTCTACTTACTCTTGACCTGGTGCTCTGACTGATCATACTTTCAGGACGGATTCAGCTCTTCATAGCCCTTCAGTTTCATTTGACAAATTTCCATTATACTTTCCGGCTCTGTATCTCTGTTCCTTGCTGTTATTTATTTAGTACTTTGGATAAACAATGACAGCTGTACCAGACAAATAGCTGAGTCTTAGCCATCTGGCTTGCTGGCTTTAACAGGAGTTGTACCCTCATATCCTCTTAGGTCTTAACCTTGAGGTAGTAGCATTTAGCAGTGATACTTTTCCCCTTGAATCCATCTTTTTATTCTATCTTCTTGCTGTCTGTAGTTGGCATAAGGTCCTTGTGGAAGAGGCAATTTGTTCTATATCAGGACAGTACCTAATTCAATGAGGCCTTAAACTATAGACACTACTAATACCATGCAAGTGGTAGTGAATAAAATAGGGTTAACTAATATTTGTCTCTATTATACCCTGAATACCATGTATCTCTCATCAGGATTTACCTTCCACACTTTCATTGCTATTTCTGATTGCTGTCTGGATCCATCCAAACTCTTATTTGTATGCAACTTCTCTAATATAGCTAAACTGCACTATGCTGTCCTCCATCTGCTTACAAGTGATTCAGTTATCTATATATTTTAGAGTATTTTTTGTTCAAATATATTAAATGATCTGAGATTAAGGGAAGTGAGCCTGGAGTTTCTCTTCTAACACAGTCAAAACAAACTAGGTAAACAGAGAGTACCTAGCAAAAAAAAGAAAGAAAAAAAAAAAAGAAAACATCATTGAAAATTCAAGCCATTCTATGGTAACCATAGACAGTTACAACAGTATGTCACTGTTCATACTCTTTTACTTTCTCTGCAGAGAAGGGTTTTAGGGCATCCAATTATATCATAAAAATATTAAGCTAATCACTTAATAAGATGATCGAGATCACTTAAATCCTTCACAGACAGAAATCTCGAGTAAAACCTTTTATCTGTATGTCCTTAAGACATAGCGAGAGTGTGGAGAGGAGGGATTACTTATGGGACCAGAACTTTGGCTGATGTAAATTAATGTCTTTAGTGAATCTGCTCTGACTTGTACCAGCTAAGGATCAGGTCCAAAATGGAGGGTCTAAAAAATGGGGCACTTGTACATGTGATGATGTCACAATGTACACACAAAGACAATTTCCCTTTGTGTGGTTTAATGGCATCACACATAACACGTACATGAGTTTTGAAATGAGTTTGCATCATTACAAATTAAATGACATTCCAATGTAGTTTAGTTTGCAATGTTGCAATTTGTAATGTTACAGCCACTAATCATCTCGACCTGGGCCATGGAAGAGGTGGGTAGGCTCTGCAGAAAAAAGGATCGGGCCCCTTGCTACTTCTGCTTTCAGCAATCTCCTGCAGCCAGCAAGACACCTGAGGCCACCTAGAAATGGGCTGGTTTGCCCCTGGAGCAGCACAGGAAGGTGTCAGAAGGGTGGCTGGGTGTGCCAGCAGCTGCAGAAGGTGGTGGGGAATAGTGCACAGGGTGTAGAGCCAACCAGGCTGGCTGCTAGCTTCCCCAAGCCTGCCCCGGCTTCCAGCGCCCCATGCACTATCCCTGCCACCTTCCAGCTGCCAGCACACTCAGCTGTTTTCCTGACACCCCTCACACTGCCCCAGGGGCAAGCCAGACTGTTCCCAGGCAGCTCCAGGGGTCCTGCCAGCTCCAGAAGCCTGGTGAAGGCAGAAACAGCAACAAGCTCGATCCTTTTTACTGCAGAGCCAGCCTGCCTCTCCTGCAGCTGGGGGGTGAGCTGAGAGATTAATGGCATAGATTAATAGCCTCCCAGGTACAGGAGAGGTTGGTAGGCTCTGATGGGGAATCAGGTGCCTGCAGCTGCCAGGACAATCACATGTATACAGTGACAGAAAAATAAAACCCATTGTTTCAATTAAAAATCAACCATATCAATTTAGGGGGTATAAAATGCAACCCTAAGGGCTAAAACCTTGTCACGTGTACAAACGCCTATGCTTTATAGATGAAAGGTAGCATATTATTGTAAGAGATTAACCATTCTTTCTAATTTAAGCCTTCTTAGGTAAATTCATTATTTATAGCTTTATACTGCATGGTATGCCTCTATCTAATTTTAAATATACCTGCTGAAAAACACTGCTATGTCTCATTTAGATTGTATATTTCCCCAGTTTATCCTTTGAAAATTATGTCTTAGTTTGTGCAATCATTATGTATTTTTTTCTTTGTTCCAAGAACGGACATTTTTCTCTTCCAAACTTCCCGATTCCATCTAGGCTGTAATCAGGCTCCATCCATTCTCTTCTCCTGCCCCAGGCTGTGACTGCTTTATCCATAACATCTGCTAATCAAGCCTATAGGCTGGAATCTGTCATTTCACAACACTCCTGTAGCATGTTGGGGCACTGGATCTGCATAAAAGTAAATCCCGTGTCCATTCTCTGACCTACATTACATTGTTTTCTCTGCTGGCTAAACAGACTCAGCTGGAGACCCTCTGCAGCTGTTTAGAGTATGCCAGTATCTCTGTATATTTGCTCTATCTCCCTGCCCAGTTTTGTAGGAATATCATAAATGATGCAAATAGCTGTAAGATGCCCTCTGTACCAACAATGAATTCCATCTTTAGTATCCAATCCAATTGCAGAATCATCAGTAGCTTTCATGCTTTTGATTTGTTTGATGAATCTAACATTGAAACAGCTAAAAAGTTAGCAGTTGATGTTTGCAATAGCTCATACAGAATAAATAAAATCCTATCCCTCCCCTTTTCAACATCTTAATCAAACCGTAATGAGGGAGAATGCCATGCATAATTAGTGTATTTGTGAATGTGAAGAGAAACATTTCTTTTCCAATGGTACTGCATGAGCCTTTACCCAAAGGAAGTTGGCAATCTCAAGAAAGACTCTGATGGAGTCCTTTTATTAAATATACTGCAGATCCATGACTTACGTTGTGTGCTGATCAGCTATGTCACTTTTTATATTTGTTTTACGATTACTGCTGATAAATTTTTCAGATGACACTAAGATTAGAGAAGTAGTCAATATCAATGAGGACTGGTTGGTGAACAGAGCCCACTGGAAAAAAGAAGTGGATTTAATGGAATCAAATATAAAACAGTACATGTTGGAAGAAGGACGGTCGATGATACTTACAAAAGAGCAGAGTGTACTTTGAAATGCAATGACACTGAAGAGAAGAATACTTGGAGAGGGGGCAGTGGGTGACACCATGTAATTTTTATCCATAACTTTGGTGAATGTGACACTGGTATATTATGTGCTCTCAGCCTTTTTGCATTTAAAAATATTGAAGAATTGGAAGGAAGGACAAAAAAAAGAGGAGTGAACTTTGTGGGTTTGATGCAAATACTCTCTGTTCATCTAGGCTTATTTGCTTATCCATGCAGGTAGTGGCAGCTCAGTCTTTTAGGGTGATGTATACTCCTTTCCAGATGCATGCTAAGTCAGAAAAAAACCCTTAAAAATTCATAATGCCTGAAAAGATTTGAAACTCTATGGTACAGACCATATTAACTTGGATATAAGTTATATTATATATGAAGTTTTATTCCCTCCCCGTAAGCATTTGGGGGGGGGGGCAGGATGGAATGGAAGCTCATCATTTTATATTGGCGTACAAGGAAATCTCATTAAATACATTGTTTGTCATTAAACTGTTGCCAAAAGCAGCATGTTCTCAGTAATGGAAACCAACTATGAACTTGATTAAATGCAGCCAACACTCTACATCATGATTACAAGATACATGACCAATACTGGGCAAACATCCCGATGGAAACCTGTTTTTTTGTGCGAGTCTGATCCTTAAAAAAACCCAGGCAGTTGCTTTGACAGGAGAAGACTGGCACTGGGCCTGAAGGTACCACAATACCAGGCTGTCACCAGGAGGGCCAGATCCACCCTGACACCCTCCCCTTGGTGCCAAAAATGATGGATCTTAGCCAAAAGGCTGAGATGCTGATGGGAACCTCCCACAAGGATAAATTAGTGCAGATAAAATAGATAGTGGTAGACATTGTGTGTAGTTCCCCTCAATACCAATTTTTTAAGTCAAGCCACTACCTGGGCTTGACATTACAAGCTACTACTTGACTATATTTTGACACTGTCTTTAGTCCTGCAGCTGAGCTGTGCTTTTCTTTACCATTTCCAATTAATCCTTTTTCTTTACCAGCCTTATATGTCTGGCAAACCTAACCAAATGGGGCCCCAAACAATTCTACCAGCATCCCTCTGTTGACCCCTCTATCAGTTTGCTGCATATGATTAGTGTGGTCCCTGCCCTCCATAAAATCAAGCCAGACCAGATTGCACCATTTCTCATCTGCATATAAATGTTTGGAAGATCCCTGGACTCATGACAAGAACACTCAGTTCTTGGGGGCCTAATTAGCACATGGTTCCTTTGGTGGTGGGGTGTATGGAGTATGCACATACTGAGTAGTGCTGACCTCTGGGTCACCATAGTTTGAAAAGCTGTTGACTGTGCTGCGGCCCAGCCTATGAAGTATTTGGTAAGTTATATACCTTTTTGCTTTGGATTGATATCATGCATAGGTTGCACTATATACAAGTGGGTATAAAGGTGCTGCTTAAAAGTGTGTTTATAGAGTTCCTGTGCCAAAACCTGCAGCAGTTTCAGAAGGGTAAAATGCATCAATTCTGGATAAACTAAACCAATGGGTACCCATTTTAATTTACCTATATGCAAGATTTACTATATGTAAAGTCAGTGTTTTCAGATTTGCCACTGAGTTCCATGTGCTCAGGGGAAGCAGGGTGTGACAGCAAGGGGCTGCAAAAAAAAAGAAGATGGGGGGCAGAGAGCAAGGGGATTACCTGATCCCCCAGATTTCCTTTCCTTTCTGTAACTGTGGAAAGGGGACACATTCAGAGAAACCAACTCCACCTGGAAAATCATAACAGATTTATAAATTTTCCATTTATAAAATCTTATAATTGGAGCACTGTCTTATCTTTGAGTAAATATGGTATAACTAGTTTTCCATTTCTCTGTGTATTTGTCAACTTCTTTGCTTTAGTCACATTCAGTGTTTCCCCCGTATAATCAGGGGGACATCATTTTGCAGGCTGAAGTCAGTAAAACAGTTACTTGCCTGACTATACCCTTTTCCTTGTGTGAACAGTTTCTCACCAATGTAAGTGAAAGCCTCACAATTCAAGCCCATTTTAAATTTTCCACTTTTGTGAGAGGCTTTAAATGCAACAACAGAGGGAAGGAAAACCATTTAAAAGAATGGGAAAATGTGATTTAAAAAACTGGTTGGGCAATAGTTGCAACAACTGAACTACCTAACGATTCCTTTGTAGACTGACTGGTTTTCAAGTTCACTAAGTTGATTTGAAGGACAGCCATTTGAAAAGAAATTATTCATATTTTGCGGCTGCCAGGCTGTTCATTGACACAAGCATCTTCCCTCGACAACTGCTGCTGTTCTGGAGACTTCTACTTGAATCATGTAGTGTAATGTACACGACATTAGAGAATGGACATCTCATCTGCAAAATAGGTGCTTGAAGTGAGCAATTTAACAGCTATGATGGCACCCAGAAGTGGGATAGCCATTTTATTTCGGTTTGGTTTAGCTTACTCTTTTGCACGGGGTGAATGCATCACTGTTGCCCTTTGAAATTTGGGTTTGAATTGTCAAATCTCAAAGCAAAACACAATCTAAACTGAGAAGTTTCAAGCAGAAAGGTTACTATCTAAGGATTTTGATGGAGACAGAAATTCATTCAGAGCTTTGTGGAGTCAATGGACATAGTCTGAATATTGTAAACTGGATCCTTAGCTGATATAAATGGTGCATCACTCAAATAAATGAAATTACACTGTTTTACTGCAGCTGCGAATCTAGTGGTTTGTCTGCAGCAAATACAAATGCCACATTAAATTTGTGTGGTTATCATCATGAAGAATGTTTTTAATTATATTTATAAATGAACTCCTACCTCTGTCCTGTAGGTATTCTTAAATGCTCCCATGGACTATTTGCATGTGATCAAGTACTTAAAACAACAGGTCAAGATCTGATTAATAATGTTGAAGATGTTTCATAATAAATGTAGGAGGAGTATGCTTTGACTATATCCCCTACAGATTACTTTCCTGTCCAAAGTATGCATTTCAATTTAAGCCAAATAGCAGCAGCCACAAACCTAGCCAAAGAAATTATAATATGTTTGAGGTTTTAGCCAGCAAGGAGGGGCTTGCTGTAGCTCGGAGACAGAGGGTGAAAGAAAGGCAGATTATTTATATCTCATCATTTCTATTTCACTTGATTTTTTTTTAATGTAGACCTAATTTGCCTAAGAATGCAAAATGGGGAGAGGAAAATGACTTTTATTGGAAAAGCGTTTGAATGACTTGATAGAATTTGAATACCAGCATATTGAAGTATGTTCTGGTTTGTGAACAAAGCTGATAGTTTGGCACAGTGACCTGTCAATTTCTAGCCCACAAAATAAAAGCTTTTATTATATTTATTTTGCTATTGAAAAAAGATGTTTTCAGAGAAAATAGTTTCTATAAATTTGAATAGTGAATATTTATGAAAATCCCATATCATTCAGCTTGCTACTTGTGTACAGCTTGCAAATATAGATAACAGGGATTAATATAACTTTGTTTTTTTATTTAGCAATCTGCCTAGTGGCAAAACTTATTTTTTTTAAATATTTAATTTTCACTGAATGCATCACTAGGGCTGATCCAAAATGACTATTTTCTAGCAAGTCCTGGAGGACAAAGCCTTTTACACTTACCATGCCAAATGAGCAATAACTCATTTAACAACTTGTGGGATATCAGTTGGATAGTCACAATCATAAGACCATAGGAAAGTAGGTTGGAAGGCATGTCATAAAATCATCTTGTCCAGCCCTCTTCTCAAGGCATTCTAACCCCTGACTAAATTATTCTATCCGAGATTGTTCATAGATATTACATTTTTCTAGTTTTAATCTAGACTACAGCTGTCACTATACATGTGGACATCTGTAGTCTGAATTAATTGGCTCCAGTCCAAATTAACTAATCTTCATTGAATTAAGATTAAAGTTAATGCAGAGTATAGCAGTTTGAACTAGGCAATTTAAATTATATGAATTAACATGTATATATGGAATTGCTTTAAGGAAAAACAGTTCTTAGGAACTCAGATAAGCACTCCTTAGGAATGCAGATAAGCATTGCAAATATCAATCCCAGCAAGGGAAACTCAGTTGGGTTTTTGCGACACAACAGAGGCTATCAGGCACAAAGTAATAATTTTACGAAGTAAAATGTGCCAGCAACACCTCACCATGACTAAGTATCAGTATTCTGACTAATCCCCAGCCCTGCCCAAGGGCTACTAGTCTATGAAAATGGGGGCAAACCCCCTTTATCTATTAACCCTTAAATCAAATTGAAATTTGATTTGAACTGTGTGATGTGAATCAGTTTAGAAAATGGTAAGCGCATCTACAAATGGCCCAAGTGTCTGTCTAATCTGCTTTTGAAAGTTTCCAAGCATGGGGAATCCTCAATTTCTCTAAGTAACTTGCATAGGTTATGGAGAGAATCCACAGCTTCTCAATGATTTAGATTAGTGGTTCTCAACCTTCGGTACCTTACATACCCCATGTCGATCGACGTGGTAAAAGCAAAACCGGAATTCCCACTGTGGCACTTCTGGTTTCACCACTGTGAGCTGAGTCCCACTTTTTCCACCACAGCTCAGGGCAAAGCAGCCTGCACAGGGCCTCCCTCCCTATCCCCTGGCACACTGACACTAGGGAATGAAAGTCCCAGTGCACCAGACATGGTGCGAGGGGCAGCGGCTGGAAGTTCTGGCCCGAGCAAGCGAAGACCAAAATGCAGCACCCTTGTACCCCTGCCTGTGTGTCACATATCCTCAGGGGTGCATGTACCATGGGTTAAGAAACACTGATTTAGATTGTAAACCTAGTATTACCCAAACTTTTGTATCAATGAGCAAGATGAGTGGTATGGTATGGGTCCATGGGCTACATAAGGCCCATGGCCTGTGTGAAGGACTAAGAACAGTTGACATGAGAGCAGCTACTTACTGTCATGGTCCAGGGGACAACAAGCCATTCCACATCGGAGTGGTGGCATTTCTAAAGCCAGCTGTCCCTCCAGCTTGGAGGGCGAAGCTTGGCTACTTCATGCCAGGGCAAGGGGCAGTGTGAGGCAGATGCTAGTGGTCAGAGTACAAAAACTACTTCCAGGTTCTGTGAAAGCCAGAAGGACAGGTCCTCCAATGGGGATAAGGGGAAGAGCCCACAGAGCAAGAATGGCTAGATGGTCACCATTCCAGAGGGAAGAAGCAGCCCTACTATGGACCCAAAGGCTCTTTAGGTAACCATGAAGAAGCTGGGTCTGACCACCCAGAAATTGAGCTGACCTGGACAGCCTAAGGACAACCTGGCATGGGGATGGATGAATCTGGAGATGCTGGGAGAGAGAGACAGTGTTTTGGAGGGGGGTTTGTTGATTTTCTGTTTTGGGATTGTAACATTACCCTTACATGGACTTGAATTTTGCCTTGGCCCAGAGTGGATTTGTAATGCTTTAAAGGGACCAGTGGCACTGAGAGAGCCAGAAAGTCTGGCTTTGACTCTCTACTTTGCTCCAGACCTGCAGGGAGCTGGGAAATTGTTAGTGGATTCTGAAGGAGCATCCCAGTGGAATCCTTCAGCATAGAATCGAGTTACTTATAGACATTGACCAAAAGTGCGGCTGTTTGCATTAGTGACTGAACCGCGTGCAGAAAAACTGATGCTTGACAGTATCACAGACATTTTATCAACATATCAACTATCTTTGGTGTAATCACTCTAGCAGCATCCTAAAATACCCAATGAGAAAAAGAAAGATGGCAGTGTCGGCCTAAAATGCTGGGAAGCTGTACCAGCTTGTCAGATGGTGGGGTGTTAAGGGATGGTGAAGCTCCATAAGAAAACCATTTTTTTGAAATTATAGCCAATCCACTAATTCCAGCTCCCATTAAAAATTTGTGTTCCAGTAAGATGTGACAGGCCAAGAGCAAACCATCTGATGTAGGAGACTGCAGTGCTCCCGAATCCATCCCTCACAGTGCAGATTCACAAGATCCCACGAAGACAGGGACCACAGCCCTATAGAGTGAGCAATTTACAGCCTGATCTGGTGTACTGGGCTGGGACCTAGTTCAGCACATATTGGATTGGGCCCCAACTCTAAACACCATACCGCACCTTCTGTGTCACACCAGATCAGACCCATTGCCCTAGCCCAAGACCCATGTGTACTAGATTGGCCCTGACCCTGTACATACTGGATCAGGCACTGCTGCCCTGACCCTAGACTTTAGTATGCTGGAGTAGACCTCAAGGCCCTGACCCCATGTGTATTAGTAGGATCCTGTATACAGGGTCATGTTATCTGGCCCATGAAGCTTGTAAATTTGATGGTGAGGGAGTGGTAGCTGCATTAATCACAGTAGCACTCCCCCTCCACATCCTATCCATGGGCTGGGGGTTGAGTGCCCCTACTTTAGAGGATTGACTTTCTTATGGTGTTTTGTGCAGTGCCTAGCATTGATCTTTATGTCTAAAAACTGTTCAAAACCCATATGATTATATTTCTTCAATGATGCTTTCAAACTGAAGATGACAAAATTGTTTCTAAATCAAGTTTGTGTTTGTGGCAGGGCACTGGGTGTGCCTGCCACTTTAAGGCCCTGGAGTTGGCAGCCTCCAGGTGCCTGATGAGGGCAGCCATTTTGGAGCCAATATAAAAACAGGCAGTTTGGTTGCTGGAGGCCAGGCAGCAATATCATCTGGCCGGAGAACTGCTAGGAAAAATACTGGAGGTATGGGGGAGCTGTAAGGGGATGGAAGGAGGTTCCTGGTCCTGGGCATGACCTGAAAACTTCACCCTGCCAGGAGTGGGTGGCCTGGTGGGGCTCCCAGTGGCGCAGGAGCTTCCAGGAAATGCCAGGCCAGTTACCACCCCGGTGGAAGGCGAGATGGGGGGGCGCCTTAACCCTGTGTGAAGGGCTAGAGACCTGCCCGCCCATGGGAGTACCCCCAACTGGCCCAGGCTGGGGCCAGGACCCAGGGAGGGTTCAAAAGGGCCAGGTGACCCACCATGAGAGACACCCAGGGCTGGAGGCCTGGGGTCCCGACTGGCTTGGAGGTGGGCCAGGGCAAGTTGCCATAGGTCTAGGAGGGACCATGCCTGAGAGGGGAAGATGGGTTTTGGGGGGCTAGGTAGGCCAGATGACGGTGGAGAGGCTGCCTGATTGAGTGGCTTATGGACAGGTCCTGGAAGGATGAGAGTGGGGCCAGTATGGGGGCCAGTGATTAGAACATCGAGATGCCATCTATGAGGCTTGGGCTGCGGTATGGGGATGGAAGGAGCCGCAGATACTGCCCCCTGGCAACGGGGCACAAATGGGCAGCCTCCCACTTTATGGAAGATTGGGTAATGAACCAATTGAGATCAAGTCATGGCGGGCGAGAATAGGTGGCGGTTGGCCCAAGGACAGGTGGGCGGGCCATGGAGAGCGGTCCCGAGGAGGCCCCCTGTCACAGTGTTTCTTAGCTTCTGCAGAAACTCAGTTTCGAATCTTCTCAGGTTTGACTTAATGATTAATTCATCAGACAGGGCTTTCTTAGGTTGATATCATTTATTTGATGAACTGTATAGTTGGGACAGAGTTAGACATTCTTTACCAGATCTGACCAAAATAAGCCAAGCACAGCATAGTGAGAAACAGTTGTAGGAAGGAGTGAAAGAAATTGCCAGGATGCAGATATACAATTAGCAGAAGAAAAGATACTGATTACTGGGAGATCAAGGCTTATCAAAGGGGATGAGTATCATTAGTACCTTCCATGTCTAAAGAATTCCATAAACTAACATCAATGTTTTCTTTCTCCAAAGCTTGTCTAACTATTTAAACTATGCAGGTGGTCCATGCAGAAGGCTGTATCAGGTTGGTGGATCGCAGGCTCCAGCCCAGCTGTGAGTAGTAATGCTAATTGCAGGCTGCTGAGGAGGACTGGGCCAGTTGAGGGAGATAATTAACAACTAGAGTAAGTAAAAGACTACCAGGAAGGGAAAGTCAGGGAGTCAGACAAACAAGGTGAGAGAGAATGGCCTGGCTGGTGCCTATAATGCCAGACCAGGGGCTTTCAGGACCTGGAAAGAGGCACAGGGGCTGTGAGATTGGGAGCAGCACCATGACACAGTTGAGTAAGAGCCAGCCTGGGAAGGAAGATGGAAGCAAGGAAGGCACAGT
Source organism: Caiman crocodilus (assembly GCA_030014935.1). Classification (NCBI taxonomy): domain Eukaryota; kingdom Metazoa; phylum Chordata; order Crocodylia; family Alligatoridae; genus Caiman; species Caiman crocodilus. The sequence goes on along the minus strand of JAGPOW010002791.1, from coordinate 1,671,323 downwards.
AGTAAGTTGGAGGCACCTTCTCAGAGGCTAAAGAGGACTCAGAACTGTGAGTTAACCCTTTAGCCCACATGGACTGTTTGGATTAAAATTTGAAGATTAATTGGTATAGGATGACACGTATGTGACATGCATGCCCTTGGAATATGAATTATACTATGTTTGAAGACTTTTTGAGTTAGCAAAAACCCCAAACCTGCTACAGTCAAATAAAGGAGATCACCCTAAGAAATCCTTGCCAGTCACATAATTTGTGGACCATCACAACTATACCATCATTCCTACACTATTGTTCATTAGACAGATGAGCTAAACCACAGTTTGACTTCGGTTACTCTGAATTACGAATAAGAAAAAGATGTGTATGAACCTTACAGACCTAGAACTGCTTTTTGAAGTGAGCATAGGACAAAGATCAGTGGATGAGATTTATCCAATTGTTTCAAAGAAGTTCATCTGATAAGTTTTAAAAGTCCAGGAACTGTTCATCCTATTTTTGTAGCATTAAAAAGCAAACTGTTTGACTTTCTGGATGCAGGAATAAGCCTTGTGAGATGAAGGATCCGTTATTAAATAAGAGTATATTATTAGATGTAGTTTCCCCCTCCCAACTCCCTCTAAGGTACCAAGGAAAGCAGAAGCACATACATAGAGAGTGTGCAGCAATATGCAGCTGGATTTAGTAACTTCAGTCAAAATAGAAGTAACAATTATGTTATGTTATGGCAGTAGCAGACTGGAAAGAAGAATGCCCCTCCCCCATCTCTCACCTATTGACTACCTCAATTTACATTTGAACTGGCTGGCTTGCATAGGTACTGCCCTCTGGATGCTTTACTTCTCCATCCAGGAAGAGCACAGACCAACTGCAGGTGCTTCCTGAAAGCTTGCAAAAAAGAATTTTTCCAACTATTTGAGTTGGTTTAATAAAAGATATTGGATTTACCCAAAGAACCTTGTCTGCTAGTATTTTCACATTTTGGTAATGTAGTATTTGTGCCCTATTTTGCAGCTAGAGTTTTCTGTTGAGACCTAAAAAGAGAAAATACTGCACTGTGTATAGGAAAGTGATCTCATCCTTAATATTGATTTAGCTTTATGCGATTGTTTCTCAAAACTATGTTGATCATTCCTCTATGGAAAAGAAGCATGAATGACTGATCTGTGCTGCAATGCCCATAACATAGCGGGCTGGCAGATGTTAAGCAGCTATATTGGCAGATGTTGCATGTAAGTATAGAGAAAATTTGTGGAATTCTTCCAAAAAATAAAAAGAATTTTTTTTCCCCCATAGTCTTATTTGTGAATAGTATGCAACTGCCTGGGCACTGCTGGTATGGGTATGCACATGTGGTTTGGTGATAGTGGTTTTTAACCAGAAAATGCATTTGCATTAACTTGCTGTATTATGTATGGTATGTATGAAGTGCATTTATAAGTGGATTTATATAAGTGGATATATATGAAGCCCAAAGTAGTCCCCAAATACTATGGAAACAGAAGAGGAATTGAGTGCATTTGAAAGGGCCAGGTTTATAAAATCTTTCCATGGTTACAGAATCCTATTACAATCCCTGTTCTCAAATTTCCAATAGAGATGAAAGTTTTACATCCTCCTGTTTACTTAACAAATCACAAGAGGTCAATGGTGAAAAACAAGCAATGTCTTACTGTTTGGATGCACCTAAATGAGATATTGCACTCTGTAGATTAGGATGTCCAGTTTCGAAGCAGCTAAGAGCTGTAGATGGTGGGGGCCACAGACTCACCAGACTGTATGTCATGCATGCACATGGGAGCTCTCTGCCCCCTGCCCTCTCACAGCATATGGAGTGCATGTATGAACAGACAGGCATGCCTTCCCTTCCTCTACTTCAGTGTGCAGCACTTTACCTTACTTCTGCCTGCCTGGTCTTGGGCTCTCCTCCTGAACAACACTGAATGCACACTTCACACCCCAGCAGCACAGCCTGTATGCACTGAGGGAAAGGTGTTCAGTAGAAGCTAAAGGAGGGAGGGGGAAGCCCTGAATCTCCCATTGCTGTTTCATCCAGAGTAATAAGGACAGAAGTGGTCAGGTGGGAGCCAACAGGCAACATGTTAACTTCTCATGGGCTGTGTGCAGCTTATGAGCCAGCAGTTGGGCAGTCAAGCTGTAGGTAGTTCTGACCTTTTATAATTTTATAATTTATCTGGCACTCTTTGATTATCACTTAATACTGATATTTTTGAGCCATAGCTGGGTTTCTGAACCAAGTCGCAGCAGGTATTTTAGGCTTAAGGTAAATGGTTACATGGATCACATTATGCTTCTAAGGCATTCTTTCCAACTGGAAATCTAATCTCTTTCCTTTTTGAGACACAAAGCTTAGATTCTAAAGCAGAAGTGTAAAAAAAAATAGTCTGTGGGCTGGATCTGGCCCACAAAGCCCTACCATCCAGCCCACTGTGCTGCCAGTGGGTTTCTGAGTTGACCCACAGGTGGTATATGAGGTACACTAAATGACCCTGCATATAACATCCACTCCAGGACTACACCACGCTGCACACATGTGGCATGTCTCATAGTAGCCATTGCATGCAGTGCAGTCCTACAGCAGCTGCCATATGCAGTGCAGCCTTGGAGTGGTATCTATTCCAATCCTACCTGCTTCAGGACGTACCCTGGATCCAGCATTCAGGGCTAGTCTGTAGATCCAAACCGTCTTTCAGACTTGCCCTGCACCACTCATTTGACCTCAGAACTGGATGAGTTTAACACCCTTGTTCCAGAACATCAGCAGCCTCCCTCTCAAAATACTGCTTCTTCAAACCAAACTGTTGTCTGTTCACCGCTATGTCTTATTTATTCCCATCTCATAGATGTTTTACAGAATAGCCAGATATTCCAAAGCAACTTCCCAATTCACCAAGGATTCTCTTCCTTTGCTGGTTGTTTTAACTCAAGAAGCAACAGGATCAGAGATAAGCATTCATTCCCAGTGTCAGCAGTTGATCTGTTTTCCAAACCTAAGGCAATCAAGTGAATGATAAAAGCTTAATACATCAAAGTGTTTGAACTGTAATGAACACATGGCCGACTGATCATTAAATTGAAGAAAACTGGAGTTGGAAGGGGTGTCTGGAGATCAAAGCAGGACCACCCCAGTTAGATCATCACAGCCAAGACTTTGTCTACCCAGATCTTAAACACCTCTAAGGGTGGAGATTCTGCAGTCTCTCTGGGTAGCCTGTTCCAATGATTTTACTAACCTCCTCCTGAGGGAGTTTTTCCTAATATTCAACCTAAACTTCCCTTGCTGCAACTTGAGACCATTGCTTCTTCTTCTGTTATCTCCCACTACTGAGAGTAGTCTAGCTGCATCCTCTCTGGAACCACTCTTCAGGTAATTGAAGGGTGGTATTAAATTCCCTCTCAGTCTTCTCTTCTGCAGACTAAATAAACTCAGCTCCTTCAGCCTGTCCTCAGAAGTCATGTGCCCCAGCCCCCTAATTATTTCATTGTCCTGTGCTAGATTCTCTCCAATTTGTCCACATCCTTTCTGTAGTGCAGGGCATAAAACTGGCCACAGTACTTCAGATGTGGCCTCACAAGTGCTGAACAGAGGGGCAAAATCACAACCCCAAATCTACTGGCAACACTTCTACTAATGCAGCCCAATATACCAGTAGCTTTCTTTGCAACAAAGGCACACTGTTGGTTCATATCCATCTTATTGTTCACTGTAACCCCCAGGCCCTTTTCTGCAGAGCTGCTGCCCAGCCAGCCAGTCAGCCCCCAGCCTGTGCCACTGCATGGGATTGTTCAGTCCTAAGTGCAGGACTTCACACTTATCTTTACTGAACTTCATGAGATTTCTTTTAGTCCAATCCTCCAATTTGAATGCTGAATATTTTTACATGTTTTTGAGGCAGAATTGAGATGCTCTGACTTCTGAGTCATGTCTACATACCAAACTCACTTCATGGAGTTATTATATTAAAGGTTAATTAGCCTTTATAATTTGATTACTATTGGGGAACAAGGAAAGTATCAACCTATTCCAGTTTAAAAAATCTAATTGCAGCTTTAGGCAAAAGCAAAAGTTTAAACATGATAGCATTTTTCCATGTTCAGGACTATAAGAATACTGCTGCCTGGTATAAGCTTCTGGTGTACTCTTGCCTTTTGTTACAACAGGTCACTAGGATGTCAGGATTCTGTTTTAAGGTACATAAATATCTCTGGTTAACAGCTTTATACAGTATATATAATGTAAAATATTTTAAAGGAGTTGGTGTGATCCATCTCCCTTTTCTGATGGTATTTGTTACCCATATATGTGTGACAATATATGCAGTCAGAAACTGCGATTTTAATTTGCTTGAAAAATGTTTGGGGCATATTTATTTTCTAATTGCTAGAATTATACATTTTACTGACCCAAAGCAAAACAAGATGCTTTAAACTTTTTTTTTCATCTAAAGCTTCAATGAGATTTTTTGGGAAGGAGATGGGGGGAGGGGAGTTAGTATTTATTTTATAGGAATAGGTTGATACCTTCCTTGTATCCTAATAGTAATCAAATTATAAAACATGTAGGAAGTGAGATTTTAGCCATGCAAAATGCCTGGGTAATTTAACAAGATATCAGTTGGTTGGAAGACAATACATCTTAAAAGTGAATAATGATGTAGACTGGAGCCCACTGGCAAAACATCACAGCAAAGTCATTCTTCTGATATGGACGTCTGTGAAACTTACTGATGACCCTGGCCATCTATACATTCTTTTCTCACAATTTTATTTGTTTTAACTTTTACAGAGTACCAAATGTTATAATTTGCCATTGTATTTTTAGATGGATCTTCTTGACCTTCTGAATCTTCCTAATGACTCCACCTGGTCTATGAACAGGTGGCTTGCTTTTAGCTGCATGATCATAGACTGGGAGTGGCAAGTACTTTTAGATACATGATCATAGACTGGGAGCTGCAAGTGTTTACTGGTGTCAGGAGTTGCATGGGGAACCCAGTGTAAATAAATCATGGTGGGGAGAAGGATGGATAAGTTGGTGGGTTTGGGGGAGCTGTCAGGTATGGTGGGGGGGGAGTTGGTTGGTCTGTCAAGGAATTATCAGTCTGGGGCTGGGTGGCCAGGAGGGGCCTAAATTAGCCTAGTTAAGATCAAGGAATAGGAAGAGCACAGCTTGAGGGCTGGGGCAAGTGGTTGTGCTTTTCCAGCCCTGGGGTTCAGCTCCAAATGTATGCAGCTATTCACTGGATCCAGCTAACCTGTTCCTGATTTAGGTTAGTTAACCTAACTTGTGCCTGCCATGTTACCTGATTTAATCCCCTGTTCTGCCAAATATCTTCACAAATGTGCATTCAGACTGGCCTAACCCTAGGTCTATCCAAATGTAATGTCTGTACGTATCCTTAAAGGATAATTTACAACAAAGACATGATAATTCCTAAATGGTAAAAATTTGCTTTCATTAAACGGTAGATTAGGCCACACTTGGTCTTTTGAAGATTTGCTGCCTTCTTTTTTTTTTTTTTTAATCATGCAGCCTATATTTCAGTAGGAAGCTCTTCAAGGTCACTTCCATAGTGCTGTATCATATGTGTCCTTCAGCATTTTGTGCTTTTTGTATGTGAAGTGACTCGGTGTTGCAATTTTCATTGAACTTGGAAACATGGCATCCCACTTTTTTTCCCTTACAGATTTGATGCATTACTCTATTATAGGCACAGAAAGATACAATACTGTCAAAAAAATGCTTTGTTTTACAGAAACATATCCTGATCCAGAGGTAGCATGATCATTAAATTATTTTGAAGTGGACTAGAGTACATTTGTTTCTATGGCTTGGCACAGAAAGAAATACAGTGGGTGCAGCTGCATGAGATGTCTACTGTGGAGCTGCCTAATAAACTGTGCAGTAAATATCTCAGCATCTACATGTGTGCTCCTATTAGTGCCCACAAAACTAATAAAGTGCACAGAGGAGTAGTACTTGTATTTACAAGTACTACCCTGCTCCATAATTTTTTTTGTGCACAGCAACATACATATAGACACTGACCTAGCTGGCTGGGGCATGAGACCCCTTCAGCGTAGGGGCTACCTGCTAGCTAGACCCATCCTGAAGCACACTGTGACAGAGACCTTTGGTGCCTGCCACTTTAAGGGCTTAGAGCTGGCAGCAGAACCACCTGCAGGTGACCGTTAGGGCTGTGCAAATCTTCGGGTGCTTATACAATTTGGAGGAGATTCAGGCTGATTCGGTGGCCAAATCTCTGAATCCAAATTGAATTGGGACCAACTTAAAGGTCCAAATTGACTCAAAGCTCTCCGATGACCCCCCCATCCCCAGCCTCCCCACTCCACCCATGCCTGCTACCACCTGTCCCAGCTCAGTACTTTAAAGAAAAGCCCCTGTGCTCACCTGGTGCTACTGCGGGGGCGGCAATCCCCGCTGCCCCGTGCTGCATGGGGGGCTCTAAGCGAGCCCCCTGGCCCCACCCTGCTCCCCTAGGCCCCCCTCCCCCCCCACAGCTGCCCTGCCTGGGCCAGCTCTAGCTCTTTGAGAAAAAAAAGCCGAGAAAAGCCCTGAGACTCACCACTCCTGCAGGAGCCTTGGGGGCTCATGAAGAGCCCCCATGTGGCGTGGTGTAGTGGGGGGGCAGCAGGGATCATCTCCCTGCTGGCACAAGTGGTGAATCTGGGGGTTCTTTCATTTTTTTTCTTAAAGGGCCAGAGCTGGCCCAGGCAGGGCACCCATGGGGGAGCAAAGGGGGGCTCATGCAGAGCCCCCCCATGCAGCATGGGGCAGTGGGGATCACTCCCTGCCCAACAGCACCTGCTGAGCTGGACCGTTTTTTTCCCAAAGAGCTGGGAGCTGGGGTGGGTGAGGCAGCCATTGCCAGGCTGCGGGGAGAGGGGAGGGGGGCTTGGCCTGGCTGATTCACAGATTTGTAGATCACCAAAGGAGGAGATCACCTAATCAAATCACTTTTTCTTTTTTTTTTTCTTTTTTAAATATATTATTCATTCTCATTAACTGTTCACACTTGACAAAAACTTCAGAAATAACCTATGAAACAGGTGCATTCTACACCTGTTACAATAAAGTTTGTAATAGATGCAGATTTTACAATTTAGATTGGTTTTGATGATACCTAGGGAGTTTGGTAAGCGCAGCAGGAATGAAGTAATGATGTTTATTCACAAGTATTACTCCGTGCAGAGAGGGACAACAGGGGCCTGATTCTCTATCATCTCTTTGCACTGTCACTTGCAATGGTGCAAGGTACAAAGAAAGAAAAAAACACTTTGATTTGTTAACACTGTCTACTCACTCTGCACTGATGTAACTGGCCACACAAGAAAAAACTGAATTTTCTACCTGTTGCAAGATGAGAAAGTAGACAAGCTTAAAAAGGAAGCTGTTTTACTGGAGTACCACATAGGAAAGTATCTGATGAGTTGTGTTTGATGAAAAATCCTTTCAAGGGGATTTCAAAACCTTCCAAAACTTCTTCACGGTTTGTGTGACCAGACTCTGTGGGGATGGTGCAGCGGGAGTGGTGCAGGCACATATCCTGGATATCTTCAAATAGAGATTGGATACACACCTTGCTAGGGTTATTTAATCCCAGCAGTCTTTCCTGCCCAGAGCAGAAGGGCTAGACCCAATGATCTCATGAGGTCCCTTTCAAGCCTAAATGTCTATGAATCTCTGAAAAATTGAATTATTATTTTAATTTGTCTTTGATCCAGCTTTTAAGTAACAGAGCAACTCCTCTCCCCACCTAAGTAGCCACCTCCTCACAAAGATTACTTCTTCAGCAAGATCTTCCACAAACTTGGTTCTTTATAAACTGCATCTGTAATTTCACCTCTACCTGTACCCACACATTTGGAAGCTCCCTGTGTAGTAATTTGAGATAGTTATTATAGAATATAAGTGATGAATAACAATTGCTTTGTAAGACTATAGTTTGCATGTATAGATGAATGACTGTGAAGTGACTGGAAACATTACTGAAAGTATGATGTGCAGGCTAACAGGTTACCAAAACACAGAAGAATTCCAAGGAGAGCTGAAGACACAGCTTGTAACAGACATAGCAAGGAGATAAGAGAGATGTCAGATGCTCTGAAGGACAACATTCAGAATGGTGCTGAGTAAACGCATCTGTTTGCCAGAGTAGAAAATTATTGGGGTTCAAACAAAGAAGGCACAAAGTCAAGAAAGGCAGAACCAGTCACTCAACACCAATTTGATGCCTCCTATAAAGGGGAGAGGCTTAACAGCAAGAGGTTGGGTAACACTCTGCATACTTCACTGAAGCACAGACACACATCTATATGAGGCTGCACTCCTCATTTTGTACTCCTAGGCTGGCCACCTAGTGCAGTACTAAGCAACGGACTTGGGTAACTATAACATCTGCAGAGTAATTGGGAGTGAGGGGGTGTGTGTGAATGGATGAGCGCTCTTTTGAATATTCTAATCAATAAACACAACATCTTGCCTTATCCCGCTCATAAAGTCTTGCTTGTCATTTTAAGCAGTTGGTAAATTGTATAACACCTGTATATACTGTGTATCACTAGTTATGGGTAAACTAGCCCAGCTAGGATCAAGTAGGATTATGTTGTTTGGAGATTCTTCCAATTTCACTTTTAAAAATTTGTTTGAATGGGCTGGACCCAAAAACCTTGACTCCAAAGACACCCAAATTATGGGGATTTTACAACCAAAGTCTGAATATTTCATCCCATTCATATGTTTCTACATAATTCTGAGAGACCCTTTGGACTTACTAAATTAAGAGATTCCTGAGGCACTCCAGACTTCATTTAGATCCCTTTTACCATAAGACAAATTGGAGTGATGCTCCTAGAATCACTGATTCTAAAAATGGGAGTATAGCACCATCACACGCCATGGAGTTACTCTGGCTTTACAGTGTTGTGAATAGGATGAAAAATGATTCTTTGTTTTCCCCTGTGCCTGGAATGACATTAGCCAATTACTGATGTTCAATTATTATAATCTAGAACTGGAAGTGGGAATCTTCTTACAGTATTTCCCATGGGATAAAGGAATGACTAATGGAAATCCTGCATAAGCGTCTGTTTTTCTCCCATCTTTTGGCTACCCCAGTCTGAGATTTCCAGCCTACTGGCTACCCCAAATTGATTCAGAAAAGTTTAGAAAAAATGCTGATAAACTGTGTCTCAATATAGTTTTAAGATCTCAGTCATTGGACACCTTTACATGAGACACTCTACTGTGCAGTAGACTAACCTGCACAGTGAAGCATAATGGTCTACATATGTATGGCACTTACCAAGCGGTCAATTAGACCACTGTGCAGTTAACTAGTACCTGTTAATGGTCATGTTAGCATGGTCAAGGGGCTGTGGGTCAGGCCCTACGAAGAGAGGCTGATGGGTCTGAATCTTTTCAGCCTCCACAAGAGAAGGCTGGGAGGGGATCTGGTGGCCGTTTACAAACTCACCAGGGGGGACCAGCAGGAATTGGGTGAGGCTCTGTTTCCCCAGGCACCACTGGGGGTTACTAGGAATAACATCCACAAATTGTTTAGAGAGAAGGTTCAGGCTGGACATCAGGAGATATTACTTTACAGATAGGGTTGCCAGGCTCTGGAATGGACTCTCAACAGAGGTGGTACTTTCTCCTACCTTGGGGGTCTTTAAGAGGAGGCTGGACAGGTAATTGGCTGGGGTGTTCTGTCCTTGCACTCATTCCTGCCCAGGGTGGGGGGTCAGACCTGATGATCTGTTTATGTCCCTTCTGACCATAAGCACTATGAAACTGTGCAGCAGTTACTGAACAGTAATGCTCATGTAGATGCTGACCAGAAGCAAATTTGCTCCCAGTCAACTGAAGCAGCAGAGGGACACAGGGGACCAGTAGTTCTCTGTCCCTGGTGCTGGCACTGCTCAGCTCCTGACTCCCCACAGGAGCTAGGGACCAATTAGTGCTGGGATTGAGGAACTCTCTGCCTTCTGCTCTGGCTCCCAGCATGGAGCTGGCTTTACCAGGGGGTGGGCAAGGGCTGGGAACTCACTAGCAGCTCTGTATTTCAACTGGGCATGGGACCAGGAGAGCTTTGCCTGCTTCAGGGGCAGATCTCTCCAGCCCTGTGCAGATCAGGTCCATTCCTGATTGTACATGGGGCCAGGAGACACCTGCCACTGTTAGCAAATCTCTCCTGGCCATGTGCATATTGGGACTGGCCTCATGCCCCTTGGTAGTCCCTAAGCTAGCTTTGAGCGCTGCTTGACTGTTGGAGGGAGGCAGAGTAGGGTGGGAGCAGCTCTGTACCAGGCTGCTCCCATTGGAAGCAAATCTGCTCCTAACAGAGAGCACATGTAGAGGTGCTTCCAGGGATGACTTACTGCACAGTATTAATAGCATGTATAGACATGCCTACTGTCTCTCTTTACAACATTTAAATTAAATGTATAAATTTGGACAGAATTCTCTCAAGTCTAAAGACATTGAGCTTGTTTCTAATTCTATTGGAATGAATAGCAAAAAGATAAATAAAAGCCCTAGCAGGAAGCTGGATTCAAAGAATGACTCCTGTGATAGTCAGGAACTTTACAGATACATGTGAAAATGGTGTACTTGTTTCTTGAGAGAGCATTTGTCCTGAAATCTGTGGCATCACATGAGTTAAATCAATACAGGTATACGTAACACTAAAGTTCTTAAAGGTATACACTGCATCTGTAAAATGGATTAATTCTAAAGGTTCAGGTCTCTCTGGTAAGTGTTTTGAATGTCTGAATATGTGACCATATTTTCATGCCCTATTATGAGAGTCTGGAATTACAAATTATTTCTAATCTGGTCAAAACAAGGAATTCAACTGACCTGGACTGAATTTACTAAAACCTTGACTCTTTATTTGGTACTACTACAGCTTATCTCATCTGAAGATTTCAGAATGTTACATCAACCCTTATTAACGTCTGAAATATATGTTATAGGAAGTTGTGGTTAAATATATACTATTTACCCTACATTCCTATGTACAATTTAGACCAGAACAGCACAGAACGCTTTGGTACCCAAACAGGCTCAAGTGTTACACAATATATATTGTTATACAATATACTTAATTTGTCTTGAACAGGCATCTTATGGTCTAAAACAGTGGTTCCCAACCTTTTTTGCTGTGACCTTAAAACTGGGTCATGACCTCTACCCCCACCGTCGACTCAGAGCCCTAGCTAGGTTGGGATCATGGGGGGCAGCAGTGGCGAGAGCCACGCGGACTGTGTGTTGAGAGAGCCACACAGGTGAGAGGGGCAGAGTGAGGGGTGGACCCCTCGTGACCCTGTTTTGGGTTGCACTCCAAGGTTGGGATCCACTGATGTAAAATCTCAGCTTTTTTTTGTTAAAGGTATACACCATGTGTATACAAAACAGGTATACAAAACAGGATGACCACCATTGCTAGGAAACCTATAGGCTGTTCACACTCATCTTCCTGGAGCCTTGTTTATATCTTCTTCTCTCTTTTTCTTTTTAAATGGTAGCTAAACTGATGTAGCTTTACTTGTGAAAAATAGCCTTGGGTTAAGAACCCATGGTTGGCAGACACTCTGGGCTGATAGTTCACACCTCTCCAATTTATATGATGTAAGATGGCCAGTGATGATTGAGACCAGTCTGATGGTATGAAACAACAGACCTGTACAGGAAAGGCAAATGGATATTAGTGATTTTATATTTGAAAAAAAAATGCAACATGAAGCCAAGCCTACAGTCTCCAAAGGATCCCACACAATTATCTTAGAACATTTGCACAATCATGTGTAAGTGACATATTTAGGTTGGTGACTCAACTCAGTGGAATATGTTTTGTGGGAAGAGCTTGGAAGACTGCTTCTGTTTTGGTTTTGTACTTTTCTGGTTAAGTCCCTGCTCCAAAAACATAAGGATAGAGGGAGTGGAGAAGAAAAGACTCTTAATTAATTTTATGATGCCAACAACTGTCCAAATGTTCACAAAAAATAAGCAGTGCGGGCAATATGTGTCATCTCTTAAAGAAACTAAGGAGAAAACAGAAATGCAGAAAATGATCTATCTCATTTCAGGGAAGGAAGAAAATTTAGCAAACAAATGCCAAGTATAAAATATCTATTGCTCAGCTCTGCCCTGATTTACCAAAGTAGCTCACAGAACAGTAGCCATGATAGTAGCTTTTGTAGAAAGGACAATACTGCCTTTGAGAAAATGAGTAGTGGCAGAAAAGGATTTTTTGTGTGTTCTTTTTTGTTTACATACCATTACCACACATCCAATAAAAGCAAACAACCCAAATAATTCTAATCCTAAAATATAGGAAGGGCTAAGTTTTCAGTCAATTTGAAAACCTCTTAAATCTCTTCATGCTGGTCAAATGTATCTGAAGCAATTGGATTTTTGGATGACAGGAGATTGCATTTCTTATCAAAATCAGTAAAGAAAGGAAATCGGTCCTCCAGAATGATGTACAACCTAGCCTGAAATAAAAAATGACAAAAATGCCTCCACACTTAATGGATGATTTTTCTAAAGAAGATGAAATCTTTTATCTGGCTTCTTTCTCAGTGCTATAGTGTAGATTCATCCATCCCAGTTCCCTTGTAACTGTGATTAAACTTTATCATTCACAGAGTAAAGAATAAGCAAAAAAGTTTACTAAAGGTCCTTTAGAAAAGCCCTTCTACTAACTATAGCTTTAGATGTCATTCAACAGAAAAGTGGGTGTATCTACATGAGACAGTACTGTGCAGTTACCTAGTTTGCTGCACAATAAGCTTGCAGATTTATATGTTCTCACACTTACTACACAGTAAAAACCCTTAATGGTGATTTAAATTTGCTACCTGAAAATTCAGGTAGCAATCTTTAAGTGTGATTAGTAACTGCACAGTATCAGGTCCATAAAAGTGCCACACACACCAGGGAACCTAAGGGCACTGCAGGCTCCATGCACCCCCTTGGGCAGTCCATGGCCCCACTGTGCCTGCCTGCCTGCCACCGCCTAAGCAATAATGTTGAGCACTGAGCTGCCATACGGCTGCCAGGACACTGCTGTTGGGCCAGATGGATGCTAAATAGGGCTGCAGTTTGCTGCAACCCTGGCCAGTCCTGTCAGCTCCCCAGGGCTGCCTGCAGGCTATCTCTGGAAGCAGGGCCAGCACCATCTCCCTGCTGCACACCCCCAGCAGCCTACCTTGTGCCTGAAGGTGCTGCAGGGCATAGGCTTTGCCACACAGCTGCCAGTCCTTTGCTGTGCCCCTATGCTGGGTGCTGCTAGCAGTTGCATGGGGATCCCAGAGAGCAGGTTCAGGACCCAGCACCACCCATGTACACATGCCCGTGCCATCCACCTAGGGCCTCAACTGGAGCCAGTAGGAGACCGGCGACTTCATGGCACTCTGAGGCAACAGGGAGGTGCTATACCAGTTTGCCCCTGCTGAACAGGTGGGCCACATACTGGAGGCTAGTGGGTGTGGCTAGCTTCAGCAGAGCAAGGGCCAGGCAGGTGTTGGCAGGGAGGGCTGTGAGCACGCCAGTGTCCTGCTGCTCCAGGTCATACCAGAGCTGCTGGAGCAGGTCCCAGAAGGTGGTCCAGGTCACCCAAAAGATGTCTAGCCACCGCTTATCATCCTAGGCCTGCTGGATGAGGTGCTGCCACCAGTGCTGGCTGGTATGGAGGGCCCAGAGGCAGTGGGACTGGAGGCCCAGGAGGGTGATGGTCACCCTAGTGGTGACATCATGGAGCCCCTTGTTGGTGCCTCGGTGGTGGCAGCTATGGAGCAGCAGAGGCCTTGGGATAGTGTGCGGCAGGCAGGTAGGCAGTTGCAGGTTGTGGGGGAGCTGTGTGGGGTGAGATGGCCATAGGCCAAGTATATTAGGCTAGTACAGTGAGTGAGAAGGCCAGCAGGATCCCAGGTCATCAATGCTAGGGCCAGGGGCTAGGACAGCTATAGCATAAGAAGGCAGAGTAGGCACGGACAAAGCTTGTCACGCTGCTACTGAGCAAAGAAAGAGGATGCCTAGAGGACAGGGTAAGCCTGGCTTTTAAACAGGGCTACCAGGTGCTGGCAGCTGGAGCTGGAGACTAACTCCCCCCAGTGGCAGCACTGGCACATTGCAGGGCTGCAGGAACCTGGCAGCACATTTTTCCCCTAATCTCTGCATGTGTAGACACCTACCCAAAACACTTACTGCACAGTAGCTTATTTTACAGTAAATCTATGCTGGAGTAAATGCATGTGTAGACTTGCCCACTCATGTTTGCCCACATATTGCCCACTCATCAAGAGGACTCATGTTTAAATTGGTTTACTATTAACCTCCAATAAAGCATGTAGATACAAAGATAGAATATTCAGCCACATTTTTTTCTCGGGTCTTCTACATGCAAAGGAGGGTTTACTGACAAAAATGTAATAAAAATGCTTGACCCAAGTACATCTATTTTAATTCAAGCTTTAACAACGCCTAATTGATTCTTCCCACCCCCAAACATGTGCTCCACAGAATAGTAAAGGTTCCTTATTACCACAGCATCACATTTACTCTTTGTTTCCAATATACTTATTCAGCAATGCCTCATTCCACAAATCAATTTAATTAAATATAGCTGGAAGGATAACATTTTACAGTGTAGATTGATATAACTGAACCTTAACCCATGTAATCTATTTCAGCTTGTATATCACCACTATCACAGTATCCTCTACAGAGTGGTAGGACCTACAACATTTGCTAACCAATTGTTTACATAGCTGGAAGTTAAATGTTGATTTTTGGAGATGCAGTCAAGCTCAACAACAGCTTTTGTAAAATCTAGGTTCTCAGCTATCTTTGTAACCGGATGATAGCAGGGGAGAAAATGACTTTAGGCAAGGTTAAAGCTCTCAGTCTTGGGGAATCACTGTTTTCATTTTACCATTGAAATAACTGAAGCAAAGAAAGGTTCTTCACATAAGGTCATGGAACAAATCATCAGCAGAGATGGTGGGGGAGAGAATTCTTGACTCTGTCAGGTAGTTCAAGCCTTACCAGATAATGTATTTCCTAAGAAGCTATGGAAAATGTACCATCCAAAGTTGATACTGCATCTGCCACCTTTTCCTCCTACCCCAACCCTGTTCTTTTGATCTTACCCCAATTTGTCTCCAAACTGATGGTAGGAACACTAGTCCCTTCCCTTCTCCTTCATTAGCATTTTTGTTTGTTGTAACATTCTCCTGTAGCTTCCTTGAAATCTCCATTGCCCTGTCTAGCACATACAAAAATACTGCCATATATATACTCTTTGCCTATCTTTGAATCCTTATACCATTTCTTGTTTCCTACACTACATTATTTTTCTTGTGCTCCCTGTGCAGCTCCTCAGAGTCCTTACCTATTTCTCTGTCAACCTACGCAGAACAAGTCTCCTTATCTTTTCTTCCTTACCATAGTGTACATGTGGGATGGCCTCTATAAACTGATTAGGTTCAATATTGTCTCTATATTTAAATCCATTCTAGTGAGCTGCTCTTGTAGGGCACATGTGAGTTTTTAGGATACTTGAGAAAATCTACTGTTCTTACAAAAGAAGAAAAAATGCAGACCATTGCCTCTTTCAAGTATTATTTTACTATGATCCTTTATTATTTTACTATCACTTTACTCATTGTTGCACCAGTTTTCTGTTATCCATTTGTCTATCTGTCTTTCAGATTATGGGCCCTCTTCCACATAGTTTACAATACCTGTGGCCACGTTGCTGTAAATAAGGATTAATACCAATTTCTGTAACATGCTGTAAAAACACAGAATGGTAAAGAATATAGAATAACTGACTGGAATTTCTTGTAAAGGGAGCTCAGTGGGGAATGAATATATGTTGTGCTCATTTGAGTGTATTTTCCAAAGTCTGTGTTAGAATTACTGTGGATACCTTGCTAAACATGCATAGCTATTCAGGCTAAGGACAAGACCTCAAGAATTGTTGGTGTCATCAGGGAAATCTTTGTAAAAATTTCCCATTTCATCACCTTTTCAACTCAAAGCAATCATTCAGTAAAACTATGGCTCCCTGACTCTAGCATTAATCTCTTTAGCCTTTGTCTTCAGCTAATTCAATCTCTGCTTGATTTCCTTTACAATGGAGTTCTCAATCTCCCTCTAGATTATATGAAATGTATTTTCATTAACTGCTGGAAAGGTGATCAGGTGTACATCACCCACACTAGGATTCATGTCTTTCAGCTCACTTGTTCTTCTAGTGTTTCATCTAGGTTAGTTCCTGTTGGTTTTTCTTTCTTTCTTGTTTTTTTCTTTGGAACAAGTGAAAAAAGACTACCAAATATTTCCACATGAATAGTCATAGTAATTTGAAATTAATGTGTTGCAGCAATGTTTGCATCATCTCTGTGTATTTACTTTGTATGGACATGTCAGTGACTGAGATTTTACTGGGGGTGTATACATGAGATCCTTACTATGGAGTTGCCTAATTTAGCTCCACGGTAAAGCATCTCAATCTACACTTGCCAGCAGGCAGCTCCTGCACTGTATGTAGTACCCGTATGCCCCAGCTAGCCCCTCCGCATAATGTCGAATCAGGTCAGAACAGCTCCCCTTTTATATATGTCTAGCTCCTCGTGGTCTAGATCTGGTCTGGTTAAATTTTAACATTTCTTAAGCAATTAGAAATTGCCTAACATTTTAGTGGTAGCTGTGTAGAGAAAGTAATGATAATTAATGCATGTGTTTTGTCAAGAACCAGGCTAGCACAATAAGCATACAGATTTAGATAGGAAGAAAATTAGTCACATGCTGCCTGTCTTAGAACAGCATGTTTGATTGTGGCTTGCTGAGAGCTAGTCAGTCTGTTTAGTCTTACTGTAGTCACTGTTGAACGAAGAAAGTAGAACTCACTAATGAACAGTTCACACAGCTTTTTATGGTCTATTGTCAGAAGTGCAGCAAGCTAGTTATTTTTACTCCAACCCGAGTTTAATAACCTCCAGGCTTGATCTTTCTGCACAGCTGTCTGTTCTTCTGCCACTTATAGATTTTCTGTCACTTTGCCCTGACCAGTATCCAAATCCCCTAAGTGAGCCTAAACCTGTTTCAGTAAGTGCTCAGCAGTTTGAAGTTCTTTTTGTGATATAAATAGTAAACTTTTTGTTAAAGAAATACCTCAGGTAACATCTGAAGTGTAGAGGACAAATATTTTTTTAAAAGACTCCTTCAACTTTGGTTTTAGGATTTGCCTATATAGTTTGGCATATACAATAGTTTTACTAATGAAAGATTACATGCTTACTCAAATTCAATTACTCCCACGCACAGCTAATTGAATGAATAACATACTTATCTAAAATTTAAAATTGATGTTCTAACTACCAACATGAACAAGTATGAAAAAACTAAAGGTCAAAAGTAAACAATAAAAGCTGATATTGTGAACCTTCTAAAAACAGAGTTTGATGCCAATGTTGTCATACCTCTATGCCATTTTGAACATTTTTTCCTCCTAGAACAGTAATCTCTTCAGCTGTTCAAATAAGTTTTGAAGTTTTGTATTTAAAGTTATCTATTTTTCAAGGTGCAAGAGAAATAGAAAACAGTTTTTTTTCACTTTCAAGCTTCTTCACGAAGTAGTAGTAGTAGTCAGAAATTCTCCTGGTATTCAGTTGATTTCCAGACTTCTGGCTTATATATGCATACTTATCTCCTATGTATTTACTACCTATTCTTCATGCATTCATCTTGAAATATTTGTAAACAACTATATCCATTACCTATCTCTAGCATAATTAATATACCACAAGTACAGTGGTCACTCTGGGAGAATTTGTAGGGGGTTCCCTTAGATATCTTGTTTTAAAATAGCATTTTTAGCTATCCAGATGTTCCCCCTAAGTAATGTTAGGATACCTCAGTACTTCTGATCTTATTACCCAGGGCAAAGCTGGCAAACTATGGATAATCACTAGATACTTTGTTTTCTGACAAACAGCATAAACCCACCCTCCTCCCCCAAAAAACAGCTTAAAAAATGTGGTGAGGGTATTAAACAGGGAAGCTGATTTGTATACTTTGTTTTCTTCTCCACGGTGCAGCAGCTGTGGTGTTACTATTCAGGCAGCTGATGCTTATTGCTTTTTGCTCTATAGGTCTTAATGATCATCTCCTCTTTTTAATGATCCTCATTTTCCACTAATCAAGCAAACTTTTCTTAGGGCAATTTTGCTGCCTGCTAGCCACTCCCGGTTTTTCTTCTTCTATTTCACACCCCTGGGAACTCTTTTGAAAATTATTGCTCTTTTTAAAATGATAGATTTATCTCTGAAGACAAGTCTTCAGCAGCAGCTAAGGTTTAACTTTAGTTGAATGGAAAAGGGTAAGTCAGCTGAAGACTAGGCTCTGTCCCTGTTCTATGCAACTATAACTCTGGAAAAATCTTTTTTCCTCCATTCCTTTCAAAAACAAGGTGCATTTTGTATTCTGTGGCATGTTGTATGCAAGAAAATACAGTATTCATGTTCTAGCCACAACGTAGTTAATCACCTCTATTTCAGCTTCGTAACTCAGAAATTGATCCTAAAGTTAGTGTAAAATCAGTATTGGACTACAGAACACACTTCTAAAGGTCTCTTTTTAGTATCAGACAAAAATCCTGTGTAACTACTACACAACTACTAAATGGGAGAAAAAGCTGGAGGTCTTTGCCTTTGTTGTAGCATAGAGCAGGATGACAGGATTTGGTCCAATAGATTTGAAGCTATTAAATCTTTTTACAGTTCCCAGTGTGTTTAAAATTAGCCTGTTTCACTTTCATTATACATCCTTACAGAACTGAATTGTTTTAGTCACCTCTGAATTGTGTAACCAGTATTTTTATGCAGAGTTATAACAAGTATTGATGGAAGAACTAACACAGGAAGAGATTAGTATAATATCTTATGGTATAGAACAATAGATGCCCCACTTCTACAAACAAATTAAGTTGTTTGGTTTAAATAGCACTATAAATATGCGAAGATTAAAGTTTGCATTTATAATGAAAGAATGAATAATCTAAAATGCAACACAACAAAGCAGACAAGGCTATTGATTGCCTGCTTTGTTAATAAATAACGAGTAAAAGACATCATGACTCACTTAAAAGTATTGTTATTTTAGACTCCTTATGGAACACAGGCATTTACTTTCTTTGGTGAACAGTGTGAAGTTTAGTGTGCAAACTTAAGGTGCACAAAAGTGCTGGATTTTTTGGTGCCTGTTGTTAATGTTCACAACTAAAATCATTTATCTGCCTGTTTTGTTATAAATTGGTCTCATTTTATTGACATATTATTCATCTAGTTTTATGAAGTTTTGAAGCCTTGAAGATCACATTTCAATCATCTCTGACCTGCATAGGACCTTGGCCAATAATTCCTTCATCAAGCCCACAATTTCTTGTTGAGCCAAAGCATCTCTTCTTAGAAAGGCATCCAGTCTTGATTTCAATGATTGCAGTGATAGAAAATCCATCATGTCCCTATATGTATATTTTCCAATCATTGTGTACCCTGGTAGTTAAAATGTGTGCTTTATTTTTAGTCTAAAATTGTCTACCTTGAACTTCCAACCATTGGATCTTATGCCTTTACCCGAAAACAGAAGCAACTACTATCAGAATTTTTTTCTCACATTGGCATTTGTAAACAATGAGGAGTAGAATATATTTACAGTTGAATATACCTACCCATACCTCCTCACACCCTTCTGTTTTGAAAGCTAAGTGGATTGAGCTGCTTTAGCTGTTTGCTCGGCACATCTACATATGCCCCCCATGGCACAGTTCTTACTGCCCCATCATTTAGTATTTGCTCTAGGATGTGCTAAATGAAAGCACAGTAACAGCTGTTACTGCGCTGTCCTGGTGGTGCTTGGTTACAGTGACATTGCATCCGCATCCCTGTTTGTGCCTGCTGAAGCACATCACTATGGTGATGTATCATCTTGTGTTGACGTACCCGCTGAGTGGGAACTTTTCCATACCTTGCATTATTTTCCAAATCTTTTTCACTTCGTTAGTGCCTGTTGTGTTTTACAAAATGTGTCGTATCAAGGAACCATAAAGGCATGGTGAGGCCTATACATTACACGCAAAGCTGGTAGCTTCTGAAAGAGAAAGTTAGAAGGTGTTATTGGTGGGGGGGAGCACTGTCCTGTCCCCAAGAGGGGGAGAAAGTGTGGGCTGCACCTTTAAGGCAAGCTTCTGAGAGGTTGGAAGAAGCAGACTGGTGATATAAGCCCTGCATCAGAGGCAGAGGGGTTAGACTGACCTGGGGAGAGCTGGAGGCAAGAGCTTTCTGCTTGGAGCTGAGGGAAGCACAGCTGGGAACCGGAGACTGGCACAGACTGTGCAAGTGAAAGAATTCCTTGTACAAAGTTAAGGGGTGATACCAGAGATGAAGGGAACTATGAGAGAGCACTTCAGGTTACAGCAGGACTAAGTGGTAGCCCAACTGCAATGAATTGAGTCTGAGATTTGCTCAATGCATTTGGAACCAGAGGCCTGGATTGTGCCTAAAGGTGTTGAAGGGGACCACTGAGATGACAGGGGGCTGGTTAAAGATTGTGGGGGCCAGGAAACAACAAGAGACCTGAATACAGGGGTGACAATTTGAGACCTTCTAACTGTAGATGATCAGTTGAGGTTAAGGATGGAGCCCTAACCGGGGACAGTTATTTAGGCTGAGGGAGCTCCATAGACTGAACAGAACTGAGGCATGGGAAAAGATCCTGGAGGACTAAAAATGCTGAGCCAATAGAAACTACCTGCCTTGCTCTGATGAAGTAGGGGACAGCTTCCCAAAATGTCATCAAAAACATCAGACGTGATAGGTGAGTACAGAGAATTACCTAGATTAACCAGAGGAAAAAAATATGCAGTTAGACTGGCCATGAAGAGGCACCTAACCCACTTTTACAGCATGAGGCCCATTGCAGAAGGATGTTTTTAGGAGGATAGAAGGTTATTGTCCTACTTCAAGGGATAGTAGTCAATAGATGAAAGTGAATATTCTTTTTGGAAGAGCGGATATAAAACTAGATGGTATATACCAGTAATGGTCACTAGGGCTGTGCAAAATGGCAGCGTTCTGTTTCAATGGAATAGCATTTTGTTTTGAGTTTTGCTTTGATTGGAAACAGCTGTTCTGTTTTGTTCCACTGAAACAGGGTCAAAACAGCACAACTGTTTTGATGTTTTGCCCATAGGATATAATGAGGAAGATTGAAACAGCCTATAACTCTGTTATCTCTAGCCTGATTTGGATGAAACTTGCAGGAATAGTAGCACCTCCTGGGTGCATAAAGTCTGATAAGTTTTAAGTACATAGGTACAGGGAATGATTCATGGAAACTTTACCTCACACATTTCAAAGCAAAACTTGTGTCATATGTATGTGTTAAGCTACAGCAGGGTCAAAACTGCAGGCATGCTAGCCCCTGCTGAGACTACAAAGCCTGCCAAGTTTCAAGGCACTAGGTGTGGAGGGTTCTGAGGCCCCGCACCCCTAGCTGCTGACAAGCAAAACTTGTGACATGGGTGCATGTGCAACTGACTGCCTGTGCCTTGGGGCAGAAGCAGTTCCTAGCTCTGTATTGCTTCTTTCCTCTCCTTAGTCTATGGTTTTATGGGTGTTAATCCTTGCTCATTAACTCATTATCCTTGCTAGCTACTGTGTTACACAATCAATCATAATTCACTCATGGACTAGCTCAATACACAGTAGTTAATGAGCAAGGATTAACACCTACAAAACCACAGATTGAGGAGAGGATAGAATCAATGCAAAACCAGGAACTGCTTCTGCCCCAAGATGGAGACAGGCAGTTACACAAGAACCCATGTCACAAGTTTTGGCCCTGCTGTAGCTTAGCCCATACATGGGGCATGAATTTTTGCTTTCAAGATTTTGGGATGCAATTTCACATGCAAATCAATTTGAGTCCCTTGTTTCAGAGAAATAGTCCTCCATCATGTGTGACCTCCATTTTTCATTTCTAGATGTAGGTCTTTGTAGTCAGCAGAATTAAAACACACATTCAAATGAGCCCTATCTACCATGTTAATTTTTATCAACGCCCTCCCTCACCATTTTTTAATCTGCTGACATATCACCAATGATTTTGCACATTTATTTCAAAAACATTCATAAAGACTTTGAGCAGTGTTGGGCAAAGAACATAGCGTTATGGGGCTACACCAGGGGAATCTTCTTACCGCAACTAAAAATGCTTACATTAGATGATGATTCTATAATGCTCTTTTAATGTTGTTTAATACTAAGTCATATTATTTCCTAAAATGTAAGGTCTTTTCTATACAAAGGGATTGATTCTGACTAAAGGAGAATATGAATTAACTCTGTGTGGACAAGTCTAAAAGAACAATAAACAAGTTGTGTAAATTATGTCTTTGAATATTATCATCTGCATATTCAAGAAAAGAGCTCACTTTACAGTAGAATATACCTATGAAATATGTCTTCCCATTTTCATATATTAGCGGGCTGGAAGGAACCTCTCAAGATCATCAGGTCCCCTGCACTTAGGCAGGAAAGACTGCTGGGGTCAGATGACCCAGCAAGGTGAGCATCCAGACATTTTTGAAGATATCCAGAGCGGGCGATTATACCACCTCTGGGGGAGGGGGAGTCTAAGTGTTTGCTTAAATGTTGTAATAAATCAGGATTGTTCAAACAGGCTTTAATTTGTGGTGGTTTTATTAATGAATCATGAATGGGCAGAAGCAGAGTGGTTTAACTAGATTAAGCCATGTGTACTATGTAGCAGATCACTCTTTAAGATCATGGACCCTGGCCATACACTTCTTTATCACATTTAATTCTTGATTGCACAATTGTAAGAGAAAATGTCTATGGGCAAACAAAGCAGTTTGTTTAAGAAGGTATCTTGGCAGTGAGCTCCATGAAGGAGAAATAGTTCACGGCTAATTTATAAATGTGGTCTTTCATCTTGACAAATGCTTTGAGAAGAAAGGAAAGAGAGACTTGCATCTAATTAATTCCTGTTATATTTCACTTTTAAGTGCTAAACACTTTTATGTGAAGATTATGTACATCTGCATGCTGCTGAAGAATCGCCCTAAAAACACTAGGATTAGGGATAAGTACTCCTAGCTCAAAAACAATTAACTGAAGTATTTTTGTAGTATACTGACAATACAAATATTAATTATGTGAGTATCACCTGGATCTAGCTTTGAAAAAAGTAGGGGTTAGGAACTGTACTGGTTTGGAAAAAAGGCTCCAAGAAATTGTGCATAATGTGAATTTGGATAAAAGCCAAACATAAAGCTTTCTTCATAAGCTAGTTCTTTTATTTACTTCTGTGGATAATTAAGCAGGCAAATTTTTCTGTGCAAGAACATTTATGGAAAGAGTGCTAAAAACTCCAGCTCACATAAGTATTTGTCGGCCTATTCAAATTGAAATCATAAAAAAAGTATTCAGCAATGATACCGAAAGCTCCTAGAAGCTTGATAGTCAGCTAGCCAGCCTGTGAACAGAAAGAATACCACATGAACTTTCACGACATGACAGGTTATCAGCATTCGCTATAACATAATTGTCTCATTGTCATATTCAAACTTTTATTTCTGATGCTCCCACAGATGTTTGAGATAACTGATACATGAAAGGGAAAGTTAGCTGACCTTCAAAAAGCTCAGTCTAATGGAACACTTCTCAATTTTCTGGTTCTGATATGATGCCTTTGCTTTAATTAGGCAATGATCAGATCTTTATCAAATAGATTGGGTATTATATTGGATTTTGAAGTCACTACCAGGGATTTGTCATAGGCATGTCAACAAACCTGTTTTCAGCTCACAAATGAAAAACCCAATTCTATAAAAATACCTGTCCAAATTAGTTGTGCTTTACTCTACAATTTATTAAAAATGTATAAATATGAATCCAGAAAGTATGATATTCCATTTCAATTCCAAGCTATTCTGTTTTAGATATCACTTTACGCAGGTGAAATTAAACCAAATACAAGGCATGCTATGAAAAGCTTGAAACCATACAGTTTAAGTCCATTTGTGTTTTATAAGTAAGACATTTGCTAAACTGTACCAGATCCTTAGAAATTGCCATGATTCTACAAGAGTCTGAAATTGAGTGCACTTAGGAAGGACAACATGCTATTGCTTCCATGCAAATGGACTCCACGTTGAATACAGTTTAATGTTTGGATTCAGAATTAAATGGTGGACACAGCAATTTGTGTGCTGATAGCTGTGCCCTTTTAGTGTACTTGAAAAGGTTTAAAAAAAAACAACCTGAACCATTGTAGGCTGTAGCAAAGCAAAAAAGGGAAAAATGCTTTCTGTCAGGCCAGTTACAGAGTTATAATAACATATGTAAAAGACAAATATTAAAGGCAGGCAGGCAGGGAAGAAACTCAAGAGATGCTCAGATAAAGAGAGTAAGTCTCATTCTCTATTTTCTCTTGATTTCTTGCTCAATAAACAGTTACATTTTTCACAGTTCTTGTCACAAGCAGTTGTTATATTAGAAATAGAAGGGAAGTTAAATGGGGACACTTTCTGAGGAAAACATTCATGCTGATCTAGCTCCTTTAGGTCTCTGGATGCTAAAGCAAGGCACTTCAGTATCTGGGAACAAATAAATACAAAACCAAAGAGAAATGTAGAAATACAGAACTAAAGGACTTCTTTTCGAGCTTTTCTTTCTTCAAGCACACTAGTTGAAAGAGGTTTTTCTCCCCACCCCCACCAAAAAGCAAAAGGAACAAATGCAATGTCTCTCTAATAAAAGCTGAAATGCAAACAGAGTGCAATGTGAGCTGCAGTTAACTCTGTGATGAAATTCTAAGGGGAGAAAGCACTCTTAAAAATGGAAAGAAGCAACCAAAAATACTCCTGGGTGTTAATGGTCAGCTATCCAAAGTAACCTCACTTTAAAAGGAACGTTGGAAAGTTCTGTATTTGAAGTTCCCAACTCTTCTGCTCAAACCACAGATGATTTTAAAGAAATAAATCTCCAATGGTGTGCAAAACGCATAAGGAGTCAAAACCAGTGCCCTGACTTTTGCATAACAGTAAAAAGAAACCAAAATAAAGAATAATCTTAAGAAAGAAGATGGAAAATGAGAGAGCCCTAGGACAGCAAAGCCTCAAAGAATTCCTGGGTTGTTCTGTACCTTGCTCTTTTGTTCAGAACGAAGTGACAGAGAGGGAGAAAAATATTACCATGTAGCTCTAGAGAGAAGCAGAGTATGAGAGGAAAGAAAGAGATAAGGTTGAAAAATTAGAGGGAAAGGGAGAAAAGTCAAAGAAGAGGAAGGGGGAAAAATGACAGAAGTGGGGAGAAAAAAGGAAGACAAAATGGCTGGAGATTGCTTAGTACAAAAAGAAAAGGCTACAGGATGCAACAAAAGATGGCAATTGAAGGATTCAACTGAGTGCTTGCTACAGAACCCTGTATGACTTTCCTTTTCGATAGAACTTAAGATTTTAAAACAAAATTGTTAAATGAAACAATGACATCAACTTTCAAACTAGAAGAAATTTGCTGATATGAAAAATAGCAACATATGATAAAATGATTGTAAGAAATCTATAATAATCAAGATATAGATGGATCATGAGACTGAAAGGGATGTCTATCAGGTCATAGGATCATAGGAGTGGAAGAACATATTGGGCACATCCACATGTGGAGGCACATGCGCATGCAGTATCTCAAATAGGAACAGCAAAAATTTGTGTCAGGGATTTTTGTCTTCATACACGAGCCTGGACATACATTTTGGTGTGGGCCAAGTTGTGCTACTTGGGGCAAAATGACCCTACCCAGCTCCTCCCAGATCTGCAGCCAGGAGGAACTGGCGGCTGGGCCAGCACCAGTAAAAAAGCTGCCCTGGCAAGTAGCTCAGGGCTGCTTGATCTCAACAGCTTCTGGAGTCACTTGTGCATGCACATTTCTGGGCAGAGCACCAGTGGGTGGTGCCCACCAGCTCCTTGGATGCCTCTGAGGACTGGTGGATGCAGCTTGGGAGGGTCTGCTTGGTGTACCCCTCAGGCATTCTTATTTTGAATCTTTTGACCAACACAACACGCCTATCCTGTTTTTGCTTTAATTGTCCAAATAATTTAGTAGTACCCACAAGGGGCTAATAGTTCAGCCAGGTGGGCCTTAAGGCCCCCTCTAATCGAGTTCAAATAGACAGGAGCTTCTGGGGCCCAGCCAATTGGTATCTGGGGACACTAGCCCCTTGTGCCGGCTAGACTGCTGAAGTAGCAGTGACCAACAGTTCCCTGAACTCTCTACCTACTACAGCAGTCTGGTAGTGGGGGCTGCTGCCTGGATATGATCTGCTGCCATGTGTGACATGTGCGTTTGCCAGACCCAAATGGGGACTGCACGGCTGCAGCAGAAGCATCTGCACCTCTGGGCCAGCTGCCAGGGGGCCATGGCTGCACAGCTGGCCTTTGTGCACCGCCGCCACTATCACGCAGAAGATGTTCTCAGCATGGTGGCCTTCTTTGAAATTTCAAAGCATGTCCTCCTGGTCCCAAGTGGCCAGGAGGTTAGCCACCTCATTTGCCCTCCAGCTGGGCTCTAGGTGCCAGCCCTGAGCAGGCTCCTCTGCCTGGGTCCTGCTATTTGCCCCACTAGCACGAATCCTGGTGTTCCCTATTTAAAACCTACAAATTCTCTGATTTAAAAAAATCTCAAATTCTCTATCTACATCTATACAGAGAGAGAGAGATCAGTTGGGCAATGTTTTCTTGATCTATTTATAATTTTAAAACAATTTGGAAGCCTACCAGTGTCTATCGTCATAGATACATATAATTTATTTTATTATATCCTTTGATTTCTATTTTTGGCTTTCTTATCATAGAAAAATTAGAGCTTCCCCTGAGGCCCTTCACTAACCAGGATGTGGGGACAGCTGTTTCTACAGCCATAGCTCCTGCTAGCACGTATCTTCCTGTCTGGCAGCTGGGCATGCTGAGTATGTGATGGGGGGGGATGTGAGGCTTGCAGGAGTGAGGTGGGAAGAAGTGTGGGTGGATGGGGGTGGGGGTGGTATGGGGTGTGTGATTGGATATGGGAATGGTATGGAGTTTGCAGGAGGGTGTTGGGAAGATGTGGTGTGAGGGGACATCAGGTTTGTGGGGGGGAGGAGCTGCTACATGCCCGTCCCTTCATCCTCTGTGGCACCAGCTGGTACATGTTAACAGCAGTGTTGCTGGACCCATAGTCTGTATGGGGAGAACCTGACCAGCCTCAACCCATCCTCCCTGCAGTGGCCCAGCTGGCTGCTAGTTCCAGGTTTGTGAGGTGTGGGGGAATGTGCATTTTATGGGTGGGTTTGTGGAGGAGCTTGAGTGGGGGGCTGCTATACAGCTGCCACCCCTGCTGTGGCACCAGCAGCTGCAGCCAGCTGGGTCATGGCCTGGCTGCAGGCAGAGCCCTGCAGTTGCGCAGTGCAGTATGACGCAGGCTTTATGCTGAATGGACCCGGTCTGGCTTGGCCTGGTCCACTAGTGCACAGCTTTCCTGGTTCTGTCCAAAGCTGTGTGCTAAGTGGGACAGACTGGGCTGCGTTGGGTTCATTATGTATGTACAGAGCCTGTGTTAGGCAGTGCCACACTGCTGTGGGCTGAAGGGGATGGATAGGGTGGCAGGCATATGGCAGGTCCCCTCAAGCCTCTCCACAAACCCAGTTACAGATTTCACCCACACACCCCATGTCCCTAACTTGTCTGGGACAGCACCTAGGTCCCAGTCATGCTGCATCCTTGCCCCAGTACATAGAGTGCATGCTCCATGCACTGGGGTAGCAGAAGCACCATAGAGATGCTCTGGCCAGAAACCAGAGCACCTCTCTGGAGGACGAGTTTCCGGGTTACCTCAGGCCATGGTCTGGGGCTGTGCCCTGCCTTACTTCTTCCTGTGTGTTCTTTTTTATTTGTTTGTTTTGATACCTGGATACCTGGAACATTTTTTTGTTCTCAGAGTGCCTCTTGTGGCATCTCATATTGGGTTGGGATGCTTCAAGAGGCACACGTGCACTCTTCTGGACGTGTCCATTGAGTCCATTCCCATGCTATTTATAAGAAACCAAATTCTACAATTATTTTTATAAATGTAGAAAACAGGTGCTGAATAAGTAAGATGGACAATCTGCAGTCTTCAAAAGGTTTGAAGCTAAGATAAGCTAAGATAAGGTAACTAGGATCAATGGTCACAAGTTTCATAGTTTCATAGTGCCTAGGGTCAGAAGGGGTCTAGAGCAGGCCATCTAGTCTGACCCCCTGCCAATGGCAGGAACGAGTGCCAGGGTCACAGGACCCCAGCCAAGTACCTATC
>JAGPOW010002791.1:1623823-1635683 GCA_030014935.1 Caiman crocodilus | reverse complement strand
GGACTCCAAGATGAACATGAGTCAGCAGTGTGACGAAGCCATCAGAAAAGCTAATGGCACTTTATCGTGCATCAGCAGATGCATGACGAATAGATCCAAGGAAGTGATACTTCCCCTCTATTGGGTGCTGGTCAGACCGCAGTTGGAGTACTGTGTGTAGTTTTGGGTGCCGCACTTCAAGAGGGATGCGGATAACCTGGAGAGGGTCCAGAGAAGGGCCACTCGAATAGTTAAGGGCTTGCAGGCCAAGTCCTATGAGAAGAGACTGGGGCACCTGGACCTCTTCAGCCTCCACAAGAGAAGGTTGAGAGGTGACGTTATGGCTGCCTATAAGTTCATCACGGGGGCACAGAAAGGAATTGGTGAGGTTTTATTCACCAAGGTGCCCCTAGGGGTTGCAAGAAATAATGACCACAAGCTAGCAGAGAGCAGATTTAGACTGGACATTAGGAAGAACTTCTTCACAGTTAGAGTGGCCAACGTCTGGAATGGGATCCCAAGGGAGGTGGTGCTCTCCCCTACCCTGGGGGTCTTCAAGAGGAGTTTAGATAAGCATCTAGCTGGGATCATCTGAACCCAGAATTCTTTCCTGCCTATGCAAAGGGTTGGACTCGATGATCTATTGAGGTCCCTTCTGACCCTAGCATCTATGAATCAGGAGACAAAACAGAAATATGGCCCTGGAGATGATGCTGAAGTCAAGAAGAAAACCAGAAAGAACCAGTGAGAAACCACAATTGACTGGAAGAAGACAGAGGTCAAAGTCTAACGCATGCCCGCTTAGCAGAGAGGCATGTAAATGAATGAAATGCATAGGCAATACTATGCTATGGAAGCAAACAGTAAACAGGGGTGGAGCTTGAGATGGGAGGAGAAATGGGTGGAACGAAAGGAAGGACCTACGTGGAGTAAATGTTAATATGCATGAACCAACGTGTTTAAAATGTGGAAAGAACTAATGTTCAATGCCAGTCCCCTGGTTCATGTTAATGTGAGGGACCCTTGTCTGAAGCTATCTCTATTCTGAATAAAGCTGTTGTGAGCAATGTGTGCTGGTGTTTGCTCCCTGCTTGCTCTGGCTAATGAGTACCAGGATCCATGAGCAATTGTGCCGTTGTCTCCCTAAACATTGGGCAACACATGGAGTCAGGGTCTAACAGCTTCAAAAGAGGTAAAGTACATTTTCTCACATCTTCCATGTGCTCAGGCAGAGCAAGGACTGGGGCAGGGCTGCAGAGGGAAGAAGTTGGGGTGGGGAAGAGAGCAAAGGGAGCCCCTAGATTTATTTTATGTTGTATCAGTGGGAGACAAACCACCAACAATTAGATTCTATATTTGGAAATGTATATCAAATTTAATAAATTTTCTATCTATATAATATAATTATTGCGGGGGGTCCTCTTATAATCAAGGTCATCTAATATTTGGGTAAATATGCTAAAAAAGTTAATTTTCAGCTTTAATTTGACATATTGCAATGTTTTGTTTTGCTAAGTCCAAAACAAATATATTCAGAATATTTCATTTAATACAATTTCTTGTTTTTTACTTCTTCCCTACCCTCTTTGCCCTGCATATCCTACTGTTTGGGATGATGTCAAATTCCAAAATCTTGCCATTTCTAATAGAGCAGAAATTTAAAATTTTAACCAGTTCAAATAGCACTACAGAAGAATGATCTCTATGGAAATGTATTGCGTCTTATTTACTATTCTTTGAAAGCCAAGAGAAAAACTCCCAGTGATTTCAAAGGCCTTTTCATAGTGGATGGTTGAAAAAGGATCCATGCTGACACTCTCAGAAGAGTATGTAATACCACAGGTAATAATATTTTGCAGTTATCTTCAGTATCTCTCTGAAGTCTATCTGAATTAGATCTACTAACCAAAATATGAGACTGTATGTTCTCCATATTAGAAATGAGGAAAATAAAAGCACAGACAAATGAAGAGACTCCCCTACAGTTATGTATGAGACTCTGGACCCAAAGCCAATTGAAAACCAACCAGAATTGCATTTTTTTTCCATATAGACTTTGTCAAGCTTAGCATCTAGTCATAGAAAATCTAGAAATAAGTCTTGGATATCTTGGCTTCCAGCCTGTGCTCTAACTCCAGATTGTCTTTCATTCATCTGTACTACACACATAGGCAGGGCCAGATAGCTTTCAAAATGATGTCAGAAGTACAATCTGCCCTGGTTAAAGAGTCTGTATCAGGAGGATCTGAGTACCTTACTCCATATTTTTTGTGATGACTTTTTCCTCCTCTTATTTGGCTTGTTTCTTCACCTTGATTTGTCTCTAAGTTCTGATCTAGAGATAAAATCAATAGTGTTTTTTCCCTTTTGTTTTCAAAACATCACAAATAAAATACATTCCTTAACACGCATGCCTTATGCTTTCTGAAATAACATGACAGCAGAAAGCAAAAATAATGTAATCCTGGAGGCTGTTTAGAGTTCAGATATTTATCCTCCCACTTCTCCTCCCATTCCGTGATCCTTGTTGATGAAGTTTTGTTTGCAAATGCTTATTTCTTGGATTCTTTATTCCCCCAGGAATGGGGATGAAACATGCTACAGCAGGAGGCAGGTTCAGACTTCTTCACTGGTCTCAGTCTCAGGATGAAGGGATTGCGGGGGGAGAAGGAGAAACGAGGATGGGGAAGAAGGAGAGAGGTGTGGGCATGGACTGGTCACAAAAACTCATTAAGTGACCCACCAGCCCAAATAATTGCCCACCCCTTCTCTAAATCCATTTTGATAAAAAACAAACAAACTCAAAGGCTTGTACTGAGTTAAGGGTTTGTTTACATGGGAAAGCTGTTCCAGAACAAGGTAATGTAGATGGCATGCAATATTAAAATTCATCAGTGAGCAGAAATGATCAGAAAGTATTTTCCAACAGAAAACAGAGTTTTAACAAAACTCAAATCTTCTTTCAGAAAATGTTAATTCCAATTTTCCATTAGGAAAGTAATGGGAATATTTTATTTTGGGTCAGTATTACCTGAAATAGAATATTTTTCTTCATGAAAACGAGCCCAAAAGTTTAGCTGGGAATCAGCTTTTTTAAAAAGTGTGTTCCAAGCACATTGCCTATTGTTGTGGGCCCCATTGACTCCTATGGACTACATTCATTGGATGATAATGACTCCCACTATACAATATGGCAGACACCAATGAGAAAACTGAACCTGTAATCATAGCATGGAGCCTGGCTCCTTTGGAAAAGATGCGTGATGTTGGCGCAATGGGTGGGAGGGGAGAGGGAGGGCTATATTTCTTACAAGAGAAGAGAAATGGAGTTTAATGTTGATCTGAGACAAAATAGAGCGTTTCCATTCAACAAAACGCAATATTTTTTTTCAGGAATGTCAGTGTTTTGTTTTGACTGAAAAGGTCAGTGAAATGCAGACATATTTTCAACTTGATTTTTTTTTTTTTTGTGAACCTTTGTTCCATAACAGCACTCAAAAGCATGTCTCATTGCATCACAAGAAAAATGATGACAAGTCAAAACTCCCACTGGATGGAAATTCCAAAGTTTGCATACCTTTATCAATGAACATATAGGGTATAGGAATTTGATGCCTATTTCTAACTCTTAAAACATCACACACACAGTATGTCCCTAACACACTATACAAATAACAAATAATAGTGTTAATAAAAATATGTCAGAAATAATACCATGCTTCTGTTGATCTTTCTGATAGTACCAAGGACTTATAGAAAAGAGCATTTAAATAGGTAAGAATAAGGAATGGACAATCGATGCAACTTCTTTCAAATAGTAAAAGCTATTTCCTTTAAACAACAAAAATAGCTAAAGAAATGTAAAAGCCTTTCTATTTAACTTCAGAGAATCCTCTGTAAGTTGAATGATTCCTTAATCAGCAATGCGAGAAATCCTCACGATCAGCCTTAAAAGTGAATCAGCTACTTCATACTGCAAATCCTT
The DNA here is from genome assembly GCA_030014935.1 of Caiman crocodilus. Classification (NCBI taxonomy): domain Eukaryota; kingdom Metazoa; phylum Chordata; order Crocodylia; family Alligatoridae; genus Caiman; species Caiman crocodilus. The sequence goes on along the minus strand of JAGPOW010002791.1, from coordinate 1,631,719 downwards.
AAATGTAACACTTGATAATTCCTTGAACCACAATAAACATTTAAAATATTAGCAAGCAAGTAGTCTATTGCCCTTATCCAAGAAGAAATTATACCAAAAAACTCAAGATAGGACTGAAATCCAGTGCTAAAATCTGGAACCAAAAGCCTTATAACATCTTGAAAAAGAAAAAGGACAATCCTGAAATTAACAATAAAAACTCAGGCAATTTTAAGGATCTAGCAGTTTTCTCTCCAACTCCCTCCTTTGCCCACCCACCATCCAGCATCCACAAATAAAGCTGGCATTACAGCAAGACACTTAAGAACATGGAGAAAGCTCATCAACCCTTTTTTTTTTTTTTTACATAAAGACAAAAAGTGCATTGTACTTAGTATCGTGTCATTTTCTTTTGTGATCAAGCACTGCCACAAAATTGTGGTGAATACATATTTTGTGTCCTTGTGAAGATTGTGGTCACAGCTTTGGCTGTCTCTGGATCCCAGCAAAGTGGCCTACGATCCCTTTGAATATGTTGTAGTAAACAGCATCTTTTCTATGGTACACCAATTACCTTTAGTGACCATAGATGCAGTCACATACATTAGAGCTAAAGAAACTTATCTACCAAACAGACAAATCTAAAGGAAAAAAAAGTGCTGAGATGGGGGATGGATAGTGGTATAGTTTTCCTAGCTTAGCTGGTTATTCTTCTCACAGCAAACAGCTTCTCAGTTTATTTTGTTTACTCTGAGTAACACAAACCCTTCTCAGTTTAGAGGATGCAGTGCAGGTCACTCAAGCAAGAAGCTGATGCTGTTATATATTAAGGCTAAGGACAAAAGTTATACATAAACTGGTTTAAGTGATCAGAAATTGGTTTAAACCTGAAACAACAGAAGCTCAATGCACATAAACCACTTTCGAAATGTCTGATAAACCTGGCTGAATGTAGTATCAGGCTTAACTGATTTGGATCAAACTGTTTTATGAAACTTCTGTCCCAGACCCCTTCCTGGTTCAAGTTAAATCAGAGTCCCCCAGTATGTTTTACAGCTCTGGACTGGGCTGTGGTGTCTGCTCCAAAGAACAAGGCTGTCCCCACCCCTCTGCTCCCTAGCTAGAGCAGTGAGGGCTGGCTGACAATGGAGTGGAATGGGGCAAGCCTGGCTAGGGATGCAGCCCAGTTTGCATGGTGAGTACTGCCCCCTTCTCCCCTCCCCTCCCCCTCAGCAAACCCTGACTGGGATCTGGTGCCAGAGAGAGGGAGTTAAACAAATCCCAGAGGCACCTGGAAGCAGGAAGAGGAAGCAATGAGTAACTCTGTAGAGTCCTGGTTCTGTGATTGTGGGCTGTAAATCCCAGAGACTTTGGGATCAGCAGGAAAAAGAAGCAACTATATAGTCCATGCTGGCTATGTTCCAGAAAGCCATGGTCTAGCACTCCCCACTTTCTGGCCTTAGCTACAGGCATGTGGCTGCATTACCTGAAGCAAAGGTAGGTGTCTGTTCACTTCTGTTTCAATTTAATTTCTGCATCTTAGACTAACTTGCAAAGACTGAATCAATTCAGCCTCAGACCTTTTGACTATCTGTACTCAGTCTAGCTGTTAGAAACTGTTATAACCAACCATAGAAGTCAGTGGAACTATATCAGTTCGTACTAGCTGAGGATCTGCCCTTTGGTTTTGATATTTTTTAACTTTTGCTTCCTTCAAACCCTGTTACCTCTTATCTGTAAACATCCATGAAGAGATTTTTAGAAAGAGGGCTGAAGGATGATATCTAGGGAACTGTTTACACAGAAGAGCTGAAAACGTGTTACTTGTGCAACCTGAAAAGGCATGTTCTGCAGTCAATTGTAGAACTATTAGATTCTACAATTGATTGTAGAACACCCCATTCTCAGTAAAAAACTAGGGGACTGTGGCATCAACACCTACACAGACAAATGGGTCACTACCTGGCTGGAGGGTTGCACCCAGAGAGTGGTGGTGGACAGGTGATTTTTGACCTGGGGGGATGGAGGCAGTGGGGTTCCCCAGGGCCTTGAAGTCCTCAGGCCTGCACTGTTCTACATCTTCATCAGCAACTTGGATGAGGGAGTAAAAAGCACCCTGTTCAAATTTGCAGATGACTCTAAGATGTGGGGAGAAATGGGCATGCTAGAAGGGAGGAATAGACTGCAATAGGACCTAGACAGGTTACAGGGGTGGGCAGATGAGAACAGGATGGGTTTCAACACTGACAAGTGCAGGGTACTGCACCTGGGGAGGAAGAAACAGCAGCAAACCTGCAGGCTGGAGAACTCCCTTCTCGTTAGTGCAGAGGCAGAAAAAGATCTTGGAGTCATTATTGATGCCAAAATGAACATGGGCTGACAGTATGGGGACACAGTCAGGAAAGCCAACCATGCATCCACTGATGTATCTCAAGTAGGTACAAGAATGTGATCCCCCCACCTCTATGTGACTCTGGTCAGGCCGCAGTTGGAGTACTGCATCCAGTTCTGGGTGCTGCACTTCAGGAGGGACATGGACAACATGGAGACGGTTCAGGGGAGGGCCACTCGCATGATCAGGGGGCAGCAGGGCAAGCCCTACGAGGAGAGCCTACGGGACCTAAACCTGTTCAGCCTCCACAAGAGGAGGCTGAGGGGGGATCTAGTGGCCTGTTACAAACTAGACAGAGGGGACTAGCAGGGATTGGAGGAGTCCCTGTTCCCCCAAGCACTATCAGGAGTGACTAGAAATAACAGTCACAAGCTGGCAGAGGGTAGATTCAGACTAGACGTCAGGAGAGCTACTTCACTGTCAGGGCACCTAGGATCTTGAACCAGCTTCTAAGCGAAGTGGTGCTGGCTTCTACCCTGAAGGTCTTTAAGAGGAGGCTAGGTGAACACCTTGCTGGGGTTGTTTGACCCCAGCGCTCTTTCCTGCCATGGCAGGGGGTCAGACTTGATGGTCTGCTCAGGTCCTTTCTGACTCTACCAACTATGAAACTATGAAACATAATCATTCAAGTGTTCACAGGGATCAAACAGCTATAAGTAATGGGTTCATGACTGAAAAGAAGTAATTTTAAAATTCCAGTGTATTCACAGATTTTGTGTGTGATTCAATATTTGCCCATTTCTAGTGAGAAAAAGAAATTCTATGGTTCATATAATGAGCTTTTTTAATGGCATAGCTGAACACTTTGCAAAGATGTCAGCTCTGAAAAACTTGTGAGGCTTCAACAAATGATTTACAATTATGGGAGGGGGAAAAGCTACAATACAAAAGCTATAATACACAGGAACATAGAAGCTAAGGGAAATTCATTTTTCAACATATATATTACATTATAAGAGAAAGTAAAGAGGTAAGGGTAAAGGCTAACTTGAGTAATAATGAAAGCTCTAAACAATAATATGTGACCTGCAGCCATAGAGTAACATCTCAGGCTGAGATCTTATCAGATCTCTCAAGTTGACCTGGGCCAACTTTGGTCTGTATTTCAATAGGACCTGCACAGATAATCAAACCAAGTCCCATTTGGAAGAGGCACCTGAGTATCCAAACTTTTAATCTCATTGTTCAAGATCACCAAATACAAAAAACATAAAGGAAGACATGTCCCACTGGGCTAAAGATAAGTGAACAGCTAATGGAAATACACAGCAATCGTCAAGGAGAAGGTAACAATCACAAAATTGCATTCCTTCTATTAGAGCAGACTCACTTTGTTGTGCTTAGTGGCAACAATTTATGAACATTGCAAACTAACTTTGCTAGAAGAGTCAGTTCAAACTGAGGACAAAACCACTGGTGCTGGAGAAAAGTCAGCTTGATGGGACAATAAGCTGTGACAGGAGCTTTAAAATAAAAGACTCAGTTGGCTATTGTAACTCTTGGCATGCATTTTAGTCAAACCATTTCAGTTTAGATGATTATATATGGATTTTGTTGCTTAACTTTGGGAACCTATGGCTGGCTTGACTAACTGGAAGAGTACATCTGCTTTCCCAGATTTACAGTCTCCACCTCCATATCAATATGCCCCGCTGCCCAAGTACAACATAAATTACAGCTGTATAATTAAAAAAGCATAAATTACAAATTATTCAATGCAATAAGGAAAAGACACAGAGAGAGAGAATATGAAAGAACAAGCTAGCAGTGTTAATTTGAAAAGATACCCTAGCATTTATTTTAAATGGCTTAGTATGGATCAATGAATTGTTAAAATGTTTACATATTTATGGAGGATTAGCATAATAAATTCTAGACTGTAATGGTGCTCAATAAAACTTTCTGCTCTGCTGATTAAGAAATCGTTGTTCATTTATTAAAATCCCTCTGTTCCCCAGAACTCCCTCCCACCTTCAGGCCTGCTCCTGGGAACAGAAATTGGTGGTCTCAGGAACTGTAATGCCGTTTGCTAATCCGTTACTGCAGCAATGAAACTGCAGAAGGTCCCAGTGCTGGGTTTCCAGCTACTGTCATTGCAGCAATTAGATTTTGCTTAAAAGTGCGCAACATACTATTTTGGTAGTCAGCCTATTACACTGTATCGATGCCAATTCAGAACTTCCTTTTGAGGTTGCTGCAGAAACACAATTTACCTAACCCAGAAGGGACAGCTGCAGTGAAACACTGTAGCAGCACTTTACACAGCTTGACTGATTTCAGCAATGTTATATGATGGTGGGCTGGAGTGGGGGGACTGTATCTGTGAGGAGGCATCTCTTCCTTTGTTTCTATCCTTTCTCTGCATTATATCAGTTTCTCTCTTTGAACTTCTTCCTATTATGAAAACTGCTACCCCTAATTATCTCTGAGACTGAGATCACAACAAAAGAGTCAAGGAGAAGGTAGGGCAATGACTCTACCCCATCTGCTAAGCATTTGAAAATATTTACATGCACTAGAGCCTGTCTTTTGGGATGGCAGCACAAGCCCTCCCCTTGAACCAGAGAAGTGCAGGAAAAGGTAATGTACTTCCTGCACAATGACTTTCCCAGGAGCTCTTCATAAGAACATGGTGGAGGGTGGATTTTTCAGGGAGACCTGGATTGTAGATGACTGTGGGAACAACCTGATGTTCTTTTGATAGGGCAGGTGTCTGGAGCTGAAGTAGATCTGAAAGGCTGGCTGTGTATTGAACTTGTGTAGAATTACTTCCTGGATGCAATGAACAGACCATATTACAGTCTTATAGCCCATACTCCATTGAAAGATGGAAGCAATGGAAGAAACTGGCAGCAGTCCTCTTAGCTTGGATGTAATTTGAAAGTAGGAAATGCACAGAAAAGTGTTAAAAGCTCAGTCTGTTGGGGAAGAAGAAAATGTACACAGTGTAACATCCCATCCAAATGCTGTAGCAATGGTTGCCAACTAAGAGGTCCATCAAGGTAAGGAAATGGGGATGTAATCTGTGTAAGTATGAGAGGACTGTGGGGGAGGAGAGAATTAATGCTATATAAAAGTCCTATTATAACTTGCTACAGATTGGCTGCTACTTCCTAGAGCAAACAGTTGTTCTTGGCAATAATGCACCCTTCATCAATGCTTTATACTGATGGTTTTTGTAATGGCAAAGAAACATCTGATGGCATTTTGGCATGTTGGTTTCCTGTGTTATGATGTCCAAAGCTACTCCAGGCAAGAAAGGGACCCATACTTCACCACTGGAGAAGTTCCACAGGTGTCAGCCATGGAAGAAGCAGTAGGTATTGAGCAAGCTCAGGCTTTTACCACTGTGTTATCTAATAAGATATTGTAAAAGTATCCTGAACCAGATCTACATTACAGCTTCCACTTGTGGCTTCATAGGGCAGCTATACTGTGTTTGAATAGCAGATCTCATTTTTGCTAGCATAAAAGCAAGTCCTACAAATGGCTCAAAACCCCTTCTGGTCTCTTATGTTACCAGGCCCCCAAGCACATTACAAGCTCTCAGTAGCTAAGTAAGGACATATTTACAGCTGGTGCGAATGGTTATAGATCAATTAGCTTCCAGGGGCCAATGACAGAAGATTCTTGCTGAGGGCCCAATTTACAGTGCAGCTTCCCAAATCAACAACTCCTGCATTCTGACCAGCCTGTGCCTTGATATAGCAGAGTTTCTATAATAATAATAAAAAAATGTTGTGGTATATAGTATCTTGCTAGGACTATGTTTTCTGGGTATTTCTGTTTTGCAATGTATTCCAGTTCCTTCCAGATTTTTTGGCAAAATGGGAGCATATGGATCTATGGCTTTTACAACCAGTAGATTTGCAAGTGATGCATCCTTTTAAGCTTCTAAAAATGCTGCATCACTGTTTTCCCAAATCATACCTGATAATATGTATTCATATGCACAGATTATTCTGAATAGTTAATAACACTTAGTGTCCAAAATGTTTGAGCAGGCCAAAAGCAAGTTACCTCATATAGAGTCACCTGACACACCAATGAGACATTAAGTAAGCACATCTGAAACCTTCAAGGTCTGATGACACGGTTAGAAAAAGGCAGGAATCCAACATAAATAGATAGGTACTTTATGAGGTATGAAAGCAATCTTTTTTTTTTAAAAAAAAGATGCTTCAGATGGCTCCTCTGGTTTGGGGGGAAAAAAGACTTTATTTAGAACTTTTCATAGTAAAAAAATATAATGATTAAAAGGCATAGAAAATTACTGTTTATTATTTATGTGAATTGGGAGAAAGCTTTGAGCAATCAGTAATATCTCTAAACTTGCTGATGAGGCTAAAATTTGTAAGTGCAGAAAATTCTGTTAACTTGAGCACTATGTTTCTGGACAAATGCAGTGACCTACACAAGAAAAATATGACTTTTTATTTATAGGAATGAAAAGAATAATTCAGAATCAGGTGTATATGTCTCTACACACAAAAAATTCTCTTCTATTATATAGAGTATAGAAAAGGTATATAGCTACAACTATAATTACAATATTGATTACAGAAGCCCTAGTGCTTCATAAACTGATGGAAATCAATACAGTTATGTATTTGCTTAAACCTGCAGAATCAGGGTGTTTTGAGCTTGTCTCATTCAGACCTGTGTGAATAAAGTGTAATTCCACAGAAGCTAGTGAGTCTAATTCTTAGTTATACCTGTACAAATACATCACTGTTATAATTAGCTTAACAGTTATTTTTTTAAACCTTTGTGGAAAATATTTTTGTCATTAGAAAAAAATTAAATCAGCTTGGTAGGTCTAAATTCTTCAAAAATATGAAGATGCTGAGAAACAATTTTCACGAGAATTGGCCAGCTATACACAATGAAGAGTTGATTTTAAATTTAGGGGTAAATGGGACTTGAATCCAGACCTTTTCATTCCAATTCACATGATGTTAGTTACTTTTTAGAGTGCCTCTGTAAGGAGTGAGAAATTTGGGGGTACAGGATGCCTGTGGAAATTTCCCCTCTCATGTTTCACCTGGGAGCTTAAGCATCTAAATATCTTTGAGGACCTTGACGTTAGTCTCTGAAGCTGTCAGCTTAATAATTTGCTCAAGTGTTGATTTTACTACTAGAATTTAAATAAAATATTATTTAAGATTAATAAAGGATCTCAATTTTTGCAATTTCATTCATAGCAACTCTCATTTCTGTTCTTCTCACTCAGGTAATGCTTTATTTCTTCACTCAGTAACATTTGGTAACATTTTATTTCTTCTCTTTTCTAACTGTATCATAGTTTGATTGTATCTAGGGCCTAAAGCAGGCCATCTAGTCTGACCCCCCACCAATGGCAGGAATGAGTGCCAGGGTCACAGAACCCCAGCCAAGTACCTATCTAATTTACTCTTAAAGACGCCCAAGGTAGGAGCAAGAACAACTTCCCTAGGAAGCCGGTTCCACATCTTAGCCACCCTAACTGTGAAGTAGTGTTTCCTAATGTCCAACCTAAACCTGCT
>JAGPOW010002791.1:1589062-1623723 GCA_030014935.1 Caiman crocodilus | reverse complement strand
CCTGCCCTTAACAAACCCGTGCTGGTTTCCCTTCAGCATAAAGTCCCCTGCCAGTCCCTCACAGATATGAGACTTGAGAATTTTCTCAAAGATCTTTCCCAGAACTGATGTGAGACTGACAGGCCTGTAGTTCTCTGGGTCCTCCTTCCTCCCCTTCTTAAAGATGGGAATCACATTGGCCACCTTCCAGTCCTCTGGCACTTGTCCAGAGCTCCAAGAGCACTCGTATAACCGAGCCAAGGGCCCAGCAATCACCCCCGCCAGCTCCCTCAACACCTTTGGGTGTAGGTTATCTGGACCCACCAACTTAAAGATATCTAGCCCTTCCAGAAGCCCTTCCACCAGGTCAACCCTCACCCACGGCCTAGCCGTGATTCCCGAGGGGGAATACAGGCCTCCAGCAGGAGGGATGTCCTGGTCCTCCCTCAGGAAGACCGAGGAAAAGAACTCATTGAAGATCTCAGCCTTCCATCGGCTGCGAGCACCAGGTTGCCCGACGAGTCCCTCAGGGTCCCAACATTGCCCAGGGCTCTCTTTTTGCTCCTCACATATTTGAAAAAGGCCTTCCTGTTGTCCTTGATCCTAGTCACCAGGTGGAGCTCTACTCCCGCCTTGGCCGTCCTAATAGCCCTCCTGCACAAGAGGAGTACTCCTTCTTGGAGACAGCTTCTCTCTTACAAAGTTTGTATGCCTCCCGCTTAGTCCTCAGGGTCTCCTGAATATCCTGATTAAGCCATGGGGGCTTCCAGGCACTTTTGTCCATCTTGCATCAGGCAGGAATGATGCAACTGCTTTGTGGATTACTCAGTTCAGGGACAGCTGATAGGTATGGGATACTTAGTTCTTCACTGCAAAAATCTATCTTTTGAGAGAACTTAAGGGAAAAACTTGGATGATGGCTGCACTTTTGATACCTCTGCCATTTGCAAAATTCTTGAGAAACAATATTGGACTTTTTTTCTTTTTATATATATTTTTCACATGAGGCAATTCTTACTGACTTCAGTGGACAAGGATTTTGGTATTAGGCTATTAATGATGTTGAATATGTCAGACATACAGATGCCTCAAGGAGAAAGGACAGGCACAAGCTTTAGGGGATCTAATGCAAATCTCATTGCTAGCATTAGGACTCTTGACATCACCTGTTTCAGATCAGTGCTTAACTTCAACTCCTTGGATTGTGGTCCCACATTAAACAAAGTCTGATGATATTTGTGTTTGGGCCTTTGGCCTGGTTTTGGTAAAATATATTTCTTTGTGTGCATTTGTTTCTTGGGGTTATTTTTCTCTGTTGAGTGAAAACCTTACACAAAAAGCTGTTTGGATTCAGGCTCCATTTTGGCCTAAAAATTACAGATGAATATATATCTGATTAAAATGCCCCAGTTTGGGCACTTCTAGTAGGAGCTATACAGGAATGGAAACTGTTTTTCCATTATATATCTTCGATTCCGTTGTAAGGAATGAAGGAGATGTAGCAAGTTGTCAGATGTCAGCATCAGGAACCAGTTCAAAGTATAAGCACACTGACACTTTGCACACTATCAATCTTAGATAGCTAATAGAGCTAGTCAGGATTTTTTTTAATTAATTTTTAAATTAATTAATTAACTAATTAATTTTTTTTTGCCAGGAATGCAGTTAACTAAGCTGGAATAGCTCTTGAAAAGAAATTCATCGGTTTATCTGATATAAGGTAAAATCCATGTTTTCTCTGATAAAGATGAGAAATGCATGGTTTTCTCCATTTTTCCATGGGAAGCAGAAAACCCAGATCCTTGATGATCACTATCTCATTAAAAAGGAAATAAGGCAGTCATAACACTCAGGCAAGCCCAAATAAAGGAGGGAAAAGAAGGTTTTATTCCAATGTCATTTTGGTGATATCATTATTAACTCCATAATTGAGAATTATGGAACAAACAAGATTTTAGGCTGGAGAGGAAGCATGGCTAACTGGGAAAGTCACTTAATGAGGACCTGAGAAAACAGATCCTTTACTTCTTATGCTGCCTCTGTAACACAAAAAATGCTAAAGTAAACAGGAAACTTCCCTAAAAGGGTAGTTAACAATTCTCCTGATTTAGAAAAGGTCTTGAGAAAATAGTGAAAAGGCTGTTCTTACTTGCATCAAAGTATGCCATCCAGCTGATTCTTGAATAAAGGATCAACCTCCATGGAAGTGCCCTTACAGGCTGTTCTTAGAGTGGCTTTTAGGGTGCTCTAAGTTTGACATATTTTGGCTCCGGTTTGAGGAAGCAGAAAGGTAGTATAGGGCATGCCAGATGAATGTAGGACCTAAATTCTACTTCTGTCATAGCCAACCATGTTGTGCGCCTTATTGTCCCCATCTGCAAATGAAGATCATGTTGTTTTATTCTTTCTACAGATGAGCAAGTCTATTGACATTGCTTTGGTGGGGTTTGCATGAACAGAGGCTGTATATGGTAATTCAGATGATCTGCTAGAAAAACTTTCTTGGAGACAGATGTTTGAATGCTGAGCCCTTGAAGAACAGAGAGCTTGCAGCTGCATAGCCAGAGGCTCCTGTGTATGCTTCTTGGTGCAGGCTCCTTCAGCTTGCGCAGAGACCAAAAGCAGCAGTGCATTGATTAGCTGACCCAGATAGTTCAGGATTAAACTGTGTCTCCTTGCAGCATAACATGGAATTGTGAAGGGAACATTTTCAGTTCCCTGCTTAGCTGAAGCAGCAAAGTTCAGCAATTGGCAAAGGGGGAACTGGAGAAAAGCACCCTGGAATGCTAGAGGACTATGCTGTGGCTTCTCTTAAAAGAGAACGTATACAGAAATTTGCTGTCCCAGGAGAAATTGTGATTGTTTTTCTGGGTTATTTTTCTCTCGAAGCAGTCATTTTTCCTTTGAGACAAAAATCCTAAACAGTGAATATCTGTATATGGCTGGAGATAGTGTTTTGAAGGTGAGAGACTAGGGAGTTTGTGATGTGTCAGAGCAGCACAGAAAATGTTTGGAGATAATTGAGGGGTGGTATAGACAGATGGATGACTGCGTGGTATCACTGGCCAAACTGAGGTTTCAAGAGAGTTAATATTATGACAAAGTTGAAAATTATGCTGTTTAGGGAAGTCCATGACAGTATGCGAGAAGATTTTAGAGCTCTGCCAGTGTCAGAGAAGTACTTTCTGAGTGCTTGAATTATTAAAATTTATCAATGTTGATACAACTGTTATCACTTTAAATATGCCTGCTTATAAAGGACTCCATTGGCCATTTCTTAATGGCCCATTTTATCACCAGGAATTCACAAACTGGACATTACATCATTGAATTCAGAAGTTACATTCTGCTCCACTACAAAAATATCAAGTACATCTAAAATTTTATTTTGCTTGCTTTTACTTCAGCTGGTACAAATCCAAAGGCTTGAAATTTTTTGCAAAAGAGATGGGATGTTCCAATAGCAGCACTAAAAGTGGGAATTGAGAGAGGCTGTGAGGAAATGTTAGAACGTACCCTCCCCCTCATACTCAGCAATAGGTTTTCTAGCTACTTCTGAACTTGCTAACATTGACGTCAATGACAAAACTTCAATTAACTTCACATAGGAGTGGATGAAGCCTTAGGAATAAAAATTGGAACTGTGAACTATAAAAGCAGAAGCACAGTTTTGTCACACAGTATGAAGCTATTTTTGTGAAACTCCAGAAGCAGCAGGGATGAAAATGGTAGATACCCCTGCAGTTTATACTGTTTCCCTTGTATTGGTAAAATTGCTTCTATTCATGAACTCATTAGAGGTGAGCCATTTACTCTCCAAAGAGTGTGTGGGAAAAGCTCCTATATCGTATTTTCACAGAGATTTCTCATGTGAATGTATTTTTGATGCACCATGAACTAAGCATGCAACATCCAGCATAAAGGCAATAGACTTCTACAGAGGCAAATTTAATCCAGCTCCTCTATGATCCTGGAAGGCCTTTCCCTGTTCAGTTGCTGCACAGGGATTCTGTATGCCCTTTGTGCTCTGGACTTCTGTCCAAGCTAAACAGGGCCTTGGGAAGACGATTTGGGTATGAAGCTGTCTGAGGCTGATCTACCATTTTTTGAGTTGATCTGGGTTTATCCCTGACAGGGCAGGACTTAATACAATCAAGTAAAGGTAGTTAGGGCTTTTTTCTGGCAAAAAAATAATATTTGTTTAGAAAATATCAATTGGTTGAAACGGAAACTCTCTGTATGAAGATACTGGTATATTAGAATTCTTCTAACAAAGTTTCAAAATCTTGAATTAATTCATTTGGACACATTTTGAAACACAAAGTTTGGAATTTTTTGGTCAATATTTCATTTTGAAATGTGTAATTTGGATTTTCCTCCCCCCTCCCTGTGAAATATGCATTTTGTATTAAAAAAAAAAAGGTCAAAACCCAAATGAAACTAGCTGAGATTAAAGGCAAAACATTTGCAGTTAAATTTCTGTTGTAAAGCTATTTCTTTAAATACAGGATTTTTAGTTATTTTTCTCACCAAATACTTTAATGGAATCAAAACTTCTCACCTTCAAAAAGGCTACATAAAGCTGGCCATGTATAAATACAGGTTTAAGAATAAAAATACATATTTTTTCAGAAGTCTGACTTTGTGACTTGTTTATAGCCATAGAATAAGAGGGCCTTATATGTATATATAAGTCAAATGTACATATTAAGAAATTGCCTCTCTAAGTGGTTTAATTGCTCTTTTTAACCATTTAATTGCAAAGCAGTGTACACTTTGGTGGCATATTTCAATTTACTTTACTTTTGTACATAGCAAACTAAAATGCATCCCATGTATTTTAGTTTGCTATGTAACAAATTATAACAGTATTCCTCATGTGTAAAAGGGCCCTGTCCAGAGAAGGTGGAGGGGACAGTGCATGGGGCACTGGAAGCCTGTATATGCTCAGGGAAGCTTGGGCTTGGCGGCTTCCAATGCCCCATGAACCATCCCTGCCACCTTCTCCAGCTGCCAACACACCCAGCTGCCCTCCTGCCACCTTCCCAGGGCAGCCAGCCCATTCCTGGGCTGTCATAGGTGGCAGGAAGGTAGCAGTGATGGTTCACAAGGTGCTGGAAGCCCACCAAGCCAGGCTTGCTTTACCTGAAGCAAAGGTTTTTTCAGATTTCCCATTTGCAAAAATTGTCAACATTTTGACGTTTTGCCTTGAGAATTCACTGCACAATGTGAAAAAATTTCAATGTCAGAAGCATTTGCAGGATGGAGAAGATGTCTCCCTCCAAACTGCACTGCCCAGCGCTGCTTCAGCTTGAGGCATATGAGAGTGACTTTGCTACAACTTTGCTTCTACTTGGCAGACTACAAATATTAAAGAGTGTTTACTCTACTATGTCCCAGTAGGGTTCCCTTTTAGCATTTCCAGCTTTTCAGGCCTCAGGGAGTGGATTAAGTCCAATAATAAATTGAAGAAGGAAGTGTTTCCTCTGCAAAGGGGAACAAGAGGTAAGTTTATGATGAGTTGGAGAGTGCATATGTGAGAGATCAAAGAGAAACTGCTAGGGCTGCACAAAATTTCACTGCTGGTTTTGTTTAAACATTGTTTCGACTCATTGCAAGATCAAAACAGTAAAATAAAAATGAAATGGATATTGGTGAAACAACCTTGAAACAAAATGAGGCAAGCTGAAACATTTTGCTATTTCTACGCTGTGTAGACGTTTTGCCCATAGACTATAATGGGGAAGGATGAATCGGCCTAGAACTTTGTCATGTCTAGCCTGATGTGGATGAAACTTACAGGAATGGTAGCTTCTTCTGAGGGCATGAAGCCTGCTAAGTTTGACAGTGGGGTCAAAACTGCAGGCTTGCTAGCCCCTGCTGAGGCCACAAAGTCTGGCAGCTGTCAAGGAAATAGGTGTAGGGCTTCTGGGTTCTGGGGCCCTGCACCTCTAGCTGCTGAGAGGCAACACTTGTGCCATGGGTGCTTGTAGGATGTGGTCTGTCTTGGGGCACAGGGGGGTGAAAACTGCAACATCATTGGGCCCAGCCCCCTGCACCAAACAGGAAAGACAACTGGGGACAGGTGACCCCAGCAAGGTGACTGTCTAGTCTTCTCTTGAAGATTTCCAGGGTAGGTGATTGCACCACCTCTGAAGGAAGTGTATTCCACGGTCTGGACACCCTAGTTTGTGAAGTAGTTTTTCCTAATGTTGAGCGTGAAACAAGCCTGAAATGATCTTCCAGGAGTTTGTGGCCATTACTGCTAGTTTTCCCCAAGAGTGCCCTGGTGAACAGTTGTTCACTGAGCCCTAGCTGCATACTTCTGATGCTGCTACCAAGTCCCCTTTCTGATGCTGCTACCAAGTCCCCTTTCAGCCTTCTCTCTTTCAGGCTGAAGAATTCCAGGTCCCTCTGCCTTTCCTCATATGGCTTGCCATGCAAGTCTCTGATCATTTGGGTAGCCCTTCTCTGGACTCTCTGAAGCTATGCCACATCCTTGTTAAAATGTGGAGCCCAGAACTGGACACAGTACTCCAGCTGTGGTCTAACCAATGCCAAGTAGAGCAGGAAAATTACTTCTTTGCAATGGTTTTACTGGAGATGCACCAATTGATGCATGCCAGGGTATTGTTGGCTCTGGTGGCTACAGCATCACATTGCCAGCTCATGTTCATACTGTGGTCAATTATTACCCCCAGCTCAGTGTTGGCAAGTGACGGGGGATTTCAGTTGTGCTGCCTGATAAAGGGCAGCAGTTGCACAAGCACCCATGGCACAGGTTTTGCCTGTCAGTAGCTATGGGTGCAGGGCCCCAGAACCCCTCTGCACTGATCTCCTTGACAGCTGGCAGGTTTTGTGAACTCAGCAGGGGCTAGCAAGCTTTCACCCTGTTGTGCCTTAACACATGGTGTCACCCGTGTCACGAGTTTTGCTTGTCTGCAACTTGAAGTGCAGTTTCACCCAACCCCCTTCACCTAGCTTCTTGAAACTTAGCAGTCTTTGTGGCCTCAGCAGGGGCTAGCAAGCCTACAGTTTTGACCCTGCTGTGGCTTAATGGATACATGTGACCTGAGTTTTGCTTTCAAGATTTGAACTTCCCCATTATAGCCTATGGGGAAAATGTCTAAACAGAGTTGAAATGGTGTAACTATTTCGATGAAAAAGAACAGAACAGTTGTTTTGAATTGAAACAAAACTTGAAATGGAACGCTACCATTTCACACAGCCCTAGAAACTGCTACTAAATTAAGCTTGTTGACATGAAATATTTGGAGGAATGTTTGATTCTATATATTATTCATCTGGAGAAGTTTTGTGGCTTACATTTTCTTCCCCTGTGCATTATTGTTACATCACTCATTTCACTGCAGATTTTATTTACTAGTAAAGTTTGAGGGTAATTGTAGCTGTGATGATCCAGGAAATGTGTGGGCACTAAAGGTTATTTAACAATATCTTTTATTGGACCAAACGTCTGCCAGTCCATTCATAGCATCTGACAAAGTAATGCTGTTGCCTACAAAAAATCATGCTTCTCTGAACTAGTGAGGGTAGGTGGCACCTTGGGCCCCCTCAACATGTTTACATGTATTACACAATTAACCATTAATTGCACAATGGATTTAAACAATGAATTTAAATGCTTGCAGATTGACTCTCATTCTATAAAAAGGTCCATCCAGCTATAAAGTTAGGTTATGATTCTGAATGTTTATGGTAGAAGAAATTCTGTTTATCAGGTTGCTTGTTAACTGAAATCCAGAGTTTCAATCCAGATTTAATTTGCACATGTAGCAGGGCTCCCAGCCACAGGGGTGCACCATGCACAGCCAGGGATAAGATTCCTGAAACTTATAATTGTTGGTGCAAGGGGTGACATGGTCCACCAGGCCATCTGTAGTGGGTACAGTTGTGCATGGAGCTGGGGGTTTCAGGGGTAAGGCTCAAAAGCCACATGCCAGGAACCAGGAATCAGAAACCTAGTTACTGAGTCTGAATTAAAATCTACACTGCAAACTCCAAGAGTAAACTAAACCAGGGTCAGAAGTCAGGAAGCAGATCATCAGACAGTTCAGAGGTTGACACGCAAGAGCAAGCCAAGGCAGAATCAGGAGCCAGAGAAGTCTAAGATATTGCTGGGGCAGGAGCTGCTCAGAGACTAAAGACTAAAGTGTTATGCAGCAAGGGTCAAGTGCTGGAGGAGTTCCTTAAATACAGCTTGAAAACCAATTGGAGGAAAGGGGTCAGTGCACTTAATAGGTCAGTGCACTTAACAAGGGCTGCAGGGCAGGAACCTTTCTGAGCATTACATAACAAGCCTAGGCTCCCCCAGTACTAGTAATAAAGCATAATAGGCTCTGATTCTGTATCCCACAAACATGTCTCCTGCCACACGCATGTGGCATGGCAGAAGATGTGATTGTTTCGTTCATGATTCAGATCCTATTTTGCCCTTACTTGAACATTCAACCGAACTTCAGCATAACATGGCTAAATCTAACTAATTTTGACTATCAGATGAGCTACTTCTTCTCTTAAATATACCCAGAACAGTTGGTGCACAGGTGTATGACTAAGCAACTTTTAGTGAAATTCATGTACAGTTTTTAATATCTCTGATTAAAACAGCAGTCTGGCTTAGAACTCCTATTGAAGTCAAAGAGATCTCTACAGATCAATGGCAAGAGTAGGAATAAGTATGCACTTTTTATTTAAATTGCAATCACAGAAGTTTGTATTTTCAACAGTTAAGTACAAAGCTGGAGCGTGCTTTGGGTTTTTTTCTAAAGGAACTGCTATTACAGCAGGAACAAATAGTACTTTCAGTATTACAGGACAATTATTACCTTATTTAATAGTGTCGCAATCAGAGTGGGAGGAACAACTCCCACTGAAAAAACAAAGGACTGAAGGGCTGGCCTGTACTATTCTGGATAACATTAACTTTCTTCACTATAAGGATGTTGTACAGATTTTTTAGAAGATCATTTTAGCCACCTCTTGCAATAGCATGTTATGATTCTCTATGCTTATGGTAGAAGAAATCCTGTTTATCAGGTAGCTTAACTGCCTACAATTATGCATAGCTTCAGGATATCCTGATGAATTCTGTGTCTGTGGTGCTAAGCATGTATGAACTGGATTTTGAAAAAGAGATGCCAAACCTCAGTTGTGCCTAGAAAGGTTACAATTACAGGTATGTATGTATATATTAATAAAACTATGATAAAAAATTGGCAGAGTCACAAAATATAACAGCCTGTAGTTCAGTCTGTTGTCTGGAAGGTGGATTATTGTGGTTATTCATCATTTTGTTCATTTAAACAAGTATTTAAGGATTCTGTCTTGGGAATTTGAGGTTTGGAGTTTTCTCCCCCACTGAATCAAATACATGCTGTGACTGCAATGGACATTTTTCTTGCTTGCTTTTCTTTTGGAAGAAAATCCCCAATGGAAAAATTTTTAAAGAATTACGGCAGGCTTCAGATTTGATTTTAATTCTTTGCCATAATAAAAGCAATGGAAACTTTGATTAAAATGATGGCAGATCCAAGAGTGTTGCCTCATCTGCTAGACTGTCATATAGAATATTATTTTTCAAAGCTGAACATCCATAAAGATAGGAAGAAAGCTCAAGAGTGCAAAATGGTGTAATTTCTCTTGTATTTCTAGAAATAATATGGAAGGTGAAAGATGATTTGCTAATCTTGAGAGCAAAAAGGATGCCTGAGATAGAGATTTCCTGAAATGTGCAGTGTCTCTTTACAGTAAATGTGTTGTGATCACAACAGAGATGCTGGGCAGCTAGGGCTTTGCGAAAGAGCAGTTTCATTTCAACTTCCGTTTTGCCATTTTGAAGGGATAGTGAAGCTGTGCTGGACTCCTCCCAGGGGTGCAGACCCCGGATCTGCATGCAGGATGACAAGAGTCTGCACCTGCCCTCTGGGACGGGTGCTGGGCATAGTCTGCTCCCAGTGCTGGAAGACTTGGGACCAGTGCCCCTGGGAGGGCTGTGGGGCTGTGCCAGACTCCTCCTGTGGGCCCCCAGATCTGTGTGGAATAACAGGAGGCTGCTGCTGCCACCTGTCATCCATGGGGCTGGCAAAGCTGCTTAGAGCAAGTGCCCTGGCTTTCCCCCTGCCTCCCTCCACCGGGCCACTTTGAAACTCAAAACATTTCAAAAAGTTTTGAGTGCCCTCATTTCATTTTGAAGCTGTTTAGAAGCCTTTTGTTCTGTTTCAAGCTCGAAATGCTTTGAAACGAAACTCTCAGTGAAATTTTGCACAGCCCTACTGGCCACCTAACCTTGAAGTTGCTGAATGATTGCATATCATAGGGCTAAGGAACATATGCAGCCCTACCTTTACCTTTATTTAATAACTACTGATAGCAGGGAGGTGACATCTGATAATTACTTTCTAGCCTTGTGTTAATTTAGTGCTCTTTCTAGTCTGAGCGCTATGGAAAACATTTTTTTTCACCTCAGAACAAATGAAAATGCAGGATTCCCTATAATGTCCTTAATCCTTGCCTATCATCTAGGCAATTGGAGATTAGCACAGTTTGTATACCCTTTGCAGCATTGACTTAACTTCTTATGTTTTAATTATAGCTGATTTGTGGTTGGTTGGTAATGCCTAACAATTAAAAAGAATACTTGGGTCAAACCCCAATGGCATTTTTAAAGTTTCTTATTGAAGTAAAAACCCCCACAAAAAACAAAAACAAAACCAAACTAAATAACATAGTGTAAAATGTCTAGTTTCATTTTTGAAATTTTAAATTAAAAAAATAAAAATCTTTCAGACAGAAACATCAATTGGACTAGAAAAATTGAAATTTTATTTTCAAATGTTCCAAGGAAACATTTTGATATTTTTCAGGAGTCTTTTCTGTCTGACAAAATATTCTGATATTTTACAAACCAATGTAAAATGTTTCAGTCAGCCTAAATCTGCATTTTCAACGGCAGGGAGAGGAAATGTCACTGAAGAGTTTTGTCCTGCTTTAGTTTAATCAATGATGCGTATACTCAACCATTTTTTAAATTGGTGCCCACAATGGTCATGGTTTTGTGGTTGCCTTTCAAATGCACACTGGATATAGACTACCAGATTTATATGACATCAGTAATTGAACATATTCAGTGTGATAGTATAGGTTGGTGAAACTGATGCATTTTAATTGGCAACTGGACTGACACTACTAGACCTACTTGACAGAAATCACTAAACAAGAATCAGCTGGTAAAAGCTTTTGGTCTCCACCACGTTGAGCTGTAAGTGAGATCTGGATGCTTTCGTAGGTCATCATTATGAGTTTCTTTGGAGTTAACTCATCTCTTTTAAAAAATCTTATGTATCCTGGGTAGGTTTGAAAGCATATATATGAGAAACTGAACATTTGGAGCTTTATAAGGATGTGGACTAGGGAAGACCTAAAAGGTTTAGAAACTGAAGTATGTAGGTGGCCTGTGGGGGGGTGTCTTTAAAATGTGGAGTTTTCCTGCAGCTTTGGGTCCAAGATTCCCACCCCCTTTAAAAAAAAATGCTAAAAGTGTTTGACTGTAAAGTCTATACAATTATTTAAATGTCCATTTGATATTTTAAATTTAAAAAAAATCCTAACAAAATTCAGAAGGAAACATGAATTAGACTAGAAAAATTGAAATTTTATTTTTAAATGTTTCAAGAAATGTTACAGACAGTTGGCAACCCTACTTCTCCCCTCCCCCCCCCGCTACTCACTGTGGCTTTCTGGACGTGCTTTGGATATTGTAAATGCAGGATGAGGGATTTGTTCTTCTTTTCTTTTTGAGGGGGAGGTGGAAGACAGGTGAGGGTGGGCTTGGCTGTTAGGAATTATGTCTTAAATGCAGAGAATAGGGCTGAGAGCAGGGGGTCGCCTAAATCTGGCTCATGGGCTGAATCAGGCCCATGGTGGACTCCATTTTCCAGCAGCCGCTGTATAATTTCTTCTGGCTGCTTCTGCTGGCTCTAGCCCTGCTGGCTGGGCATCCTATCCACCCTGCATCCACTGCCAGGGGCAAGACACAAGTGGGTAGGGCGTGTGGCCAAGTGGTTGGTATGAGGCCACAGTTGGGAGTGAGATGGGTGAGTGGTGCCAAGGAAACCGCAGGATCATGGGGCAGTGACAGCATGGGGCTGAGGTTGGGACAGAGCCATGATCCATTTCCCTCATACTCTTGTGACAAATGCAGGCTACACAGGAAGGGGTGTCAGGGAGCAGATTGTGACTCTGCCTCAACCTGGGCCTGTAATATCACTGTCCCAAGATCCTGGCCCTGGCCATGGAGCAGCTCCCTACCCACCCATGCACCCTGTCCATATGGCTTTGGCTGGTCTCAATGGAGACCCTGGGAGCAAAGGACCATGACAGCAGAGGGCCGGGCTGGGCTGGGCTGGGACAGCCCCATGCTGTTATAGCCCTGTGCTCTCAGGGGTTTCCATGGAGACTGGCCAGGAGCCATGCAGGCAGGGGCTGCTAGGAAATGGAGTCAGGCCACTGTCTGGATTGGCCATTTTGCCCACCCCTGACTTAGAGTGTTTCTGTCTTGTGCTCAAATTTTCCCTCTTTCTTGCCCGTCTTTCAGATGCACATACTTCCCTTGTGTTCTACCACCTCCCTTTTTCACAGAGAGGTTTGTAGAGGAAATGAGAACGCAATATCAGGCTCTTTGCTGTTGCAACAGGGCCAGCTACAGACATTACACTTTTATTGGTATAAATGATCAGAAGCTGATCAATACCCATAGCAGAAGAGAAGTTTGGCACATGCATACTGCTTTAAAAATGGTGAAATCTGATCTAAGATTTGCCCCTATCCTACCAAAGGGCAAATGCATGTTCTCTTTACTACCACTCTAAAGTATGCCACTTACAGAAAACTGCATAACTTAGATTGACTCTTCCTTGGGTTTTTTGAAAGTGCCATGAGTTAGTGACCTTCTCCCTCTCCCCCAACAGATGACCCCCCCCGACCCAATTTCTCTGTTGTTTTGGAGGGGGTGGGAAATTGAGCTGTTGTGACCAATCCAACAGAAGAGCTGCCTGCCTGCAGCTTCTCTCCCTTAGCCCCACTTCCCCTCTCCCTCTCCCCCCCTGCCCAGCTCCAGTGCTGCCTGCAGGAGGTGAGGAGAAAAAGGGCAGGGTAGAGCTGCAGGCTGGGGCTTGTTCAGTCCAAGCTGGAGGGGCGGTTGGGGGCGGGGGGCATGAGGTGGAGGGACCCCAATTCACCTACCCCCATTCCAGCTCAGGTTGGGCAATCCCCAGCTCTCCACTCCTTCCCTTTTCCCTCTTCCTTTCTTAAGACAACACCAAAGGCAAGGCTGGGCTGGGCTTCATCAACCTAGTCCTGATCATATACAGGGACTGATAGAAGTTATTTAAGGCATTCTGCTTTGGAGCACTTTCATCTGAACTTGCATTAGATGAGGGTTAATTCATTGTGTGATAAGCCACTTTTAAATCTCTCTGTGGGTTCAGTATTGGATTTGCCTGCTCCTACTGTCCTATACCCAGGGAGTCTTTACTTCATACTGCTGGACAGATGGCTTTTCTTTACACAAAGACAGTAAGAATCTGGGGATGACAGAATGTTGTGAATAATTCTTTTTAATGATATTAGGGAATGTTAAAGTCCCTGGCTTCAAAATATGTAGGGAAGAGGATTAAAGTGCCCTTATACCTGTGAGCTTCACAAATAAAGTACATCTTTTTGTACTTCATGCTCTTTTATATCTGTATCAGTAAAAAGTCCATACACAGTTCACAGATTGTCAGTAAAATATTTTCCTAGATTGGCATCCCTGTTTTGGTCGTCTGTAAGACTTTCTTTCAAACTGGAAATCAACGGGGTGATTTATGACTATTACTGTTATTTAAGACAGGACAACATCTTTGCAGTAATGCAACGAAGGATTTATTGATGAAGGAAGGGAGGGGGACTACCAGAACTTTGTATTGTACTAGAGGTAAAAAGAGAAGAAAGGAAGAGAGAGAACAGCACAGGATAGGTTTAATATTTCTATCTAGTAAGTGCAATTTCAAACCTATATATATTAAAGATGAGAGACTTCAGCCCTGATTTTCAAATATGATTTCTGAATTGTGACTGCTTATTCAATAGCTTTGTAAAATGTTTTAGATCTTCAGATGAAAGGCAAGCGAAAATTTTGAAACAAGGTTGTATAAAGTTAGACATCTAAACCGCTATATTAGGTTGTCAAAAAAGTGGTTTGACTCCCCTGACCCTCATACATGCTGTGCACTGTCCTTATTTAAAAGGGAATTTAAAAGCACCAAAAGTCTAATATTGGGAAATGTGTAGTGGTGGGTGCATAAATATATCTCACTTCAACTTATTAGGAGCTTTTTATCAGTATTTTATTGCAGGCTTGCCCTTTTAAAGTTATTAAAATTAAAATGTAAAATTAAATAGAATAAAATGCAAAGGTTTAGTCAGAGTTGGAAATGTAATGCAGAAAGTAACCAATCACTTTAGAAAGCACTGGTTTGATCTCCAAAAACATGTTGTTCTTTCATTGTGCATGCATTACTCCTATATGCGCATCTTTGATAATATCAATGAATGAATATATTAAATACCAAAAAGGATACTTTAGGGGGGTTTGAGCTCTAGAGACAACAGCTGTACTGCTGTTGATTAGTAGTTCTCTGTTGCTTTGACAAACCCTTATATGTCTTTTCATGCAGGCTGACTTTTAATGAAGACGATCTTAGTGCTATTAGTAGTCAGAAGCTGGCACATCAGGTGCTATAAAATCTAGACTGTAGATTCACTGCAGTATATCTATCTACAAATGTGAATGCTAAGTTGCCTCAGAGAAAACACAACAGCTTTCTTCTTTTCAATTTGCATTTTTATGTTATGCCACTCTCCATCCAACAAATCCTAGCATGCATTATTATTTTTATGCTTAGCTCATTTTTTTTTAATGTAGCAAGCATCATTCTTAGAATTATACCTTTACCTAAGGAAACAAAGACAAATTGCAATATGTTTTCAAGACATGCTAACAGCTCTTGGCCACATTAAATCCTTCAGCTGGTATTGAACAAAAAAGTTTTGATTGGAGGTAAATACCCAGTAATTTTGCTCTTGTGCTCCTTCTTTATACCTATGTGAGCCCACAAGTGGTCTAATTGCATTTCTAAGGAATGTATTAGTTACTGATTGCAGATGGATTTTAGACAGCAGGAAGTTCCAATGTAAAAACCACTCTTTATTCAACATAAAAAATGTTAACCATTCAGGCCAAAAATGCATTAAGCTTAATACAGATCATGACCAGCAAAAGGATTTCTTATACCAGCAATGGCTAGGTACAAGACCTTCAAAAAGCCTGCAGCAGAATTGAACAAAGTTATGAGGTTTTCTGTAAGTGCTAAAGTTTTAGATCAGTAGTGAACATAACTCACATCTGCCCTTGTGCAAGGAGGTGGGAGGTAAATCTTAGACTGGGTTCTGTCATTTTTAAACCAGTCTGTGTACTGACCTTCTGTTGTGGGTATAGACTGGTTTTGTGTGCTGAAATTCTTTCTGTTATGGGTATAGACATGTTTCTGATCAACTAAAATAATAAAAGTGTAATGTCTGTGCCTGGCCAATATATACTTCAGATCAAAAACTGGAATTATCTCTATCTTGTTTCTTTCTTATGTTTCATTATATCCCCGCATTGCCTTTTAGTTTAGATTTAATCTTTTCCCCAAAGAGCCTAAAATCCATTTTTTTGTTCTGCAGTTGTAAAGCACCCATCACAGTGCAATCATGGTCCATAGCTGAGCTCCTGGGTATCTCAATACATATTTATCTAGCTGTCATATGATTCCATACTGTTATTTCTATTTTGAGTATTGTGTATATAAAGGGTATGTACAGCTATTTAGGAAGGTTAGGGTGGGGTTAGATTGAGTGAAAAATGGCCACCAGATCTAAAGCAAGTTGGAAGGCAAGGGTGGGGGCAAGCAGATTTCTGGGGCTCTTGGGCTGGCTAGCAGGTTCAGCAGCCTTGTGGGCCTTGTGGGCTAGATAGAATGGCCTGGCAGGCCACGTGTGGCCCACAGGCCGCATTTTGCCCACCCCTGGCTTAGCTGTTGCTTGTGAAAAATGATACTAGCCATATTCAAAATTGGTGTTCATTTTGAAGATTTGTAAATCTTATTGAGAAAGTTGGCATGGATGACATTACCATCACCAAGTCATAGACAGTATTTTCCACTGAAAAGGCAATATGTGTTAACAGTTCTCACATTGCAGAGCTGGCCATAGTGGGGTCATGTTTCTTATTTTTGGAATGGATGATAATAGAAATATCTTTTAACTATTGTGGAGGATCAGTCAGCTGTGTAGACCTCAGTCAGGCTCTTGCTCTTCAGCTGCTGTAACTAAGTCAGCCACATTTAACTTCTAATGAAGGCCAGCAGACCTCCAACCCCTTCCCTCTGATTCAACAGCTGCTTTGAAGGAACTTCTCAAGCACCTGAGTCTTGCTGCACAACTTGGTGGTTTCCAGATCCTGAGCATCTCCTGTCCTGACAACTTCTCTAGTTTCTGACCTTGCTTTTCATTTATTCCTAGATTTGGCCTTGGATATCCTTACAAATCTGTTTTGTGGCTCTTGACACTGGTTTGGCTCCATTCTTGGATTGTCCCTTGGATTTGGTAACTAGGGACACTTTTACACATGCTCTGGGGCTGGCGGGAAGGAGGGGGCGAGGGGAGGTGGTGAGGGAGCGGCAGAGCCGCTCTAATTAAAGTGCCCCTGCATCTCATGTATCGGAGCCCCTATGCTTAAAAATGGTGGTGGGGGTGCTTGAAATAAAACTAGTTTGATGAACTTTACTTCAAGTACCCCCATCACCATTTTTAAGGATGGGGACGCTTACACGTGAGATGCAGGAGGCAGCTGGAGTGTGACAATTGCCACAGTATAGCAGACTTGATTAATTGAGCCTGCTCTGACATAGTGGAATTCCAGCGCAACAGAGCAACTGACACACTTATTTATAGGCGCCCTAAGTCTCTGATCCTCGTGAGAGAGTTTTTCCTAATATCCAACCTAAACTTCTCTTGTGGCAGCTTCAAATCATTGCTCCTTGTTCTGTTATCTGCCACCACTGAGAACAGTCTAGCTCCATTCTCTTTGTAACTGCCCTTCAGGTAGTTTAAGTGCTGCTATCAAATCCCCCCTCACTCTTCTTGTCTCCAGACTAAATAAGCCCAGTTTCCCCCACCTCATCTCAGAAGTCATGTTCTTCAATCCCCTAACCATTTTCATTACCCTCCACTGGACTCTCTCCAGCTTGTCCACATCCTTTCTGTAGTATATATCCCAAAACTGGACACACTACTCCAGATGTGGCCTCACCAATGCAGAATAGAAGGGAATGATTACTTCCCTCAATCAACTGGCAACACTTCTACACATGCAGCCTGTATGCTGTTAGCCTTCTTGGTAAAAGGGCACACTGTTGACTCATATCCAACTTATATGATGGTGGCTACTGTATCATTATGGGACTTAAGTGGAAATTGTTCATAGGATTCTACCTTCTAATACTCTTTGTACTTCTCAGGGCATACTATACTGGTGGAATGAGGTCCCAAGGCATAACGAAAGGTCCTATGCCATTTTTTGTGCTCTGTTGCTGCATACAACCTGTTCCAACTGCTTGGCATAAATCTGAGCACTCCAGCAATATCCTTTATGTGGGCCCATTAGCCAAAGACTAACCAAACAGAAGCCAGTCTGGTCACAACCCTTGTTGTCTGTGGCCTGTTCCAAGAGAAAGAGCTGAGTAGTCCAAGAGAATACTTTAGCTTCCTAGTTGATTAACAATATCCATGTAGCAGGAAGTAGCTAGAATGCAGTTGAGGACTTGGTCTATTACTTTTAAATAATGTTCCAGTAGTTTGAAATGAATTAAACTTGCATCCTCAGAGAGATGATTTGTTTCTTCCCATCCCTATTCAAGAGAATGGTAAAAGACCCATTGCTGAACTAGGAGCAGGATTGGGTCCTTGCTATCAGCAAAATAAAAGGAATGAGTTGGAGATGGCTGACATACTTCAGAGAGCAGGAGTACAACAGAAGGAGAATAAAATACACACATGAAAAGGCTTCTGAGGGCCAATCAATGCCACTCTAGCCGGTGAAAACACAGTTTTTCTTCTCTGATCTGATCTGGTCAAGTCTCTGAAGACAAGGGAAATTTATTAGAATTGAACCATTTTGCTTTTGAGAAATAAACCCTTTAAAATACTAACAAAGAAGAAAAAAGGGAAAATAATCATTTTAATACTGTTGAGCCCTAGTATCACTTCATCAGTGTCATTCTAGGAAGGGATATTGTCAAACATAAACAAACACACAAAGAGAAAACCCTTCCCCTGCCAGCTAAATTATTCTCTTAATGTTTCGTCCAAACTCATTTAAAATGCAGTTTTAAGCTCTCATCTTTTTGTTTTTCTTATAACAGCATCAATTACCTTGCTCTGTGAAGAGACCAAAGGGTAAAAGAAAACCTTGCATATTCCAAGGAACTGACAAAACAATCAAGTGAGTGACAAGTAAGTCTCCAGCTACACAGCAATTTTGGTGCAGCTGCCCAGTGGTCTATGCAAATAGCATCTGGGAAATTATGAATATCATCTTCTAGTTCAAAATGCTGACTGAAAACAAAATATATTCATTCTCGAACTTCTGAGGCTGCACTCATGTTTTTACTACTATTATCACTGTCTTTATTTTGTCTGTTGGAAATGGGAAGGGGTAGGAGGAGGAATATCAAAACTATACATTGCACTTCTTTTCTCAAAAGAAGCAAGCAGATCATAAAAACCCGCTGTTGCTTCCTCATACATTCAGCAGCAAAACATTTGGGCAAAGCTGTTATGCTTGTTTGCTGCCAGAAATTACTGTTATAACTGGAGAAAAAAAATAAACGTAAAGGTTTTCATTTCTTTCCCTTCTCCATAATTAAAATGCATTTACATTCTTTTTTCAAGCGCAGTATTATATTCTGACTCAAATTCATAATCTTAATTTTTATTTTCCTACTGCATAATGCTTATTTTCTTATCTCTTAATGCTATACAAATGTTATAAGGTTATTATCTTCATGTGGTCATGGGGGTGGTGTGTTGCAGTCTGAAGCTTTTATGATATTTTCCTTATCTTTTCTGAGAGAGCTCTTATCCAGGATTAGAGAGAGGATTTTTTTTTTAGGTCATTGTGACCTTTTAAGTCTTTACATTACACAGCTGATTAACTGTGGGCCTGGGAGGCATAGTTCATAAATGTGTTTACAACCATGTAAATGAGAATATGCATTAAACTGCAGGACTTGGAAAACATAAGGTATGAACATTATTTGTACCTTGGTGAAGCAAAAAATGCAAGATTAAAAGATATAAATATTTATCTCATGATAACAATTGCTTTCTGTTATCCTTAAAGTACAAAGCAGCATTAAATACTTGCTCCAAAGAGAGCAGGAGAAAATTAGCTGGTGCCTAAACATGTATTGAAAAAAATGTCCCTAGTAGATGTTTAGACTATCTTGTTACTTTAAAAAGGACACTTTGAAAGTAATGGTGACTAAATCTCAAAAATGGGGCTGAATATGTAACAACCTGCAGGTTGGAATGCAAGTTGGAGTGAGGTTGGTTTTGGAGGGTGGCACCAGGAAACTTAGTGTGCTTGAAGAATTTTGCAATAGTTCTGTATATACGCTGTACCACATGGCTTGGCAGCACTGAGCACACAGCTCTTCTAATAAAAATCTGGGTTCCCACAATCCAAATGGAGTCACTTTATTATTGCATAGAGCTCCATGCATGAAAGAGAACGGATATTCAGAAGTTTTTATTCATAAATATTTTTCAAATCACAGGCATTCAAATAAACCTTTAGGTTGGGCCAACGTTTCCTCGTGAGAGGAGGGGTAGCATATGTTTCCAGTCTGGAAAGGAATCCCATAATCTCTTTCAGTTCCAGTTTATCTTTCAGCCCCATACAGGCACACTGAGATGAAAAATGTGAACATCTGGACTAGGTACATAGGCAGACAAGGTTCTTTGGGTAGATGTGATATCTTTTATTAGACCAACTGAGTAGTTGGGGAAAAAAAAGTTCTTTGCAAGTTTTCGGGTGCATTCACTTATCTTCCCAGAACTAGGTACAGACATTCAAAAACTTACATGGGTTTCTGTAGGCAGCATAGGTTAAACCAGGATTGAACATAACAGAAGCTCACCTTAGATGGGGGCAGGAAGGGATGGGGAACAGACACATTTCTGGCAATGGCCAGGCCAGCAGGCAGGGGGTGATCCCACACACCACCCCCATGCCCTGTGAGCTCCCAGAGGAGAGCTGAGTGGCCCTGTGGCAGTTCCTGTGATCTCCCAGCCTCAGGGCTCTGCAGGACTGGGAAATCACAGCAGTTGTGATCTCCCAGATCAGGGGTTTCTCACAGTTTCAGCCTAGCAGATCCAGCAGATGTCATCTCCCAGTCTGGCACAGCCCTGAGGCTGGGAGATGATGGAATCTATCATCTCCAAGCACAATACAGCTTCAAGGCTGAGAGATTTGGCAGCTGCCATCTCCCAGCCCAGAGGTTTCACACAACACAAAGGTTGGGAGACTGTGGCAACTATAATCTCCCAGCCTGGTGCAGTCCTGAGGCTGGGAGATCCAGAAGCTACCATCTCCTAGCCCTCCGCTCTCCAGTGAATGGCCTGGTTTGAATGTAGGAATTGTTCCAGGCAACCTGCTACAAGTTGTCTTGTATTCCCTGGAGCTCCAAAGGAACCTAGCCTTCCTTTTGCTGAGCACTGCTGCTGGGAGATGACAAGGTAACTTGGGTCAGGAGGGGAACTGGACAGAATTTTGATTGACTGGTTTATCTTAAATCAGTTAAGTCACATATTACATACAGGTCTATCTTAAGCTGGCTTTGGCCATTTGAAGCTTGTCTATATGCACTAAACTTCTGTTCTGTTACAGGATTTAAACTGGTTTCTAATCATTTATACTGGTTAATGTGTAATTAATGTCCCTAGTCCAGGCATTTCTTAATTGAGGGTCACTGCTTGAGTACTGGGAGAGGATTTGGGTCATTTTATATCCACTGGAGAAACCCACTGTGTGGATTGCTGTAGAGATTGTATACTTGATCAGTGAGAGAACAATTTACAAAGGTGAGGAGAGAGATGACATTAGCTTTGAAAAGGCAAGGACAAGAGCAAACAGAAGTACAGGATGAGAAGTAATGAGAGGCATTGTCTCTTTAAAATTGATGAAGGACTTATGTAGGAACACAATATTGCTGGCTATCATTGACTTCTGAAGAAAAGGAAGGTAGTTTCAAGAGAGTTTGAGAAGCAAACTTGGTCTAATATCTTTCTCAGTAGTGTAACGGGGCAAGGTGAGAGGGGCAGTGGCCCTGAATACCAACTTAGAGGGGGTAATGTTATGACCTCATAGCAGGAGTCTTTCCATTGCATGCAGAAACCTGCACAACATGGACATAAGAAGCTGGGCAGGTACAGCTCAACAGGGTCAGTGCCATGCCCAGCAGTGTATCTGGTGGGGAAAAGGGGATTGGAAAGACACACATGGCTTTGCCATGGGAGAGTCAGCTTTGTCCCCAGGGGTGGAGGGTGAACAGGGGACAAGAGCTCTAGGAGTTGCCCTCAGTGCCACTGGCTGACCCTCTTAACTCCTCTTAAGTAAGGACAACCCAGACAGGAAAGACTCTTTTTCCTCTCCCCTCTTCAACTTCCAGTGGTCAGTATAAGGGCATTAAAAAAGAATTCAGTGCCTCTGGTCTGTCTTTCAGGTCTAAACTTGAAAGTCCTAGATGCAGGATAGAAAGATTTTTCCTTTGCTTTTCAGAGGAAGACTGAGAATTATAATCCGAAGTTTGCTTGTCAGTAGGGCTGTGTGACATTTTGGTTGCCAATTTGATTCGGTAGAGATTTAGTCCAATTCAGCAGCCAAATCTCCAAATCCAAACTGAATCAGGAGACCCGTTAAAAGGTTTGAATCAAATCCAAAGCCTCGGAATCCATGTGAAAAAGATTTGGAGATTCGAATTGGCTGGGGAGAGATATGCACAGCTGAGTGGCTGAAGATTTTCCTGTGGCTCTTCTGGCTGTGCCTGCCCTGGTGGGGGAAGCCATAGGAAAAGGCCATGTGGCTGCTCTGCCTGGCCTTGTCCCCCACACAGTGCCAGCCTCCCATCACTTCCATAGTTGTTCTCCAAGAGAGAGAGAGACACTATAGAAGACTCTCCAAGATACTATAAGAAGTCAAATCCAGAAAGACTTTTGAAGTAAAGCTCCTGTGAAAGGTGCATGTCATTAGCATTCTTCAACATTTTGTTTTGACAGAATTCAGTAGGTTAAGTCCTGTGTAGATTCAGGTCAGGGTCAGAGAATCTGGGCTGCTAGGAAGTAATATAACATTTTGTACTGATTTTTGGATATTGGGTACATGTTTACTTTTATGTTTTATTTGTATAAACTTTGACATGTAAGGCTAAATCCTATAGCATTTCATGTGCCAAAAAATATGTACACAATCAGGTAGCTGGAATTTTTTTGACACATGCACACAGCCTGGGATTGTTTTTTGCTACAGAATCATCGTGAGCACATACATGACAGAAATAACATGGAAGAGGAATGCTATAGTCTAGTGGTTATGACAGTTGCCCAGGAGAGGGAGACCTGAGTTCTCAGTGCCATTGATCTGTGGGTTAGAATCTGCTTTCCCACAAATGACTTGAATCTCCAACCACAGGCTAGGCATTAGCCAGCGTACTCTCCAGCTTGTGGTGAAAATCTGTCCTCTCTAAAGGCCTAGATTTATGTCCAGAAAAATACCCTAATAAAATACTTCAATATGGAGAACTAGAAGAATTCTTTGACACCTCTGCCTCAAGGAATATTTCCACAACCAAAATGAATCCACTTCCAACAACAATTTATCTTTTGACAACATCAAGGAAAAAATCAACCCCCCAAAACTGAAAAATCATCCAATTGGATACCTCAAAGTAGACAAAATTCTAACCTTGACTGCTATATTGATTGGTTTAGGGAAAGAATGAACAGCGGAATAATCAACAACATGCCACCACAGAACCTCTCCCTCTCAGAGAGAAAGGCCATAGAACCTCTAATAGCTAACCACTAATTAGTAATAAAACCAGCAGAAAACAAGGAGCTATAGTTATCCTGAACTGTGAAGACTACATAAAGAAGCCAATAGACAATTCTCTGACACAACCTACTACAAAAAAATAGAGAAGGATCCTACTCCCCTTTTCACTTTGAAACTCAAAACAACAATCAAATTATTTAAATCAGAAATACAAAAAAACCCTTACACACCTTGATTTCTTTACTACCTAACCCAAGAACTTTTTATATACTTCCTAAAATCTGCAAACAAGGGAAGCCTGGCAGATCTATCATAGTAAGGACCCAAAGATATTACTGAATGTATACATTTCATCTTCACACACAACAACTTCACTTATAATAACCAACACCTCCTGCAGACCATGGGCATAGCTGTGGGCATCAAAGTGGCCCCCACAGTATGCCAACCTTTTCATAAGCCACCTGGAAGAAGAATTCTGCAAGACTGCACCATCAAACCCTTGCTATACTTAAGATATATCACCGACATCTTAATCATTTGGATTGAAAACCTGCCATCTGATTGATTTCCATCAGAAATTCAACACTCACCACTTCTCTATCAGACTGTCTCTTGAATACTCCAGCACTAACAATTCCTTTTTAGACAAGATGATCACTATCCAGAATGGTAAAATACATATCACCATATAGAAGAAGCCTGTGGACCAACATACATATTTGCACAGAACCAGCAATCACCCTAAACACACCAAGAAATCTGTAATATACAGTGAAGCCCTTTGATACCACTATATTTGTATTGATGAGAACATATGTGATTGTCACCTCACAACTCTCGAAAGAGCCATCACTCCACAAGGACACTCCTCCAGGCAGAGAG
Organism: Caiman crocodilus; assembly: GCA_030014935.1. Classification (NCBI taxonomy): domain Eukaryota; kingdom Metazoa; phylum Chordata; order Crocodylia; family Alligatoridae; genus Caiman; species Caiman crocodilus. The sequence continues at coordinate 1,599,641 of JAGPOW010002791.1, read as the reverse complement.
ATCAGACTTTTGCAAGCACTACCCAAATGACATGTGATGAATTGCTGCAGTACAGAAGGAAACCCCCCATGAATTGCACACCATTGCTTATGACACATCATCTCTTTCTGGAACCTATAAAGAAAATCATCAAACAATTGCAACTCATACTAGAAGACAACTCAATTCTTAAAGAGATCCAGAACCACCCATTCTAGTCTTTAAACAATCACTGAACTTTGTCAACCTCATCACCAGAAACAAACTTCCTAAGGCCCATAACGCACAGAATGGATCCAGACTGTGCCATGACAAGAAATGTAAAACCTGCCAACATATCTCCACCAAATCCCAACAATTGCTACACCCTACAATTGAACCATCAACATTTCTGGATCTTCTATTTGCACCTCCAGAAATGTTATACATCTCACCCAGTACACCAAATGCCTGGATGGAAAATATGTAGGAGAAACCAAACAACTGCAGACCAGAATGAACATACACCAAAAATCCATCAAAGACAAGACTACCCAATTACTTGTGGAGGAACGTTTTTTCACAAGAAAATCACTCTCACTCTAGTCTCTCGGTTCTAATCCTCAAGGGGAATTTATAAAATGCCTTTCACAGACGGGCCTGCAAACTTGACTTCATCACCTACTGGATAAAAAAAAACATGGACTAAATATAGATATTAGATTTATGACACTTTATAACCTAACATCTGATTCCCCAGGTAGCCTCTCTACTTTTTACCAACTATTATCATTCTCCACCCCCACCCCCATCTGTCACCCATTGACTACCTCAATTTACATTTTTCACTGACTGGCTTTCTTGCATTCATACTGGAGTCTGGCTTCTTCACTGTTTCATCCAGAAAGAGCACAGACCAACTGCAGCCTCAGCCTGACAACAGGTATTTGTACCCAGTTTGCAAAGAATAAGTTTTCTAACTCTCTTTGAGTGGTCTAATAAAAGATATTGGGTTTACCCAAAGAAACTTTTCTGCCATAAATGCACAAGCGCTTTTGGATGAGAAGAACTTAGAATAAAATTTATTTGTGCAACATTAGGGAACCTCTACAGACCCATTGCATGACTCTAACTGACTGGCTTAACTGAGGGACCATCCTCTATTTTGCCTAATTAAGGGAGTATCTTTAGATTGTTACTCTTATTATTATTGTTACACAGGTCTCCATTTGAAATTGATCCACTGCAACTTGCAATTATTATTTATTGGCTAAGTGGATAAACAACACTTGGAAAGTGTCTGTTCCATTGTAAGCACAGGCCCAGGCTAGAATTCAGGGCTGTCTCTTGTCCCTCCAGTTCTTCCATCTACCACTTGATATTTAGATGTATATAAATCTAGAATTTAGATTTTAACTGGCTTATTTCACCAGCTGGCTGCCTGGCCATAACATAGGGACATTCAAGGATACTTTGTGGAATAAGTACACTTTCACACACACAACTAATTTGTGAGTTGTGGTTATGTGCCAAAAATTGAAGCTAAGTGACTGTGTGCCTTCTGTGTCACTACCTAGAGGTAAATAGGATATAGTACAGAAACTCTACAGAGATCCTAGTATTCAAGGAAGCAGAACCCTCCACTTTACTGAAAGTTGTGGAGTCTGTGACTAGGTTGCCAATTGCCACTAAAAAATCAGGTTAAAATTTTATTGACTGCCAGAACATGTCATAAAGAAAATTAGCCATCAATAAAAACACTAAGCAGTTCCAAAAGAATGTACACAGCAGCACCACCTGGTGTCTGAGCAAGAGTGCAGCACTCTTAAGGAAGTGTTGTCTCATCTGCATGCTACTGTTGGTATGTCCCAGACTACCTGTAATACTACTGGGTCACAATTAGGCTTCTTTTGGGGGCCATGCTGGGATGGTGGTGGAGTAGAGTGAGTGGAAGCAAGTCTATGGAGTGGGCTTGGGGAAAGAAGTATGGTGCATGATGTGGGGTTAAGAGTCCTCTGAGGAGGGTGTGGGAATGGGTGGGGGGGCAGCATTGTGTAAAACCATCTCTGCAATCAAGCAGGGGTACCAACTCAAGACTCATTTTTTAGCTTTTTAAAAAGTTTTTTTTACTTACAACCAAACAATTTTTTATGGCTGATGTTAAACCCCTAAATTTGAACCTGTCCACTTAAATGGGGCCTGGCAGCATGGCAGGGTCTAGCAAAAGCCTGCACTTGCATTATGTAAAGCATGTATCAGTAAAAGAAATTGTCAGTAAAATAAATAAATAAATAAATAGACGTTTGGATGCCAGTAAAAACCTTGCAAATTGTCATGATTTCCCCTCACACACACCCTTTTTTTTTTTTTTTTTTTTTTTTGCAGTTGGTAATCCTGTCTGCAATTATGACAAAAGGATAAAGAATAGGACGAGGGGAATGGGAACACATTATTTTTGTTATCTTAAAGTGGTTTGTAGTTGTGATCTTACAGACAACGTCTACCTCTTACAAGAAGTAAAAGACCTAGTGTTATGTCAGAGAAAAGATTGTATGAGCTTAAGGATCTGGATTTAGAATCTAGGGGAAAAAATCAGAGGGTTCTGTTTCATTTATGGACCATATGGAGCAAAAAAAAAAATGCCTGGATTCAGATATTGCTTCTAAAATATCCATTTGTATTGTGGGTAATGGACCTGTTATATTGTGTACTGAACTGGGTGACAAATATATGGATGTTAGCTTGTTTTCTGTAATTTTCCTGGATCTATCAGTGATGGCAGTGCTTTACAACTTTTGATATAAAATAAATCATAATGACATCTATCATTTAGTTTATAAACAAATCAGCATCTTTGCAGTTAACAATATTGGGTCTTGATATCTCAGTAATTATGCACAACAGTGTTTCTTATGACTGAGAATTGGTCTAGTTGTTTGGACTTTCACAAACTTAAATGTATTTCAAAGATAAATATGTAAGGCTGAATTGTGGTGCTCATTGGGATTCTAATGCTAAACAGCACTTCAAAGCCAGAGATAATTCAAATGTTTTGGGGATGAGAATGATTGCCAGAGGAGAAGTGAGAGGGAACTTCCTAGAGGAAGTTCAAAGGCAAACAGAGTAGTCTCTCTGAACACTAGGAAAGGGAATCTGATTAAATGTTGTATAAATGAGCATTAAACATAATTTAAATAAATATTGGTCATGATCAAGTTCTTTCAATGAGATTAGCATCACATTCCAGAACAGTGATAAGAATCACAAAGGTATCATCTATGTTTGATGGTTATTAGTTACTGGTGTCATTCCATTATGGTAAACTCTGAAGTTTACTGTGGAAAATAACTAAAAATCCATCACTGGTACTACTTCAGACCATTCTGATTTCGAACAAATTTCAGGCAGTGGTAGAAATATATAAAATGCAAGTTAATATTTTATAGACAGAGTGAGGGTACATAACATTATGCAGTTCAAATCTCTCTAAGCAGATGGATAATTAATTTCCTGATGGAAGAGCTAGGAGATTCACATGCATTCTGCATATCCACAAGTCTTTTAGTTTTATGTAAGAATTATTTATTTTGGACTTTTGTTTCCAAATATATGTGGTGTTTTGTTTAACACACTATTTGCTAAATGTGCTGAAGAGAAGGAACTTGGATAAATGAGTATAAAAGATATTGCGGCAGGAGGCCTAAGTACCAATGCTAGTTAAGTCACAAGTGAAATAAACTTGGTATTCTCATTCTGGTCTCTTACTACTATATCCATATTGCCAGCTACCAAATATTTGGGCTTGGTTCATAACAATTATCAGTCTTTGCACTATGAGAGACCTTGAACAAGATTATGAAGATTGCTTCATGGGCAGAGCTGCACTGGCAAAACTACAATGTACTTGGAAGTGTACACAGCATTTGTCTGGCCCTGTCTTTACTAATCCTTCCTTTTCTGAGCATGACATTTCCTAATGTATTTGAAAGACATGTTGCTATTGCCAAGGATGTTATGAAGGTAGATTCTAAGACCAAATGCATGAAAAATTGTTTCTCTTGCATGTAACATATACTGAAAAACTGCCAAAATGGCCCAAAGAAAGTAAGTAGAATGAGACAAGAAAGAATAATCCCTGTAAAGCTCTTTGCAGTGTGTTCTTTTCATAGTCTGGCCAAGGATGATAAAATATACAGGCTGATGCCTCCTAGAAAATGTTGAAAAATATTGTATCTAAACACAGTTCTGTTTGCATATGATATTCTAACCCCTACTTCTCTTTCCTTGATTTTTTTTTTTTTTGTATTTAGAGCATTTGAGTTATAAAGGAATCTTCATTTTCTAAGTATTCATTTCCTAGCTGAAATTTCCTAGCTGATATTTCCTAGCTGAAACTGTAATCCTATATGTTCAACATTGCTATTGAAAGGAATGAAACAATAGCTATTAATGGACTAATACTTTTTTTGGATTGCCTTTTTAAGATGTAGAGGATCCAATAGTGTATGCAGATGAATATGTCAGGGATGAAATTACTTAAAATCAGTGCCTTTTTCCATGGTGATGTGGATCTACATTGCCAGGGTGAGCCCCATGTGGAATTTGATTGACCTGTAATTTGGGGTATGCTCATAAAGATTGCTCATAGGAGTCATTGCCAGTACTACTACATGTATAAGCATGTGTCATGTGAATCAAATAACTCCAGTAGCAGTAGTGGGCCATCTTCCTTAAGCCATGTGATACCCTGCATTCACTCATTGTAGCATTGTAGCTGAGCCCAGTCTGCTGGCAAATCAGTCATTTTGCATGTGCCTGTGTGTGTATATAGGAGGTGGAATCATGTACATTGAATAAACCTTAATGGCTACCATGAAGGACCACCAATCCCTGTGCTCGTGTGACTTCTGAAGCAGACTTTATTTTTTAAGTACAAAGTAAAGGTACTGTTATCCTATACTTTTGCAGTAGGGAGTTTGCTATGCTATTTACCTCCCCTGCAGTTGCACAATGGTCTGGCATAACCTTTGGCTTTTGGCATTTACTTTATTTCTGTTTTCAGTTGCCAGATTTCTATAGAAAACAGCACTACTGTATGCAGAACTGTATTCATAGAAATTCATGCACATTTTTTCACTTCATCTTACTCCCACTCTTCTTATAAATTTGAATAATACAAAATAATACATTCTTCCGGTATGCATAGTCCTTTGTCATACAGTCATAGAGAAGTAGGGCTGGAAGAGACCTCAAGAGGCTAACTAGTCCAACCCCCTGTCTGAGGCAAGATCATCCCATACAACCATAATTCAACCTCTATGTAAAATGATCCTCAACCCTGACACAACATAAGCCTAACAAGCTAACCTGCTACAGGTAAATTGGGGAAACTGGCAGCCAACGTCTTGCTTCTATAAAACATTGTAATATATGCTCAAGAGGTCCTGGGTAGAGGGCCATGCCCCCAGTTACAGAGGAAGGCAAACCCCCCTTACTGTTCATACCAATCTGACAATGGGATAAAATTCTTTCCTGATCCCAAATATGGCAATTGGTGTGACCCTGAGCAGGGGAACAAGACCCTCTAGCATGAACCTCCAACTTTGATACTAGCAGGAAAATTGGCACAATCCAGTTTAAGTTTCCAGCCTTAGCTGTAGCCAATACCCTTTGCCTCTGGGGAGGCTTAAAAACGCCCCAACAGGCATAGCAGAAAAAAGGAACGGGAGACAGGAACAACCAGCAAAGCCCAGAAGCATGGGAAATATCCATGGTAGAAAATAGGCATAGTTCTTAGGCCTGTGCAAAGTGGAAAGTATTTGCTTTGGATTTGGCAATTTGGAGGTACAGAGATTCAATTTGGCTGAATCTGAATCTGAAGATGTTTGGTACCGAATCTTATTTGGACTATACAGGCAGGCAGTGCTGGTGGGAACAGCCGGATGAGCCCCAGCTTGAGCCGGCAGCTGCAGGAGAAGCTGCAACTTGTCCAGCTGTTCCCCAGGCTGTCCTCCAACTGGGGCCAGGCAGGCAGTGCTGGCAGCTCCAAGAGAAGCTGTAGGGGCTGGGGGGAATGACTGGGGAACTGAGGAATTGAACTGGGAGCCAGGGGGAAGCCCATGTTCATTCCCCCCAGCCCCTACAGCTTCTCCCAGGGCTGCCGTTTTGAGCTGTGACTTGTCTGGCTGCCCACCTCCTGGGCAAGGTAGGAAGTGCTGTCAGCCCTGGGAGAACTGGGAAATGGGGAATTGAATGAAGAGTTTGGTAGCCCCTGTTCATTCCCCCAGGAAGCCCCTGTTCATTCCCACAGTTCCTGATCATTCCCCCCAGGTCCTGGTTCAATTCCCTAGTTTCCAGTTCAGTCCCCCAGCTCCCCAGTCATTTTCCTCAGCCCCCACAGCTTCTCCTGGACTGTCAGCACTGTCTCATCCTGGTGGGGAAGTGTGGGGCAGCTGGGGGAACAGCTGGATGAGTCATGGCTTGAGTCAGCAGCCTCAGAAGAAGCCACAGGGGCTGGGAAGAATCATCAGGGAGCTGGGGGGATGAACAGGGGCTTCCCCCCAGCTCCTGATTTGATTCCACAACTCCAAATCATTCCCCTAGCTTCCCAATCATTCCCCCAGCCACCACAGCTTCTCCCAGGGCTGCAGCACTGCCTGCCTTGCCCCCACACAGGGGGCAGCCATAGGAGCAGCTGAACAAGCTGTGGCTTCTCCCAGGGCTGCCGGCTCAAGCTGGGGCTTGTCTGCCAGCACTGCCTACTGCCTGCCTATTTAGTCTATGGCTGAATCTCTAAATCTCTTTGTATCAATTTGGAGGCTTCCGATTCAGTTGGGAGAGATTAATGGTTCTCCTAATTCGATTCAGATTCAGAGATTTGGCCACAAAATTGAGCCAAATCTCCTCCAAATTGAATTGACTACTGAAGCTTCGCACAGACCTAACAGCTATTCCTAGATCATCCTTGACCAATGACTGCCCAATCTCTTTTTGAATACCTCCAGTGATGGAGAGTCCACAAGTTCCCTAGGCAGTCTATTCCACTATATCACCATTCTGACAAGGAAGGACAGTCTGAATAGTAGGACTGTGAGAAATATGACCATTTCATTTCAACTTACGTTTTGATAGGTCAGTGTTTTATTTCAAGTTTTGTTTCAGTTCAAAAGCACTGTCCCATTTTGTTTCATCAAAACTATTTTGCTGTTTCAAGGCCGTTTTGACTTTTCTCCCATAGACTATAATGGGGAAGCACAAAACTGCCTATAACTTTGTCATTTTTGGGCAGATATCGATGAAAAGAGCAGGGATGGTAGCCACATCTAAGGGCATAAAGCTTGTCAAGTTTCAAGGAGATAGGTGAAAGGGTTTCTGGGAAACTGCACCTCAAATTCTTGAAAGCAAAAGTGTCACTTGTAAGGGTGAAGGCACAGGGGATGAAAACTGAAGATATGGTAGCCCCTGCTGAGTCCATGAAGCCTGCCAGCTTTCAAAGAGATAGGTTCAGGGGTTTCTGGGAATCTGAAGCTGCTGACAAGCAAAACTTGTGATGTGTGTGTCTTAAGGTGTGCGCTGGGGCCTCTACACAGCATGGCAGCGTGCCCCAATGAGGTCTCCTCCTCCCCTGCAACCTCAGTCTGGTCCACCACTTTAAATGACAACAGGTAAAATACCTTAGTGAGGAGCAGCACAGTAGTGTCAACAGCATCTCAGGCAGTCAAACTGTGACAGAGCCTTTCTTCCTTCTCCTGCAAGAGCTTCTTCTTCAGCATGTGTGTTAAGGCGCACCTTACTGTGTCCTTCCCCCTTCTTCCCCCTCCTGCTCCTTACTTTCTGTTTCCCTGGTCTTCCTTCTTGCCTTTTTAAAAGAGGGGGCACTACATTGACCTTTTCAGTCCTCCCACAATATCATTGCCAAGGGCTCCAAGATTTCCTTTGCCAGTTCCTTCAGGGCCAGATGTAACTCATCTGGCCCTGCTGACTTAAGTTCATTCAGACTCAACAAAAGGTCTCTGACCATCTCTTTTGTTATCTCCTCCCTCAACTTGCCCCCTTCTTTACCCAGATAACACCTACTAGGTGTTTGATAGCTTAATTTTTCGGGGAAGACCGAAGGAAAAGGAGCTGTTAAGGAGCTCTTTGTATCTTTGGTTAGGACTTTGCCCCACTTGTTAGCAGAGGACCCACAGTTTCCTTGGTCTTTTTTTCTGGTCAGCATACTTAATAATTTCTTCTTGTCCTTAACTTCCTTTGCCAGGTGCAGCTTATTCTTTGTCTTTGTCTTCCTGATTTTTGCCCCTGCAAGTGCTTGCTACTTCCTGGTATGCTTCCTTGGTGACTTGCCCATTCTTCCATTGCTTGTATGCTTTCCTTTCATATTTGAGGCATTTTAGAAGTTCCTAGTGCAGTCACATTGGTCTCTTGCTATTCTTCTTGTGCTTCCACCATTTTGGGATAGTATCTTGTCATATAAATGTACCTAGCAATATGGAATAAAAAGTCAGAAAATACAGTGCACAACCAGGGATATATTTAAAAAAAATCTTTTTAATGTTTCCAGAATGCATTTAATATTCCTTTTTTAAAATGTCTTTTTAACAGAGACTAATAAATCAATCTCTTTTTTTTTTTTTTTTTGGACTGTATTTCAGACACATTAATGCAAGTAAGAGAAAGGATCTGAACCGCGAAAACCAGGAAGTTTGATTAAAAAGGAACCAGTGTTAAAATGAGATCAAGTTCAACAGGCAACAAATTAGACATCAGTGATGATCAAGAGAAGCAAATTGTGTTTACAAAGAACAGTAAAATGAAAGAAACAGAGATGGCTTGTGTGAAGGGTAATTTTCAAAGCTTTCTTTAAAAAAAGTTTTTAAAAATCTTTTTCTTCCCTTGAGGTTTACAATTTTCAGAATGTCTATAAGCCAGTCATCATAGAACTTCTCTGGGAAGAAGAATCTGAGGTTCTGGTCCGTGCACATCTACTTTCTCCTTTAGTTATATATTCAAAATAAAGCTGCTATGACTGGGTTTTGTGAGGACCATGATTGTGCCTATGTATTCTAAGTGTACCTAGAGATTATATGCAGCATCAGACTCACTGTCCTTCCTGCATCTAGCTGCTGCAGTAAAATAGACAGGCCCTCAGATGATATGGGCACCATATTACATACTTTCTAAACTGCAAACAAGGCCAAGGTAGGAGCTAAGTATCTAGCAGTTGTGGCTGGGACAGCTCTGAGCATGTACAGGAAAAGAACTGTAAGTACCTAGGAAACTTTCAGGCCATACAGGAAGGTGTTTAATCACCTCCAAGGACAGATGGTTGCAGCATTTGGCACTTAGGTACCGAACTCCTATTTTAGATGCTCCAATCCTTTTATTTGGATCTAATTTTAAGTCATTTAAGCTCTCTCTGTACATAGTCCTCAATCTTATAAGTTTTGCAAATGTTAGCTGTTATTTTCTTTTCTGGTGTGTTGTTGTGAAGAATCATTTGTGACTGACTCAAAATTTACAGCACTGCTTATATAACTGACAGATGATTAATTAACTTTTTTTAGTAATGTGGTTTGGTGGCACTGAGATTATGATTCCTGGGTAGAACCAGATGGAAAAATTTTCCATCAGTTCTATCAAAATTGAAACACTCTTCAAAAATCCTATCAATTTCATCTACACATTCATTTTGGCAAAAGGGGAGGGGGGGTGTAAGTTCTGACATTTCAACAAGGCTCCAGACTTTAGACTGAAGTGTTCCTATTTGTGTTTTGCTTATTATTATTTTTTTTAATTATCTTTTTTACCCTTTCTGTATAAGAATGTAACAATGGAAAATCTGCATGCTGGGCTATGGGTCTTTGATAACCAGGAGCTCCCTAATCATATTGTTTCTCATGGACTTGGTGTATTTAGAACTTTTATTACTAATGTATGACCAGGTATCAGGATCCATCTTCAAATGAACAAAGTGAGGCAACCTTAGAGGCAGAGGTGTAAGAAATCAGGTTCTGTTTGAGGCAGAGGTGTAAGAAATCAGTTGGGAGCCTGGGGCAGGTATGATAAACAGGGCAAGTTGGTACCCAGGCTGCTCTCACAGTTACCCCATCCTAGTTATGCTAGTTGCTCAGCATCAGTTGTTTTCATCTTATTTTTAGTTCTGTTTTATTTCCAAGTATATAAAACTTGGAGAGCTCCTTTCTCTCTGGTAGCTGGCAGGGAACTGGCAGCCTGGCCTCAGCCCTTGGCTTTACCAGGGCCAGGCCCTGCCCTCTCTGGTCAGCTGACTCTCCTTAGTTGCCCCGGCGACCCACAGCTGTGCTGCTTAGTCGCTGCTAGGGCTCCTTCCTTAGCAGTTTTCTCCCCTCTTCAGGCACAGGGCACCCTAGTGCTCTGTGACAGGCTCTTACTTCCCACTGCATATAAGCATCCATAGAAGTTAATTAGAATATAGTGTATGTATAACCTATGCATTTTCACTTATGAAATTTAATTTTTACCTTTTTCTTTTCTACTGTTCTATTAAAAGGCAAGCAAGGGGAAAGGGACTTAACGGTGGGAGTCTATTATAGACCTCCCAACCAGGGAGAAGAGATCGACCAAGACTTCTTAAGTCAGCTCG
>JAGPOW010002791.1:1575722-1586166 GCA_030014935.1 Caiman crocodilus | reverse complement strand
GTCCAGCTGGTCGGCATCGTCAAGGCCACCTACGCCTGCTTCCTGCGGGGCAACGCCGAGATGATCTTCATGTCCCTCTACTCCCTGCTCTACATGTCCAGCCTGCTGCCCGCCAAGATGTTCGCCATCGCCACCATCAACAAGTCGGGCTGGGGCACCTCGGGCCGCAAGACCATCGTGGTCAACTTCATCGGGCTCATCCCCGTCTCGGTGTGGGTGGCCGTGCTGCTGGGGGGCCTGGCCTACACCGCCTACAGCCAGGACCTGTTCAGCGAGACGGAGCTGGCCTTCCTCATCTCGGGCGCCATCCTCTACGCCTGCTACTGGGTGGTGCTGCTCATGCTCTACCTGGCCATCGTGGCCCGGCGCTGCGGGAAACGGCCGGAGCAGTACGGGCTGGCCTTCGCCGAGGTGTGAGGGGGCAGGGCAGGGGCAGAGCAGGGCAAGTGCAATGGGCAGGGAGGGGAGGGGATGAGAGGGGAGATGTGGGGGGCTCCGTCCCGCTCGGGCTTCAGTTTTTGTTGTGGGTTTTTGCGTTGCCGTCCAAGGGCTGAGATGAGGCCGGGAGGAGCCTGGGGCCCTGTGGAGATGCGCCCCGCAGAGCTCTGGTGCTGGAGGAAGCGAGGCGGCCTCCCCGGAGGAGGGTCGGAGCCCGGGTCCTGGCCGTGCCTCCCCAGTGGGGCCCGTTGGACGACGCTTCCCTGTGCTGCGGTGCAAATGCCTCACGTGCCCCCCGGGCCCGGGTGGATTTACACAGAACCAGCGCAAGCTGACAAAGGCTCGTGTTGGGGTGCAGCAGGCCCCCCTGGAGGCGCTGGCACCTGGCTCTGCCTGCAGCAAACGGGGACGGGCAGAGGGTGGATTGGCGGCGGCTGGGCCCGTGCAGAGCTGGGCTTTGCCGGTCTCGGGCTTCCGCGGCACCGTATCCCAAGGCAGGAAGGTGTCTTCAGATGTTGTGTTCTCCCTGCCGCCTCGGGCACCCCGAGCCCCTCACGGCGCAGAGCGGGGCTGGCGATCCCGTGGTGCTTTATGGGAGGCACCCACCGTCCTTCCCATGGTGCTTCATCTCCAGCACGGCAGCCCTGGGCACGACCAACCCTGAGGGCACGGGGCAGCTGGCTGTCCCCAGTGCCACGGGCTGAGCCCAAGCCGTTTCCACCAGCACTGCCAGCCAGAGGTGCTCCCAGCTCTGCTCCTGCGTGGGCCCTGGGCCGACTGGCACCCCCAGCCCTTGCGGCGCCCTCGTACTAATGAATCTACCAGCAGTGCTGCCTACAAGAGCCATAACTTCCTGCTGCTCCCGGGGGGCAGGGCTGTCCATGGGGGTTGCTGCCCTGCTGTTTCCCTCCAGCTGCCTCCGCCCTGGCCAGCTGGCACTCCCAGGAGGAGCACGAGCCGATCCAAGCCACGGGCCCATGGTGCTCGTACCGTACCCATCCGTCCTTTGTCCAGAAGCTGTGATCAGTGGCAGCGGGGCCTGGGGCTCCCCCACCGTGCATGTCCTGCAGTCGGGTGGGAGGTGCTGGGGTGCAGGGCTGGGAACCACTCTGGTGCCGCTGAGTGGCTGATGCCATCCCCGGCTGGGCTGTCCAGGCCCCCCGTGGAACAGCAGAGCGGCCCAGCTAGGCTTTGCCTGGCCCCGGGGCTCTGGCAGAGCAGGGGCCCACACTGGTGTGCCTCCAGGCCTGCCACCCCTACAGTCACCGTACTGGTGTGGGGCTGTGCCCAGTGCATCTGCAGAGCTCCCGGCAAGGTGAGGCTGGAACCACACCACCCGAGGCAGAGAGCAAGGAGCAGCCAGGACCCAGGACATGGAGGGGCTGGGCATGGGCCTGCTCTCCAGCCCCCGCACCCTGCCGGCCGGGGTGGAGCTTTACCAGTGCACTTCCTTCAGCCAAAGACCTCGGGGGAGCAGAGAGACCCTGCCCAAGACCCAGCTGCAGGACCTCCCCTGCCTGCCGACAGCCTGGGCCTTGCTAGCCCCCTTCCTGGGGCAGGGTCTCCAGTGGTGTCACCGCAATGCAGCCACTGCAATGCAACCACCCCAGGGCAAGCTGCGCTGGCCCTGGGCACCCGGTGCTGTGCCAGCTGCCCCCCACGCCCAGTGGGTTCAGGGCAGTGTTGTCAGCTCGTGGCTGCCGGTCAGCTCTGGCTTGCAGGGGCAGGGTCCCCGCTCAGGGTTCAAGCCCCGCTGGGTGGGGCGGGGGCTGTAGTGCAGGCTCCAGCAGGCACCGTGCCTCCGCTGCTTGGCTGGTCCCTGCCAGCTGGGCTCTGGTGCTGGCTCCATGCAGGGGCTGTGCAGCTGGCAGGGAGGGAGCTGGCCCTGACCAGCCTGCGACAGGTGCTTCAGCACGGCTGGCCGGCAGAGGGAACAGCCCCCGTCCACACACGTACTCCAGGCTGGCCGCTCCGTGCCCGCTTTTCAGGGCAAAAACCTTTCTACCGTCGCGCGCTGGGATTTTTTTATTTAATACAAGGTTTTTAGACGCCTTTTGTAGCTCTCGGGGGTTTCCACTGACGCCGAGTGTTTGTAAAGCTATTTATTTTTTACCTGCGTTTTTTCATATTTTGGAAGGTCTGTTTTTATATCCCGACGGGTTTGTCACAATAAAGACACTTGCACACAGGGCGGCCGCTGCGTCTCTGCTGCCCACGGTCGCCGTCCCGGGTGGTGGGGCGGGGGGCAGTGGCGCTGCCGGTCTGGCTGCGTTGGCAGAGCTGGGCCCACTGCACACGGTCTGCCCCGCTCCAGCCACCCTGGGCAGCAACGGGGGCGACCTGGCCCTGCCCCAAGTGCTGTGCCCCAGTCGCTGCAGGCCACGAGCTGGGGTCACCCACGCATGGGCGGGGGGGCACTGGCCACGATACGGTCAAGCAGCTGCCACGGGGAAAGGAGCAGGGCTCGTGGCCCAAAAACTCCTGCCCCTGGGGTGGGAGCCCGGCGCGGTCTGGGCTGGGTGGTCGCAGGCGAGGGCTCAGGCCCCTCACAGCCGCTTGGGCACGTTGGTGATGATGGGCTTGGGGCGGGTCTTGAAGAGCAGCTTGGTCTTGATCAGGGCGGTCACCAGGTAGTGGGTGCCAGGGCTGGGGTCGGCCCCCTGCTCGCCGGCCCTGCGCTTGGTCAGGACGGCGAAGGGCTTCTCCAGGCGCACGGTCTTCCCGTACAGGATGTGGTGGCCCACGATGAGCACGGGGACCCCCTGGGAGGGAGGGAGAGGGCAGGCACGGGTCGGAGACCTGCACGCCCGGCCCCTTCCCCGGGCTTGGCAGAGGCAGGAGAGGAGCCCCTCACCTCCCTAGTGTAGTGCAGGTCTCCCAGGAGGTTTCCGGCCAGCCCCGTGCTGCAGCGAGCCTGGATCTCCCCTTGCAGCTCCACCAGCACCCACTCCTCCAGGCCTCCGGCTCCGGCCCCGGCCCTGCGGGCAGAGCGCGCGAGTGGCACGGAGCAAGCCGGGGATGCCCGCCCGCCCCCGAGCTCTGCCGCCCCAGAGACAGGACGGCGGAGCCCAACTCACCTGGACACCACGATCTGCACCATGCTCCCGGCTGCAAGGCAAGGCAAGGCAAGGCGCGGCTTGGAGCGGGGAAGCTCCCTGCCCCCCGCCGCGGAGCGGGCATTGCTCGGTGGTCTGGTGCCATCTAACGACGAGCCCCGGTACCGCCCCGCCCCGCCCCGCCCCGCCCTCCTCGGGCCGCAGACGAACGCGAGCGCGGCGGGCCTGGCGCCGCCCCCGTCTGACCCACTGCTCCGCTTTCTGCCCCCCGAGAGCCCGTCTCTAGCTGTCGCTCCGCCTTCTGCCCCCTGCCATGTGCCCCATCCACCCCACTGCTCCGCTTTCTGCTCCGGGCCCCGCCCCCCCCCGCACCTGCAGGCGGCACCGCCGGGTCTCCCGGCAACGATCGAACCTCCCGCCGCCGCCGCCGCGCCCGCAGTCACGTCCGGTTCCGGCGCGCGCCACTTCCGGCTCCGGCGGCGCGGGAGGCGCGCACGTGGGCAGGGGCGGGCCGGGCCGGGCCATGGGCGAGTTCCAGGTGCATCGCGTGCGCTTCTTCGCCTTCCTGCCCGCCGGCGTCCGCTGCCTGGCGCGGGGCCCCGCGCTCGCCCTCGCCCGCCTGGACGGCGCCCTCGAGCTCTACGGCCCCTCCGCCTTTCTGGAGAAGGTACCGCCGCCCCGGGGGGAGGGAGGGAGGCGCGGGAGCCCCCGGCCGGCTGCGGCCGCCCCTTGCCCGGCGCGCGCGGCCCCAAACCCTGCCTCGCCCCGCAGGCCATCCCGGGCCACGAGACGCGGGCCACACAGGCGCTGAGCTGGGCCGCGGGCGGGCGCCTCTTCGGGGCCGACCTGGGCGGGGACGTGGCCGAGTACGACCTGCAGAAGCTGCGCGTCAAGTACACGGTGGACGGCTTCGGCGGCCCCATCTGGAGCCTGGCGGCCGACCCCGGCGGCACCCGGCTGGCGGTGAGTGCCCGGGCCCGCCGCCCCTGGCAGCCTGCGGCGGAGCCCCCCCCGGGGGGAGCTGCTGGCAACCGGGGGGACCCTGCGCCCCCTCCTGCCTGCCCCCTGGACGGGCCTGAGCGGGGCTGTTCTTCCCCCCGCCCCGCAGATCGGCTGCGAGGACGGGTCAGTGAAGCTGTTCCAGGTCCTGCCGGACAAGATCCAGTTTGAGAGGAGCCTGGACCGGCAGAAAGGTGATGGCCGCGGCCCGGCGGGTGATGCATGGAGCGGCGGGACAGTGTTTGTGCTCTCTCCATCCTCAGGGACTCCCCCACTCCCACCCCGACGGGGTCTCTGCACCCAGCGGTGGGGGGTGGGCCATGGGGGTCATCTCTGAGGTGTTCTTGCGGGGCGTGTGTGTCTCCAGGCCGTATCCTGTCCCTCTCCTGGCACGTGTCCGGGACCCGCATCGTGGTGGGCTCCATCAACCACCTCCGAGTGTACGACGTCGACTCAGGTGACTGAATGCCCTTTGCGTCTCTGCTCCCCGCCGTGTTGTGGGGGCGCCTCTGGGGCAGCAGATACTTGATGGGGAGCTTGGTCCCTGCGGAGGCTGTCCGCTCTGTGGTACCCGCTGACCCAGCCACATGTCCCAGGCCACGTCGTGCAGAGGATCCGAGTGGAGCGGCGCGTGCTGGCCTCCCAGCGGCGGGAGTGCGTGGTGTGGGGCGTGGCGTTCCTGTCGGACGGCACCGTGGTCAGCGCCGACTCATCGGGCAAGGTGCAGTTCTGGGATGCAGACAAGGGCACTCTCCTGGAAACCCACCTTGTGAGCAACTCGGCCGTGCTGTCCCTGGCCGTGTCTGAGGTAAGAGATGGGGGCTGCGCAGCTTGCAGCAGGTGTGCAGGGGGCCGACCCCTTCTCTGCAGCTTCCTCACTGGTCCTGCCTGGCCCGTGGGTGCCCACCCAGGGGCAGCTGCCTCCTTGCTGGCGTGCTCCGGAGCTGTAGGCTCACCCAGTGCCCTGGCTGATGGTGACCCTGGCCCCTGCGTGGCAAGCAGAGCCTGCCTTGAGCTACCTGTCCCTCTCCCAGGAGGAGAACAGTCTCGTGGTAGGCACCTCGGAGGGGGCCATATACCAGTTCCAGCTGCTGCCAGTGAAGTGGGGGAGCACCGAGAGCCGGTGGGTGCGGACAAAGCCCTTCCAGTACCACACCCACGACGTGCGTGCCGTGGCGCACAGTCGCACAGCGCTCATCTCCGGAGGTACAGGGCAATGCCTGGCATGGGAGGATTGAGGGTCGGTCTTGCCAGGGCTGTCCTAGCATGCTGTGTCGACATGGCATCTCGCTGCTTTCTCCAGGTCTGGACGGCTTGCTGGTGATCCGCCCGCTCATGGAGAAGATGCACGGACAGGGCTATGAGGCCGCTCTGCGCAAGGTCACCTTCCCCCATGTGAGTGCTGCTCCCCTTCCTGGGCCCTGGAGCTGCTGGCCCTCATTCATGGGGGGTGGTTCTGCCATGCTGCCAGGGCTCTTGTAGAGGCTTTTGCACCTAACGTCTTGGGAGGATTGGGCTCCAACCTGGGGGCCCTGTCCAGCCCTGCGTCCCTGTGACACAGCATGGGCCACCACCACCACTTTGCCCCTTTCTCTCGCAGCGGCGCCTTGTCTCCTGCGCCAGGAAGGCACGATTTCTGCTCTTCCAGTTCCCCCAGCACTTGGAGGTCTGGCAACTGGGAGCCACCAACGCAGCTGGTGAGTGACGCAGTCTGGGGGTTTTGGGAGAACTCCCCTGGCATCAGGTGCGTGGTAGAAAACTAGCCCATCCCCTCTGCTGCCTCATTCTCTGTGACGGCCCCAGCAGAGAGGGCCAGGGCCACTGGCTGCAGTGGGGACTGGGGCAGCTAGCTGTGGCCCAACCTGGGGAGGTTGCTCTCAGCTAGAAGAATATGACAACCTGCGGGGTCAGACGGTCCCTCCTTGCTGGGGGGTGGGCTGCAGCCTTGTCTCTGGCATCTATACAGCAGAGATCCTGTCAGCAGCAGGAAGCCTCAGCATCCAGGCCACTTGTCCTGCAAAGCAGCTGGTGCTGCAGCTCCCATGCACGCCCAGGGCATTGGCATGGTGCTGGGCAGGGGACAGAGCTGTCTTCCTGCTACCCATTTTTCTGGGGGCTCTGGGTCCACTGGGTTCTGAGCAGGCATTTCCTGTCCCTGGCTTTACGCGTACAGTGCCAGCACAGAGCTCTGGGTGCTGCTGTGCTGAGCACTGTTGCTTCCTGTCCCAGGGAGGGATGGTGAGATCCTGCCGGTTTCCCGTAACCCTGAACACCTGCTGCAGCTCAAGAGCAAGGTGAGGAAGGGGTGGGGGCCAGTCCTGTTGCTCTGGCCATCTCCATGCTGCCCTGAGCCACCGCGCTTGCTCCGCCATCCTGTCTCGACTGCCGCGGGGACGTGGAGGTGCACGCGTCCTTCTGCCACCTGGGAGGGCTGCAGGGGCCGTGCATGATGCCAGCAGCGGTGAGGACGTGGGCTTCCTGCTGCACCTGCATCTTGGGTGCAGGGGACCAGGCCAGGGCCTTTGCCCTGATGGGGGGTGGCAGTGGGCATGTCTCCTGTGTGTGCTGGCAGCATGGCCTGTAGTTGCCCCCTGGATGCGGGGAGGGCACCTTGGCCCTTAGCCCTGCCACTAATCCGGGGGGTTGCAATTGGGGGATGCCTTTGGTATGGAGAGGGCTGGGATGGCCCCGTCCCATAACTCATGTGCTCCCAGGGCCCTGAGCACATCTGCTGCAGCTGCATCTCGCCCTGTGGTGGCTGGATCGCCTATGCTACGGCCTCCCGGCTTCATCTCCACCGCCTGCAGCTCGAGGACGGCAGCATCGTCGCCATCCAGAGGGTGAGTGGCGGAGTGGGGGTGGAAACCTATCCACCGCTGCCTCTGGCACCATGGCCTTTGCCCAGGCTTCACAGGGCAACAAAGGCCATTGAGGCCTGAATGATGCTGACTGCTGCCTGCCCCGTGCAGGTGCCCAAGCTGCCCAAGCTGCTGTGCCCCGTCTATCAGCTCCTGTACTCCGCTGACTCCAGCCGCCTCTTTGTGGCGTCTGACCAGGGCTCCGTGCACATCATCCAGCTGCTGGAGCCAGGGGGCTGCAAGCACCTGCAGACCCTCCGTCCACCCTCAGGTACGAGCCACTGCACGCATTGGTGGGGGGCCCATCCTGGGCATGCCGTTCCCATGTCTCCAATTCCTGGGGCAGGAAGCCAGTTTCTTTCTGGATGAGCCACCACTGGGGGAATCGCCATGGAGGGTCCTCAAACCTCACAAAGCTAGAGGAGCTGCCTGGCCCAGCCCCGTGCGGCTGATCCCTTTGCCCCTGCCTGCAGGGACCGCAGAGGCTGTGCAGCTGCTGGCGGTGAGTGCCGACGGGGCCTGGCTGGCTGCCACCAGCAGCGACTGGGCCATCAACATCTACAGCCTGCAGCAGTTCAAGGTGAGAGTCTGCAGGTGGCCTGGGGAGAGAACCCTTCCCTGACGCTTGGGATCTAGCCAGAGTGGTAACCTGCTGGCAGCACTCACCGCCTTGCCCCAGGGACTCGGGTGGACGGTGGGCATCAGCCTGGGGTCTGTGGGGAGACAGCCTGTCCTTCTCTCTCCGCAGCATCACTGCACAGTGCCCACATACAACTGCCCCGTGACCGCCATGGCCATCCACCCGGCCACCAACCACCTCGTCATTGCCCACTCGGACCAGCAGGTAGGAGCTCTCCCAGGCATTGATTATGTTGGGCATGTGGGCGCTATCCCTGACCCCCCTCGCTCCATCCTGCCTCCTTAGCACTCAGGACTCACGCAGTGCACTGGTGCTGGGCTCTGGCTGTGCTCAGGGACTGGTGCTAGTGGGAAGCTGGGATGTGCCAGCTACTTTCCTGGTGGGACAGGTCCAGCTGGCAGAGTCTGATGGCAGCCCCTGAGTGGGTGCCAAGTCCCATGCTGGCCGGTGCAGAGTGGTTCAGGGGCTGTGATGGGAAGGGGACAGCTGTGCTGGCTCCTGTCTGGGGGGTGGCAGCAGGAGAGGAATCAAGCCAGGGCCAGGGGATCTCAAGCCTCCACTCCCTGCCAGGTGTGGGGGGAGACCCAGAGGTCTCCTGGCAGGTTTGTTCCTGGAGCCACGCTCACCCCATTGCCTGCGACCCCCAGCTGTTCGAGTTCAGCATCCCCGAGTGTGAGTACACAGCCTGGAGCCGGGTGCTGCAGCAGCACGGGCTGCCCAAGGACTGGCTGGAGCGGGACACGCCTATCGCCCACATTGCCTTCAACCCCCGGCGGCCCATGCAGCTGCTCCTACACGACACGTACATGCTCTGCATCTTGGACAAGACCCTGGTGAGTCTGCGCCCTGCCTGAACAAGGTTGGGGGGCAGGTGGCTCTCCGGGGCTGGCCCCTGCAGCCTCCCTGACCAGGAGTCCTGTGGCCATGTCCTTGTTGTGGCTGGGACAAGGGTGCTTTGTGGGGGTCACTGTATGTAGGAATGGTTGGGTGTTGTGCTCTGGTCATAAGCCTGCAGGATTCAGTGTGGCGCCCAGCTGAACAACCAGGGCTTGCTCAAGCAGCTGTCAGAGAAGGCCCGCCAGGGCTACGCTCATGCCTTCAAGATCTGCAAGAAGTACCAGGTCTGTGCCCTGGGGCTGCATGGGGTGAGGGGCACCGGTTTGATCTCCCCGGGGGTGCTGCCCTATTCAGCTGCAGCAGTGCAGCTGCTTGCGGCGGGGCCGTGCACCCGACTTCCCCACCAGTGGAGCCGTGAGCTGGGTCCTGTGGGCTCCTGCAGTCCCAGAGCCACTCTGACCCCGTGCTTCTTGCTGCCTTGCAGCCCCTGCTGTTCATGGACCTGCTGGACGAGGACTGCCTGGTGGTGGTGGAGCGGCCCCTGATGGACATCCAGATCCAGCTGCCCCCGCCCGTCCAGCCGAAGAAGTTTGGCACGTAGGACAGAGTGGGTCACGGACACTATGCTGCCATGCTCCGGTGCTGCTGCAATAAACCCCTGTGGTTCCCCAGGGCTGTGCTCTTCCTCGTGGCGTGGCGCGGCGCAGCCAGGTGGGGCTGGGGGCTGCAGTCACCTGTGCCAGGAGCGGTGAGCACGCTGCTGGGAGCACAGCTGCTGGGGAGAGGGTCTACAGCCGGAGCAGGCGCAGGGGGCCCAGGAGGGCCTGGCAGCATTCCTCGGAGTCAGGGCCAGGCATGGCTGGCACAGAGCACTGCCCCCGCCCTACGGGTAATGCAGCCTGGGGGCAGCAGTGTAGCAAAAGCCCAGCAGCCCTTCTTCAGGGATGTCCTGGGCTCGGGGGTTCTTGTCAGCGGGCCTGCTGCCAAGCCCTGGACCTGGCTGTGCTCCCCTGTTCGCGACCTCCCCAGGCTGCAGCAGGGACGATCCTGCTGTAGCCGGAAGCAAGCTGCCGGGGGAGGCAGGGACTGGCTGCCAGCCTGCTGGGTGCTCCTAGCAGGTAATGGAGGCACGGGATGCTGCCACGCTCGACACCCCAGGGCGGTGCTGACTCGGGGCCGCCGGCTGGTGTTCTGCCTGTGCTTCCCCCGGCGGCTCAGAGTGGCGCTGGGTGAATCCGGGGTACGATACTGGGCCGCGGGCCCCTCACTTCGCTGCAGCCTGGCTCAGTCTTTCCACCTGCAGAAGGGGGAGAGCGCACCCCTTTGCAGTGCGGGACCCCCCTCCCCTGCGCTTCCCGCAGCCTCCCCCGGGGGGCGCCGCCGCCCTCCTCCGCGCCGGGCTCGGTTGTGTTTATGGGGGCGGGGCCCACGCAAGACCCGCCCCCTCGGGGAGGATGTGGCTGTCCCACCTCCCACCCCTGGGGGCGGGGTCGGCCGCCTCGCGGCGCGCCTCCGCCAATGGGAGACGAGCCCCGTCGTTAGCCTTGCAAATCGTGCGGGGGGCGCGGCTGGAGGGCGGCGTGCGCGGGCAGTCGCGCGGGGCGGGCGGCGGCGGC
>JAGPOW010002791.1:1517019-1533961 GCA_030014935.1 Caiman crocodilus | reverse complement strand
TGGTACCAGGTATATATGGTATCCAATACCTTCCTGGTTTCTAGGAGATGCTTAAGCCAGGCCCTGTGAATCCAGAGCCCTGACCCACCTAGCTCACTCGAGGCGTGCTCACGGCTTGCATAAAGAAAGTCCCTCAGGACATGCTGTATGCTGGCACAGTGTGTGGGAGTTCTCCACCCACAGCGCGTCAGTTTTAGTGAACTAACTGCAGCTGCGAATGAAGAGATCTCTGGCCAGCACAAGGGACCACCTCCCATGCCACTTGTTGCTTGCTGCCTTAGCACTCCTGCACTGATCTGCAGTGTTGGGAACTTGCTAGTGGGATCGGGAAGCCCTGGATTACCTGTTTCTTGCTTCCGGAGATCGAAGATTTCCAACTGTCCTTCCCAGGTGATGCTGAAAGACAAATCCAAGGACAGCCGCATTTCAATGGCCCTGATGTGCTTAATTCCCATAGTTCAATAAAAGGACGCATGGCTACCCTCATCTATGGCCTGGCTCCCTCACATGAAGCATAATTAAGGAAACCTAGCAATTAAGACAGCAAGGAATTCATTTTTTTTCAGGGTGCCAATATATGTGTTCAGCTGTACTGAGTCATCTATCTCCGATGCGTCTACACCTCACACAGAACATCAGGGGAAATCAGTCGATGCCTATGCGGGGTCCAGGCTAATGTGGGTGTCCTGCTGTTGGGACCTGTGCAGTACAGGCACTTCCCTTTGTAAATGAAGTTAAGTGAAGTGCCTGGAGGTCAAAATGCACCCGGGTCCCGTGTTTAGTTGTAAGTAATTGCACCTGCTGATGCAAAAATGTACAATCTAACCTTCCCTTCCTTTCAACGGTTAGCTGCAAGGAGCTGCCATTGGTCTTGGTATCAGAAACAGGAAAGCATATTAGGCTTGGCCTCAGGTCTGAAATTATAATGAAGGTTCTTGGTTTGCAGGTCAGGCTCAGGTACAGAGGACAAACATCAAGGCACCTGACCACCTGCTGCTGCTTCAGCAGTCCTTCAGCAGCAGCCATAATCCCACTCCCTCATGCTCGCAGGATTTCTGGCCTTCCAGCTGCTGCCAGCCCCAGAAGGCAGCAGAAAGCTGGGAGCATGCAGCATGGCAGGGGCCAGCACATACACAGCAGAGGTGTAACCTTACCTGCATCCAGGAAGAGCTCATCTTCATCACTCCAGGTGTCCCTTTCTTCTGACCTGTTTAAGACTCTTCGTGTTGCTCTGAGTGACCTGAGAACATACAAACACCCAGCTGAAGTAGTGAGCCAGTGGGCTAGCAAGGGCCCAAGAGAGTTAATCCCCACAGCTAGCACATAAAGGTCTGAAGAGCTACGCCCTCCTTACTAAGAGACCACTGATGACAAGAATTCACCCCAGTGACGAAAGCCCAGGGGCTGGCATAATGACTACAGCTCTGAATGCTTGCACTGCTTCACTACACTTATTCCCCGTTCTGGTACCTCCTCTTGAGAAGCCCAATTGCAGGCAAAGGGTGCCATGTAGGGTGACAATGCAAAGCTACTCAGCGCTGCCAGAAGACCTGCAGCACATCATCTTCTGGGACTGCAACAGACACTGCATCAAGCACACACGCCACAATGGTGTGCTAACTATGCCAGAATGAGCAGGCACTGCAGACAGCAACTGCCCAGAGGATGCTGCATGTAGCCTGCCAGGATTACACCCTTCACCATGCTGCTCTGAAAGGATCACACCTGGTTCAGATCACTCAGAGACACCTGACTCAAGCTCCAGGTTCTAGCCCATGTAAACAGGTGCCCTGTGCCAAGCTCTCTAGCTGCAACCACTTTTATTTAAAACACTTCACAAGCTTCATGTATTGCAGCATGGGAAACCTGAAAGGAATCTCCTTGCGATCAGAAGGGAAACGTGCTCCCTGTGCTTCTGCTTGTTGGCTCCTGTCAATGACACAACCTCTCGTACAGGGAAACTCACAAAGTAGCAGCGGGGCAGAGGAAACCCTGGGAAAGACATCCTAACAGCCAGTGCCCACTGCTGCCAGGTAGAGGGTTACAGAGCAAACAGCGCATCCAGGGGTAAGCCCCAGAACCAGGAGGTTCCAGGGTATGTGCCCGGCTTCAAAGCTGCACCAGCTGCTGGGAGGGAGCTCCAGCCCACTGCACTGCAGTTCCTAATGTGGCAAGGACTGATCCCTCACCCTAATTCAGGGCAACAGCTAAAGTTGTTACTGCAATGTGGATACAGAATTCTCTCACCTCTGCTGTTGCTCACCCAAAATGTAAGCTACAGTAAAAACTGTGTTATCCGGCATCCCCCAAGAATGGGGAATTCCAGTTAATCAAATGTGCACCATCTGGTGCACTCCCTGGTGTCAATGTGCTGGGGAACAGGGAGGGGAGCCCTGCACAGGCTGTTTGCCATGGGCTGAAGAAGCAACAAAGAAAAACTCGGCTCACGGCGGTGCAACCGGAAGTCCCCGGAAGTGGTACTTCCAGTTGCACTTTTGCCATATCCCTCAGTTGCTGGTTAATAAAAGTTTTCTGGCTAATAAAATGCCGGTTAACACAGTTTTTGCTGTACACGTTTATGTTATCTGTCTCCATATTTTGCAGCAGGCAGGGATCTCTGCTGTTCTGTGTTTGCACTGGTATAAGGCAAGGGGGGCAAATATACGGCCCGTGAGCCATATCTAGCAGGACAGAGCTCCCATAGGAATTGAGAACTTGGAGGTGAGGCAAGCAAGACCCAGGGCCTGCCACTGAATTTGGGCTACAAGACCCTGTTGGAAATGGCCTTCATTGGCAGGAAGAGGAGTGACAGCTGTGGCAACACAGTGCCATCTGCCCCACCACTGCCTCCTCCACCACCAATGCATGCTCTGCAACTCCTGGATCCACATCTGGCCCACGAGGAGCCCTGCAGTCCAGGTCGAGCCCAGGGTGAGCCGGACGGCCCTGGTAATAAGGGTTGTGTCATTTGTTCACTGTAACAATATTTGCTGCAAGTCCTCAAAGCACCACGTGTGAGCAACACGCAACATCCGATAAAGCTTCGTACTTAAAACGTTCAGAAGATCTAGGCTGGACAGGCGGCTTCTCGACAGGAGGCCTGGACGCAGAAGACACCACAGGCTCTTGGGATGAGTCTGGACTCTCAGTGCTGGCACTCTTCTGGCTGTCCTCACGCATGAGCAGTGTGCATATGTTCAACAAGTGTTTCTTTGGGGGGGATTCAGGGGTTTCTGAAGCATCAGAAGCTGGGTTTTCCTCTACCCTTTGTCTCTTAGCCCTGTGGGATACAGGAGACAGTTGTTTGGGGAAAGAAAAGTCTGTTTCATCCAGCTTGCTGAAGGTGGCTTCAGAATCTTGGGAATCCGACAAGGTCTTGAAAGCTTCTCTCAAAACAGAAATCCCAAAAACAGTTACCGTCCCAGGGGGCTGCCTACAAAATAAACAAGACTAAGCAGGTGTGTCAAGGACTGCACCCCACCACTGCCTGTCTGAAACCAAGGCTGTTCCCCAGCCCACTCCCCATCGCTGCTCTGAATAAGGTGTTCCCAACACCCGCCAAGATAAACTTCTGGGCTGTTCACTGTCCTGCCAGTTGCAGTGGGAAACAGCCTCCCTCCAAGCACTGGCAAGGCGACTTGGCTGAATCCGCCCCTACCATGCAGGCAACCTCAGCTTACACCTTTTGCTAGAGATCACCAACTCCCAGGCTGTGCAGCAAATCAACACCCACCAAACACCACAGGTATTGAAGTCCTTCTCTGAGCCTCTGACTCTCCCGTCAACCTTACAGCCCCAGTGCATCACAGGGCCTTTTGGGGCAAAGCTTCCTCTTAATCAAGGGCTAAACCACTTGGTGAAAAAAACTTGACCGTGGTGGTATTATCACCCAAAGATGCTGTCAAGCTGCACCTGCCGTGTCAGCCAAATTTCTCTACCTACCTCTCAGATTGTCTGGGAGATGCTGCCTGCGGCTCTGATGTGGTTCCTGGGTCTTTGGAGGCTTCTGGGGGCTCTGGCATTTCTGCTGTGTCCTCAGAGGCTTTGGAGGGCTCTGGCATTTCTGCTGTCACCTTGGAGGCTTCCAGAGGCTCTAGTGTTTCTGCCGGGTCTTCAGAACCTACTGGGAGCTTTGGAGTGTCTGCCAGGTCCTCTGAGGCTTCTGCCTTTTCTGCTGGGTCCTTTGAGGTTTCTGGGGACTCTGGCGTTTTTGCGGGGTCCTTTGAGGCTTCCAGGGACTCTAGCATTTCTTCTGGGTCCTTTGAAGCTTCTGGAGACTCTGGTGTTTCTTCTGGGTCCTCTGAAGCTTCCAGGGACTCTGGTGTTTCTGCTGGGTCCTTTGAGGCTTCTGGGGGGTCTGAAGCAGATGCTGGATTCCTAGAGGCTTCCAGAGGCTCTGACGTGGATGCTGCATTCCTAGAGTCCTCCAGGGGCTCTGACGTGGCTTGGAGGCCCTTAGGTTCATGTATATGTTCTGAATTTAGAGTCTTTTTCACCACCTTGAACAAAGAAGAGAGTGTGCACTCGTTACCAAGAGAACTGTGATCTTATTCCCTCTCCAAAAGCAGGGAATGATATTTTGAACAATTTAATACATAACCCCCCACAGTTTTTTGCTGTTCCACAAAGGGCATAAATTAGGATCCTGACGCTGGCAGATGTAACACTTAGAACAGTATAAATACTCTTTAGATCCCAAGGATCTAGATGTACATGTCACTTCAGACTGGTTTAAGCTTCCTGGAACATTTGAAGAGCACACCAGGAAAATCAAGTACTATTTTGAGCCGATCTTCCTTGAACTTGTTCACTGTTATGTGTGGACACAGAGCATTCTTTGTCTAGTGTCTGGTCAGTCCTCCAGACAGCCCAAAATGCACCCCTCTGCACCCCTTCTCCCCCCTACTCTAGGGCAGCATTTCTCAACCTGTGGGTTGCAACCAAAAGTGGGTTGCAGGAATACATGAAAGCATCGTGAACAAACAGATTCTCCTATAAGGGAGAAAAACATGGGAAACTGGGTTTTCTCTTGCAGGCTGGCAGAGTTCCAGCCCCCCCATACACTATACAATGTGGGCCTGGCCGTAGGGGGCAGTGGGTCAGGAGTGAGAGGCACTGGGTCAAGACTGGCCATTGATGTTTACATGCGGGTCTTGGCACAAAAAACGGTTCTAGGAAATTCCCAGGGAAACTCCTGGCACCAGCCCAGGGAAGGCAGGATGGTCTGGGTCCTCTGCCACCCTCCAGTGGTGCTTTGGCAGCAATGCAGTCCCTAAAAGGCTAGAGATCTACTTAGAAGCCTTAGCAGTGGGTGCATGGACTTTTGTCCAGGGACAGCTGCAAACCGGTCCTCAATCAGTCACATTCTTGGAACAGTTCAAATATTATGCCAGCCGTCACTCGAGTCAGAGAAGCATCTTCTGTGGTGCTTGTATGACGTTCTGCAATGCATCCCATGGGTTTTGTGAGAGTAGGACCTTGAGAGTTAGCACAGCACAGACTTTTTAGGAAAGAGCTGACCTTTAAATGCTACAGGTTTGCTCCCTTGCTGCCAAAGACAGGGAGCTTTATAACTGTGTTTCACTTCGCAGGACAGGTCAGACTGTTACGCTGACACACGGGATGGCAATACAAGTGGCAACTCCACTCCCATCTGCACTTTGTGCCACTCGTCCTTGGCAGCTGACAGCAGACACTAGACAAGGGGTGGCCTGTGCAAGCACATACCGTTAGAAGCATAGGCTCTGACTCTTCCATGTAGGTCTCCAAGAACCGGAGCATGCTCTGCTGGAAAAGCTTGTAGGAGAAGTTTCGGATGATCGGATGAGACGCATTCTTCTCACGGATTATGCTGAGCAGCTCTGTCCTCAGTTTCTAGGTGAGAGGTGAGAAAGGTCTGAATGCGTGCAGGGGGCATGGGTGAAAAGATCAGGAGATGGGGGTAGAGTGAAGACTTCCACACTAGACACAGTACAAAACTAACTCTTTTATTTTGGTCTAGATCAGGAAAAAGCCAAAGAAGCCCAAGACCTCTGTCAGCCTCTCTGACTACCGTCATCTCCAGTACCAGGGGACACTGTGGCAAGCACAGACTCAGAGGGAAGAGAAGGCAACATTTTGGGCTGCATCACTCCAACTCCTTCTTGCAAACCCAGGAACAACACTGTGGCTGTCGGTGTCCTTCAGGCAGAAGGATGGGATATGCCAGTCACGGCCATTGGGAAGAGGTATTCCCAACATCCATCACGTCATCTACATGTTAGATGCACCAAGTTAGTGTAATCCAAAAGGGACCAATTTTCCTGCTGACGTTTATTCTCATCCCCTTCTTTTTTTCCCCAAATTGCAAGAATTATGAAATCCAATGCAATTATACAATGAGTAATTGGAAGTTTTATTCTACCAGGTACAAGCATGTGAGAAGTAAGGATTTTTGTGCATGACATCTTTTATTGTACCAGTGGATGGGTAAACAGTGGAATGCTGGTATGCCAGATGTTGGCACTGGGAGGTATAGTGGGAAATTCACCAAGGACAAAGGAAGTTCTACTGGTCAGGGAAAAGAAGGTAAGCATGTGCGACATTTTCAGCTATATCCTACCACTTCCTAGAATTCAGAAGTTGATGAAATAAGAAATCTTTGGGGATAAAAATGGGACATCCTAAATGCATTCTTTGCTAATGCCAGAGATGCTGTATTGCAGCCGGCCAGCCAACAGGAGCCATCACCAATCCCTGGGCTGGGCATTATTTTAAGTATTGATCAGTACTTGTAACAATCTTCCTACGTGCACAGGGTCACTAATTGAGCCACTGGTATCAATCAGATACATAATTGGTATTCTGTTATAGGATACTAGAGCCTTTTTTAAAGTATCTGTATAACTGCTATTGGCCTTTTGGTTTAATAAAGGGACTTTAACTGAATTATCACATTTTCTTGCATATAACCTGATCCAGAAAATAATTCTCACCTTGTTTTTGAAAGCCAAAGGAAGAAATAAATACCCTTCCTTGCACCTAAATAGCAGCAGCTAAGGAGCCAAGCCTTTTCATTGCTCTGCTCCCTGTGCAGCAGAAGCTGTTTGCATGGTATTACCCACATGTACTGCAAACTCCAATCCCAGCAGCAGGCTCTGGGGAAAAGGTGCATATGTATGCAAGAAAATATGGTATGACCCAATCAGTTGAATTCCAACAGACTTCTGTTGGAGGCAACTATGTGGAGACAGATTTTCTTGTGTTTAGATTGGGACATGATCAGTTCCTGGCCCACTTCAGTAATGAGTCCTAGAACCAAGCATACCCTTTGCCCTACTCCCCGCGGTCTCATTGCAGTCGCAGTCCAATTTACCTGGTTGCTGGGGTCCTTGGCCATGTGTTTTCTTATAATTTTTGATGCTTTATCAAACTCTTTCTTTTTAATGCAAATGATGATAGCCTGCAGAAGGAAAACATGAGTTTTTCTATTGGCATTCATTCAAGGACATCCCTCAAATTAGCTTCACAAGCATAATCCAAGCTAGGTATGACAGCCAGTCACTCACTAACCAAGCAACATGGAAATACACTCTTTGCATTAAATTTATGAACAAGCTGCTCACCCAGTCATGTCATATCACCCAACTACTCTGCTACTAAGTGGTTATGTTTTTAAGGACTGAAGTACCCAGTTATCCTGGGTACAATGCCATGCCATTGCTATCCTGTATTTTGCTGAACATGCCAGCAGTCTGAAAACCTATCTTTTCTTGTTATGCTGCCTTGGCTTTTTTAATTTTAGAACAAATGGTCTTCTACAGAACACCTTACATAGCACCTAGATACGACACCAAGCAGCTAATACTCTCACCCTTACCCCCCAAGAGCTCACAAGTGAAGGCAAGCCCTATGTAGAATTTGGTGGGGCATGGAGAATGTGCCAAAGGCATGTGGCTATTTTGAGGAGGCTTCACACACATCTTGTAGCCCCTGGTTTATCTGATGAATATATGCAGCAAGCTTTATAAACACAAGACTCACATTTTAAGTATATTATATACCCAAAAACTTTTCCCCATACTACTGAAAAGTAGACATTGGCTTGTGCAGGGTGGGGGTGTCCAATTAAAAAACAGTTTTGTGAGGCATTCTACATTGCCAAAACACTCTAAAAGAAAGGCAATGAAGAGGAATGATGAACCAGTTCCAATATATTGGGAAATGTTTTTAAATTTTCATGACAGAGAACTGGTAAAATGCAAGGAAACTGTCTATATTTTCAGACCATTACATCCTCACTTGTTACTACTGGTATTTTCCTAGAGGTGTTCAGCAAGAGCAGGGACACAGGCAAAGTGAGAGAACAGCTAATGGCCCTCAATGTAAGAGGAGGCATTTTATATACTTTTTGGATTAAAGTATATAGAATGCTAAAATACTTCAATTTAGAAGGAGAACCTGGGCCTTACAGCTTCCTTCACTGTTTTCTTCACAGGTTCCATCTTTGGGTCGGACACAGGGAATTCTTTCTTGATAAGCTCCAGTACACCCATCGCAGATTCAAGAGGAGTGAGTTCTGATTCTCTATCAAAGGTGCAATCTATAACACAAAGGAATAATTCATTTCCATTAGTTTTATAACACCCAAGTACAAATCCTTCATAGGGTAGAAAAGCAAGCAAATTGGGATCTGTTCAGTTTGGCTGTACGTGCTGTGGTAACCAATACCGGAGAAAACAAAGAACAGCGGATAAAGATCAGGAACAGACAGTTTAATTGTCAGAAAGGCTTGACAGGTGCACAAGCTCCTCAGAAACATGAATTCTGGAGAGTTTGAAAAAGGTTGGAAAAACAAAGACAGCATGGTAAACATAAAGCTGTCAACTTCACTCTAAATTGCAGACATCTCATGGAGAAAACCAGGAATGAATGGAGCAAGCAAATAAATACGCTAGCAGAATGGTGCAGGGTTGTTGGTTATATCCGTGTTGGTGTAAGGACAGACAGGCAAGGTTCTTTGGGTAGATGCGGTATCTTTTATTAGACCAACTGATTAGTTGGAACAAAGTTTCATCACACCTTTAGCTTCTTTCACTCCTTGGAGATCTCAGAACCACAACAGTCTCCCTATGCCTGAAGAAGGGTACTTGTTGCCCAAAAGCTTTCAAAGAACTTTGTTCCAGCTACTCAGTTGGTCTAATAAAAGATGTCACATCAACCCAAAGAGCCTTGCCCAGCAGAATGGTGCAAGAGTGATGTACCTGTGATGGTCCAGAAATTGGGTGAGAAACAAGGATTTTTTAGGATATCTTTTATTGAACCAACTACACAGTTGGGGTAAAGTTAGATAAGCTGTCCAATGCAAGACATTCTTTGGTAGGTCTCTGATTGCAGGAAGCTGGGTACAGCAAAATGAAACACGGCAGAGAGCAGGATTTGAGCGAGACTCTAAAGAATGGCAGACACAGTTAGCAGAAGAAAAGAGGATTACTGGAAGATCAAGGCCTATCAAAAGGAAGGAGGCACATTTCTAGCTCTCTTGTGTGGAAAGCATTCAGGAGTTAAATAAAATATAAATGGGCTATAAACATGATAACAATGTTTAGTTCATCTTTTAAAAGTGTTAGACTTCCCTGGAGCACAAAAATAGTGTGGTCAGAGAGGGAGCAGTTGTTCCAACTATCGTGCTCCTAATGGTGCGTGTATATCTCTGCCCTATGTTTCTTTCTGTGACAGGTCATTATGGTGCACAGTTCCCGTTTAGTTTCAGCCACATAGCTGCATGAGGGCAGCTTGGTACATTGGATCAGATAAATCACATTTTGGGAAAGGTATGTGTAGGAACCAGGGATTCTGATGGTTTATTTATGGGGGAGGGAGAGGAGCAGTGGTTCCCAATCCGTGGTAGGGGTACCACAAGTGGTACACAGACAACCTGTCAGCGGTACGTGTTAATAGATTTACTATAATTACTTTATATAACAGAAAATTGCTGGTGATACTTAAGGTTGAACTGAAAAATTTGCTGGTGGTACTTCAGGTTGTATCATTGTAAATTGGTGGTGCCAATCTGTCAGAGTTTAGGAACCGCTGGAGAGGAGGATGTTGATAGTGGCCACAGAGATGTGCTGACAAGTTAAGCATTTCTTCTGAAGGCAAGGTTGTTTTTCACTTGATGTCTGTTGGGCAGTGAAGAGTTTGCTTCTGACAAGTTGCACAGTTTACATTTATAGGGAACTATTTTTTTTTTTTTATCACCAGCCAAAAAAGCAGAGAATGAAAACAATGCCCTATAAGCTGCATATAGAAAACAGCAGAAATAACTATGTCCCAGGGGACAAAAAAAAAATAAAGGTAGAAAAGGCTGCATCAGGGGTCACAAATCAGATTTATCTTTAAAAAAAAGATTTTTTCCCCCCAAGGTGTAATTTATTTGGAATGCAGGGGAATAATGTTTTTTAAAGACTGATGGTTACCCCCTTTTTTTTATCCCTTTGGGCAACATCCCCAGCAGAAATATTCCTGACTCTAAAAAACCCTGCAGCTGAAAGAAGTGCAAACTGTTATCCTATTTCCCGGTCTGTTCCCTTTGCACGCTGGATGGCGCCTCACAGGTCTACGCTGTTTCAGGGCCGTCTCACGTGGAGTTTAGATGACAGCTGTACGGGATGGTTTGGATAGGGATGATGCTGCCGCAGGCGGGGGGGACTGGACGTAGCCCCCGCGGCTCCCTTCCCGCCCCACTGCTCTGCGACTGCGACCAGTCGCTGCTCAGCTGCCCTTGGTGGCCCATGCCCTGCCTCCAGAGCTGTGCTCCCCCCTTGGCTGGGAGACCTTTATCAGCAGAAAAACCCAAGTGTTTTGAGGACTTCACGGAAAACGCGCCGCCCTCCACCCCCCTCCACCTTAGCTCTGATTCAAACAAGATCCAAGCAGACCGGCCCGTTGCCACCAGAGCCGGAGGCGGCCGAGCTCTGGTGCGGGGGGAGAGGCGGGGGGTGCCCGAGTCTTCCTACCTAAATTCTCGCCCTCCTCGATCCGGGACAGGAGCTGCATGATCCGGAGCAGGCGGGAGACGGCCGGCTCCTGGGCGAGGGGCCGCACCAGCAGAGCTGAGGGGGAACGGGCAGAAAGCTCGGGTCTGGGGTCGCCGCAGCCGAGGGGTCCCGTGCCCCCCCAGGTCCGCCCACATCACCCCCAAAGCCCCCCCGTGTCACCCCTCAGGCCTCCCCCCCGTGACCCCTGGGTGGCCCCTCCCCGCGCACCCTGCATGACGTCGCGGAGCTCGCGGAAGTCGCGGGCGCGGCCGGCGCGGTAGGCGCGCATGGCCTGGTGGAAGTAGAACTGCAGCACCCAGCGGTTCACCGCCTCCTCGGGCACGGCCGCCCCCACCTCCTCCATCGCCGTCCGCCGCCGCCCGCGCCTGCCCGCCATCCCGCCAGGAAGTGACGAGTACCCATGGCGGAAGTGATGGCCTCCCCCTCCACCCCGTCAGGGAAACTGCAGCGCCCGGCATGCCTTGCGGCCGAGGGGGACTCCATTTCCCATCATGCCACACGGCGCCCGGCATGCCGCGGAACCTCCAGCCCCGCAATGGTGACCTGTTACCGGCATGCCTTGCGGCAAAGGCAACTACAAGTCCCAGCATGCCTCGCGGCTGTATCCGCTCACAGGCACTGGTAACTACCGTTCCCGGCATGCCCCGCGGCGCGCTGGCATGCGTGGACGTAGGCGGCACGAAGGTCCCCGCGAAGCCCCAGGGCGGGTATGGCCGCCCCGGCCCAGGCACCTCCGACCTGTCGGGAACCGCATGCCAGGCTGCGGCCTAGCCCTCACACTCAAGGCAGGAGCATGTGGAGAGTCCTGCAGCCAAGGGCCCATCTCTCTCCCTGCCTCGAGGTCTCTCTGCTGCCTCCCTGGAGCCTGCAAGGGCAAGCCCACGTTTGTGTCCTGTAGAGGAGAAACCATTTTTAAACCTTGTTCATGACTGTCTTATATATCCCTGCTTTTGGGCAGCGACCCGCGGGGTGAGAAACGCTGAGGTAGATGGTGATGAGCAGCGTCATCGGGTGACCTGCCTCGCTGCTGCGTTGCCAGGCATTTGGCTCTAAAGTTTGGATGAGGCGAGAATGAATGAGGGGTGCGACTGCGTCCCAGAGCCACCCCAATTGCCATCGAAGACATCCCTTCCGAATCACACTTGATCTCCAGTAACTGACTGGAGAAAATGGAGCGATGTTCTCGAGAGTGAAGGCAGGGTGGATACGCAGCTCCTTGAATGCCAAGCACCACCGCTCTGTCAGGCCTCAGGATTTCCTAATTTCATCTTTTTGTCACTGTTTCTCTAGTCCCATCTATTTGGTGAAATTAGTTCATTTTATTGTGCTGGCAACCCTTCTTTTCCTCGGATGTAGGCTTTTAAGCACCCTTGGAAACATGGGCTCACTTTAGTAGGATTAAACTTCTGTCCCCTTTTGTTTCTAACTTTAATGGGATTAAGTTTCCTGTCCCCTTTTGTTTCTAATGCAAACCCTATAAGAAGGGTATCCAGGTTGAGTAACCCTATAAGAAGACAAGCTGCCTTTGGGCACTCTACCCAGCTTGCTGTCAGAGTTGTACCTAGACAGAAAATGTATATGGATCATTTAGATTTTAATATTCTAGCCAATTACTGCCTTGCCTCCATCAGTCCCTTTCTTGTTTTCTTTTCCTAGGCAATGAACATTCCCATCCCCGGTGGATCTAGATGCCCTTTTTGAAAGCTGCCTCGTAGACAAATGTTTTCTGCTGTGCAAAACCATTTGACACTAAACGAGTGCAGCAGAATGAAAGAATTTGAAGTCAGAATCTACGGTCTGTGTCCTTCCTTGCAACTTCCAGCTGGAAAACAATGTCTCCTCTGGCTAATTAACTGCACAGGTAAACTCCAGGAGGCAATGCTCACCCATTTCTCTTCTGGCAGAAAAATAAGTACCACTAGGAGTTCCAGTAGGCTTTCCCTCTCCCATCAGCTGCCCACAGAGGAGGAGGAGGAGGAGGAGGAAAAACACACCAGAAAAATTTATGCGCCTGAAATGGAAAACAATAAAGCAGGGAGGGGAAGACATGTGACTGGCAAACAAACAAAGGGTAGTAAAAATGATTGTAATCGGCAAGAGAGGGGATGCTGCCTTTTCACCTCTGGGCAGGGTGAGTGATGTGTGGAATGTTTTACCCTGGGAACTGCTTGAATGGAAGTCGAAAAAACCCAGTGTCACGTGGCTCAGGATTTCAGAATACAGTAAGGCAGGGTTAGGAAGGATACAGAGAGAGAGGCTGTGAGGAGTGATGACAGAATTGCGCAGCTGGGTAGGGCACCTTGCCACATTAAATGCAAGAGAGCAGCAACATGATTCAGATCTTGTCCCATGACAGCATGTGACAGCCACCGATCAGGTTGGGACAGGTAAACTGCATTGGCTTCTCTCGCCCAGGGGTAACATTATTAACAAGAGAAAGCATTTCTAAAGGTTTTTGTTACCCAAACTCATTTTTTAATATTATTTTTGGGCAGAAAGATCCTCAAGCTTCCAACAACCTGCAATATCCACCAGCTTCCATGTGCACCTGAAACTCCTGGACCCTGCTAGAGGGAGCAGCTTCAGCTGTTGTGGCTGGTTGCAGAATCTTGAACAACTTTATCTGAGCTCACATGTGACAAAATTGAGATTTGAGAACCCATCTCAGGGGAGACAGTAAAGCCCCATTGTTCTCTTACGTTAGTAAGGAGTTATAGCTGAAGTCTAATTTGAAGGCTTTGATAATCCTAGCCATTTAGAATAAATTAATCAACAGATTCAAAATGGGCCTTTCAAGACATGGACTTGGGCCCCCTAAAGGAGGCAGGTAGCTTGATTCAAGGTGAGGGCTCAGCTTTGCAAGTCACTGCCATCCTGCCTTGGTGGCAGATCTTGTCAGATTCTTTAGATTAAAGAGTATTGGGGCAGGTTGGTGCCTGGCTGGGAAACGTGTGCAGAAATTCCCCAGCACTGCAAGAAGCGCTCCTGGCCATTTAGTATGTGCTTTGTTCCTTCTGCATCAGACTTGAACCCAGTGACCTCGCCTGGGGTGCAGGAAGCCTCCTGGGAGAGTGCTCCTCTTGAGGATGGCATTTCTAGGGGAGACTCTGGGCCACGTGACAGTCCTGCACAATCGCATGACAACAGCTACTGGAGGGGGAATGTTAGCCTTGGTATCTCAGTTACTTTTCACCTCAGGTAAATAACTCTCTGGGTGGCCCATCTTTCTCCTTCCTTTTCAAGTGGCGACAACACCCCTCCTTACTTATCCCAAACAACAGCTGTTTTTGTGGTGCCCTAGCAGTCAGGGAAGATCTCACACACCTGTAAGGTACCTCAAGCTCTGGTTTGTAAGGGACCTATAGTAACATACCAAATGTTTTGCTGGATGGAGGAGAGGGATCAGGGGAGATAGGAGTGGGAAGGGGATGTGAGCAGCTTCCCTGCCCAGTTTTGCAAAATCTTTTCTGGGTGTCATCAGCAATTCCGTCAGGAAAAGGGTTGGTTTTCTCTGTGCCAAAACAAACACCGGGCAGGAAGGGACAAATTACAGTCATGTTTGTGCTTTCTGTCTTAGCTGCCTGATTTATAGGCTTTGATTCAGCGATTAGAGATGAAAGAAAACATTCCAGAGACCAAGACCCGCACATTGCTGCAGTCTCGTGTCTGCCTTTCTGTATGAGTTACTGCAATGGGGATGGGAAACAAAAGAGGAAAATTACAGGGGGCACGCTGGTCACCACACGCTGCCTTCTCTCTAGGTATTTACTGAGCGCAATCTGTGCGCTCGGCACTGTACAGACCAGGGGAAAACAGTCCCTGCCCTAAGGTGCTGGCTGTTGAGCCAGACAAATGATAACATTTCAGACTCCTGTTTGTCTCTGAGAACAGTAACAAGGAATGTGGACTAGAGCATGAGTTTTTTGCTTTGTTTTGTAGGTAAATAAGCGTGGAAGAACTCTGCTGTCTGCCAGATGATGATGATGATTTATTATGTGCATTACCATGGGGCTTTGGGGCACCCGCCACGACCCAGGGACCCACTGTGCTAGGGCTGCACAAAGAGAGCAAAGAGGCAGGTCCTGCCCAAGCAGCTTAGTCTAAGAAGGGACAGCAGATGATGAATGCAGACAGATGGGGGAGCATGAGGAAACAATGAGCCAGTGCTGGGCAGCACGAGAAGCTGTGGTCTTAAGGCACCAGTAGCATAATGCAAGATTTTTGTCATCATCCTGGAGGAGGGCGGTGTAAGGAGGGGTCTGACTGAGGATAATGAGGTGGCTTCACAGACGCAGTGGGGACCTCCCAAGCATGAGCAGCTGCATGGAGATGTCATGTAGAAAGCACTGGCAAACTTGAAACTTGTCCTGGATGCGAGGGCTTGCAAAGAGGTCCAAGTCAAAGATAACGCTCAGGTTATGGGCTTGGTGATGGGCAGGAGAGTGGTTTTGTCACAGGTATGGAGAGGAGGCTTTGTGGGATGAAACTGAGGGCTCTGTTGTAGCCATAGCAAGCTTGGGCTGTTGGCCAGGCATCCACGTGGAAACATGAGAATGATAAGCCAAGCATTTAGCTTGGTTGACAAGAGACCATTGGAAGGACGAGGGATGAGGTGTCCACATGGATTTGTGGGTTTGTGTTTGTGGGTGAGCCAAGCCAGGGATGAAGGGGAGGGGGCAAAGAGAAGGGGACCTAGTACAGGTCCTTGGGGGATGCTGTAGGAGGCTGGGAGGAGGGCAAGGGAACTCTGAATGGTAAACGTAAGAACCAGTTGGGGGAAGAGAACCAGGGGCAGACAGTTGTGTAAGTCAACATTCCAAGGATGGCAACGTGGCTGACTGCTGAAGGCAGCTGAGAAGTCAAGGAGGAAGAGGATAGGGGACGGGTTCAGAGACACGGCTCAAAAGACATCATTGAAAGCTTTGCTGGTTGGCTGTAGAGACAGCAAATGGTGGATGGGTGCTGCACCAGAAAAGAAAGGTCAGCATGGAAGAAGGGCATAGGCAGGCTCACGGAGATAACAGTTTTATGAATCTATATGACACTCAGGACGATAGAGAATTGCAGTTGCAGGATGCTCCCCCACCTGCACTGTGACAAGGAAGCTCGTGATTTATCCACAGTGAAACCATGGACAATGTGTGCAGCCACGGTAATTGCTATCTCTGGCTTATGAGGGCAGAAGCAGAAACTGCACCCAAGCCCAGAGTCTAAGTGCTCTGTGCCAGCAGAAAGCAAAGGGTAACTATTCAGTATCAGGGCTGTGCATGCTTTGTGAGGCCCACGGCCATGCGATGCACCATCAAGGTCAGCGACTGCCTTGGACAGATCTAGTGTTGAATCTCTGCATTACCTGCATGAGGGTAGTTTACCCCCCCAGGGGAGATACCACAGGATAGTAAATATGCACAGTAGGGTCAGGCATCGCGGTGATGAGTGGTGTAACTGGTCTAAAGGAACAGGCAGGTTCTGGAGCAGAGTGCGCTGGAGATGTGTCCGCAGTCTGTGTGAATGAGACTGAGCCTGGGTTCTCAGGCTAAATGTCTTTACTTCCACTCCTCCTCCTGTCCTAATCAGTTCATCTCTACATTGCCTTTGTTTTCTATTTCTTTGATTGTTTTTTGGGCCTGACTCACTTCCTTATTCAGAACCATTAAAACTAGACAAGTTAAACTAGTCCCTATGCCAGCTCTCAAGGCGGAGCTGCCACTGCTGCCTGAGCCAGACAAGACAGCAGTACCATTTGATTTGGGAGGCACCAATAGAGCTATTTCCTTACCTGCAGTAGCAAAAGATGGTCTTCTTTCTGACCAGAAAGTAACCTAGAAGATCTGTTGCAAAGATAGGTGGGATTGTCAAGGGGCTAAACACCCAACTGCAACTCCATTTAAATAGGTCTTTGT
>JAGPOW010002791.1:1496442-1515388 GCA_030014935.1 Caiman crocodilus | reverse complement strand
GGCAGGGCCCGATCCCGGCACTTAGGAGGAGGTGGGCGGAGCCCCAGGGCGGCCGGCAGTGAGGCAAGATGGCGGCGGCGGAGCCGGCAGGAGGGACGGCCGCTGATTGGCCGCGCGTCCGGCACGGCACTGCGCGGCGCCTTTGGCTGCGCGCGGGAAGCCGGCCGCCTCCGATTAGCCATTGGCGGTGGAACCGCGTGCGGCCGCGCGCTGCCCCGGCGCTCGCCTGCCATTGGCCGGACGTGAGCGCGGCGGGCGGGGGAGCGCGGCGGCCATTGGCTGCGGGGCGGGGCTCGGCGGCGGCGGCGGCCGCTGCAGGCCAAGCTAACTGTGAGGCGAAGGGACCGGCGGCAGCGGGATGGGTGCGGAGCCGCGGCGCGAGGCCGGGGGCAGCCCCGTCTTCACCTTGGAGGAGGTGTCGAGGCGGGGCTCGAGCCGGGAGGCCTGGCTGATCATCCACGACCGCGTCTACGATGTCAGCCGCTTCCTGGCCGAGGTGGGCCCGGGCCCAAGGCTCTGCGGGGGCGGGGGCGGGGGCCGGCTCCTGGGAGTTTCATGTATTTTCCGGGTACGTAATGGACTGCGATCCAAAGAAATGCTTCGCTAGCCGTCCGTCAGGCTCACGACGCGCAAGGGGCACGTGCGGGCTCTTTCTCCCGAGCCGGGTCCTTTCCCACCCATGGACCTGCGGTGGGGAGGGCTGTTCCCCCCTTCATCACAGGAGAGCGGGCTCTTCCGCGGGAAGGCTTGGGCAGGGCATGGCAGCTCCTGACACCACGGTGCCTTTGACCCCGGGGGGCTGAGGCTGTCCCGGGTCCGCTCTAGCTGCGTATGGCGTCTATAGAGAGATGCACCGGGAAAGTGTCGCCCTTCTCTGCTAGGGTCTCCAGCATCTGGAACGCGCTCGCGGCACGGCTGGAGCAGTCACCGCCCTCAGGGGTGTCATAGTAGGTCGGGTCCGAAGGGACTCGAGCAGATCGTGAAGTCCGACCCCCTGCCATGGCAGGAAGGGATGCTGGGGACAAACGATCCCGGCCAGGTGGTCGTCCAGCCTCCTTTTGAAGACCCCCAGGGTAGGAGCCAGCGCCACTTCCCTTGGGAGCTGGCTCCGGGTCCTAGCCACCCTGGCTGTGAAGTCACGCCTCCTGATGTCTAGTCTGCATCTCCCCTCTGCCAGCTTGTGGCCGGTATTTCTAGTCACTCCTGGCAGTGCTCAGGGGAACAGGGACTCCCCCAATGCCGGCTGGTCTCCCCTGACTAGTTTGTAACAGGGCACCAGGTCCCCCTTGGCCTGCTCTTGTGGAGGCTGAACAGGCTCAGGTCCCGTCGCCTCTCCTTGTAAGGCCTGCCCTGGTGCCCCCTGACCATGCGAGTGGCCTCCTCTGGGCCCTCTCCGTGCTGTCCACGTCCCTCCTGAAGTGCGGCGCCCAGAACTGGACACAGTACTCCACCTGCAGCCTGACCAGTGGCACGTACAGGGGAAGGATCACCTTCTTGGACTTGCT
The DNA here is from genome assembly GCA_030014935.1 of Caiman crocodilus. Taxonomy (NCBI): domain Eukaryota; kingdom Metazoa; phylum Chordata; order Crocodylia; family Alligatoridae; genus Caiman; species Caiman crocodilus. The sequence continues at coordinate 1,513,883 of JAGPOW010002791.1, read as the reverse complement.
CGAGATGCATCTGTGGATGGATGACAAGGTGCGGTTGGGCTTCCTGACTGTGTCCCTGCACTGTTGGCCCATGTTCATTGTGGCATCAGTGATGACTCCAAGATCCTTTTCTGCCTTTGTACTGACAAGAAGGGAGTTCCCCAGCCTGTAGGCATGCTGCTGGTTCTTTCTCCCCACATGCGGCACCTTGCACTTGTCAGTGTTGAAACCCATCCTATTCTCATACCCCCTGCCCCTGTAACCTGTCTAGGTCCGATTACAGCCTATTCCTCCCTTTTAGCGTGCCCGCATCTTAGTGTCATCTGTGAATTTGAGCAGGGTGCTTTTTACCCCCTCGTCCAAGTTACTGATGAAAATGTTGAACAGCGCAGGCCCAAGGACCAAGCCCTGGGGAACTCCACTGCCCACATCTCTCCAGGGAGAATAAGACCCATCCACCACCACCCTCTGGGTGCAGCCCTCCAGCCATTTGGCAACCCATCTGTGTGTGTAGGTCTCAACACCACAGTCGCCTAGTTTTTTTAACAAGAATGGGGTAAGAAACCATGTCAAAGGCCTTCCTAAAGTCCAGAAAGACTATGTCCACCGTGACATCTGTATCCAAGGATTTTGTGACCTGCTCATAGAAAGTCTCCAGTTTGGTCCAACAGGACCTGCCTCAAATGAACCTGTGTTGATTGCCCCTAAGCATAATCTCCCCTGTTGGTCCTTTGCAGATGTGCTCTTGGATAATTTTCTCAAAAAGCTTCCCCAGGACCGAGGTAAGACTAATGGGCCTATAGTTTCCTGGGTCCTCCCTTTTTTGAAAATGAGGACCACATTCGCCATTTTCCAGTCCTCTGGCACCTCACCAAAGCACTACGAGTGCTCATAAGGTGTTCAGGATGAGGCTAGACAAGCATTTTACAGAGCTCGTCTGACCCCAATAACTTCCTGCCCACGGCACAGGACCAGGCTTGATGATGTAGCAGGTCCTTCTGGTCGTTTGATTCTATGATTTGTTGCAAGACTTCCATGGTCTTGGGTCCCAGGTCCTTGATGTACCCATACCTGGCATCAGACCTGCAGGCTTGCTGTCACATCTGTTATTGTGAGCTGCAGTGTCTGAAATGTGGCTCGCAGAGGCCACAGTCTTGGGTATTTATAGGATGGTGCCGAACAACATGTTTGTTTGTTTTTCCCAGGCCTTTCCTGATATCTAGTGTCCAGCCATGTGAGAGATGGTGGGAGGGTGATTTGCAGGAGTCTGGGTACCTGGTGGCATGTGACAGCGGGGAATGAAAGAATCATCAAGTGATACTTTGTTATTTATATTCCAGGAGCACCCCAAATCTTCAACTGAGGGTAGGGCCCCATGTACTAAGCACTGTGCACATGCGGATAGATGCAGGCCCTGCCCTACATACCTTTTAGTCTATTTGGTTGTGAGAGGAAGCAGGCACCTGAAGGCAAGCATCCTAGGTCATGCAGCAGGTAAATACATGGCAGAGCCAGCAGCAATAGAACCTCAGTCGCCTGCCTTCTTCCCCAGTTTGCTAGACAATCCCGTGTTCCCTAGTTCGAGTGCCTGTCACGTTCCTGGAGGAGTCTGGTGGAGTCCACAGGCACAAGCAGAACTAGCTGTCCTGGCCAAACTCCGCAGCTCAGGTCCTCATTTAAAAAAAACAACAGAGTAACCCAAGAGCAGACTGGTTGTGAGTGCCTTGCTCGCTCCTTACCTTTTGTAATAGTGCTAATGTTTTGCCTACCCTTAAGCACTTTGCCATTTTAACTGGGGCATTATAGTTTATTTTTGGACACAGTAATGCTGTGATACAAATGCTTATACTGCTGCTTTGCTTTCTGAGCAAAGTAACTATAATATAGTGGTACAGCTCCAGGACTGGTAAAGCTAAAGCCGAGCCTGCACTAAGCCTTCTGCTGAAGGCCGCAGCTGGAGTACTGCGTCCAGTTTTGGGTCTCGCAATTCAAAAAGGATGTGGAGAAGCTTGATAGAGTGCAGAGGAGAGCCACATGCATGATCAGATATCAGGAGAACAATGATGAGATGAGAGGCTGAGATCCATGGGACTCTTCAGCCTGGAAAAGCGCAGGCTCAGGGGCAGTCTGGTGTTCATCTATAAGTTTATTAGGTGTTCACCAGGATCTGGGGGAGCATCTGTTCACCAGAGCCCCCCAAGGGATGACAAGATCAAACGGTCACAACTCTGTTGCGACCGGTTCAGGCTAAACATAAGGAAGAACTTTACTGTCCGAGCCCCCAAGGTCTGGAATAGACTGCCACCGGAGGTGACACCCACTTTGAACGCCTTCAAGACACATTTGGATGTTTATCTTGCTGGGATCCTAGGACCCCTGCTGAGTTCCTGCCCCTGGGGCGGGGGGCTGGATTTGATGATCCTTTCGAGTCCCTTCCAGCCCAAAAGTTCATGAAATCTATGATACAGTTTACGTCCATGTAGAGTTTACGTATGCGTGCGTGCATTTATTCTAAATGAAAATATTATACCAGCAAAAACCCCTAGGCTTTATGTAATTAGCAGCACAAAAAGAGCATTTAACCATACAGTTAATTTTGCTCAAGGAAGCTGCAGTTACTTGTCAAGGCTGCTCTGCCCCAGGGTGGGATTTGCTAGTATAGCCAGACAAGTAGACATCTTCTAGAGTGTGCACAAGCCTGTGCCTACACTAAAGTCTATGGCATAGCTCTGCTGGCAGGAATCGTGATGTTTATTGGCACAGCAAAACTTTTAAATGTAGATTAGGCCTTAGTTTATTGACAAAAGCTAGTTCTAGCCCTGTTAGTACTGTGTAATCAATACAGGTATTGGAGAGCAATATGGAGACAGTCAGATCCAGGGACTTTAGGCTTGTTTAAAATATATCACAGTGGCTAATCAATTGTTCTGCTTTTAGATCTCTGAATTGCTTTTAACTGCAGATGTCAGGGGTTCAGCATGGAATGTTCCTCCCAATCCTCTGTAATTGCTTGGGCAATTGCTAATTGCTGTCTGCTCTAGCCCTGGGCCACATGTTATTTGTACAGGATGGCTGAACTCACTGAAGTGCTATCACAGGGTGATTGCATAAACTTTAGGAGGCCTCTGTTAGGAGATTGTTGAACTGTGCTTCCTGGTCTCCCACCAGCCAGGTGTTGGTCAGTCTGAATATTTGAAGTGTGTAGGTTGCAATCTAGATTATTTTAGCCCTTTTTTCCTCTCTCTCTCTCTCTCTCTCTCTCTCTCTCTCTCTCTTTTTTTTTTTTTTTGGTAATGTTGCGTTACTGATTGCATAATGGGAATAGCAGCTAAGACACTGGACTCGCCCCATGGCAAAAGTCCACTGGGTCATGAGAACTGGATGAAAAGAGGGAGATCTGCAGATTCAGGAGTTGCTTTTGCACACAAAATCCCTGAGCTGGCTTGTCTGTCTTTCTCCCAAGGCTGGCTCTGCAGCAGTGAACGGCACACTTCAAAAGTCCCGGGGTGAAGCACAGCCTTTTTTGTCTGTCCCTTTTGAATATTAAATGCTGTCATTTGCTCTACAGTTGAAATATAGTAAACCTAAGGATGCAAGTTACAGTAGCGTCTCTGTGCTGCAGTTGCAAAAGTCTTTAAATGCCTTACCCTAGTTTTTGATGTAGCTCACAAGTAGAATGAAAAGGGTGGAGGAATCGATCCTCCACCCATGTTGAACAGCTGTGTTGAACAGCCAGTGGGAAGCAGGGAAAGGAGTCAAGGTACCTTTTTATCATTATAATCTGTTTTAGCTGTAAATAGCTCTCTGCTGCCAGCCTGTTCCTCTCCAGCACGGCTTCCTCACCGTGGTCATGCTGCTGTTTCGGGCAGTTAATATCCTCCCCACCATTTGCATTTCTGCTTGTCTTAAACGCTTGTATTACAGAAGTGGCTGTCACTCTTTAACATGGATACTCTTACAACCCCTCCCACAAGGCAGGTATTATCCCTTCTATACAGATGGGGAGTTGAGATATGCAGAGGTAAAGGCCCCAGTATTAGGTGCCCAGTTTCCCTTTATTTCTAAGTAGGAGTTGGTGTCAAGGGACCTTTGTGTATCTGGATCTAGGTGACTTGCCAAGTGTTGCACAGGAAGCCAATGGAAGGGAGTTAGTTTCGGCTTTGGAGGGCCAGGGTTAACATGCTGACCACTGAGTCACCCTCAGCAAGTAACAGTGTTTGCAACAAACTTATTCTGTCTCTTTGTAAAGAGACTCTACAAATCACAAAGCTGCCTTCTCTGATGGTTTTTATCTGATGCTATAAATGTCCTATAAATGAAAGTGATCAAAGGAGAAGATGCTGTGCTGTGAATCTGACAGAGCTTTGTTGTATGCTCACTCCCCTTGGTGCAGCCCTTTGACATATGCAGGGGAGGAGAGAGAAGTTTTGCATGGAAAAGCCTGACTCTAAAACCACAAGAAATGTCAGGGTGCTCGGATGCAGGTGGAGGAGCTGGGAAGTTTATTTCCTATATGTCTATGCAAACAGAGTGGGTTTGAAGTCAAATAAGTCTGTCTCTCTGGGAAGAGTGGCTCCAGTAATGAGACCCCTTGGGATAGGCTGAGGATGAGGGTGTTTTGCCCTCTTCCTTCACAGGGCTGGTGGACATGACTTTATGAAATCCACTCAATTCAGCTTATTAATGGAAAGAGCCTAGGCCATGAGCAAGGCAGGCTGGGCAGTCTTGCTGCAGCTGTATCCTACATGAAGTTGTATTCAAACCAAACCAAAATCAGTGGTGCCCTAAGTGCCACCTTCTGTTTGTGGAATGAAAACCGTGAAGCTAATGAGTGGCCTGTTAGACACTTCCTGGACCAGGACGGAAGCATAGTTTCTGTCCTGGAAAGGCAAGGATCCCAGCATCGTTAAAAAGTTATTGCATGGCTGATTGTGCCACAGAGCTGAGGGGCTGCAGCTTCCTGTTTCCATGGCATGGGTAGTGAGGAATAGGTTAAAGCTGGGGTTTTAAAATCTTCCATGTATCCCAATGCATTTGTCTCCTACAGACTCAAAGATGGCTGGGACCAGAGCACTGCGAGGGCCAGCAGCAGGGAGCAAAGGCTGGACTCCTGCTCTTGTTTGTCCGCAGACGTGTTTTCAGATGAATACTTAATGACCCGCGGAGAAGGGTCCTGTTGCATTTCAACAAGTTTCAGGTAATGAAGAGCCTGCTGGGCCCATGTAAGATGAACTCTGCCTGCCTAGGTGGCTCCTGTCCTTGTTCTCTGGCCTTGTTCAGAACTTGCAGGTCATTCTTTCACAATAGTGCTGCTGCCTGTAACGTGTTATTACTCCGACACCAGGGATTGGGGATGAAAGCCTCTGCATCTCTCCTCAAGCTAACCGTCACGTGTCCTGTCTGATCCAGTAATCTAATTAGCCAGAGAGCTTAGTGTCACTTCTGAGCTTGTGTACGGAGTTCATCTTTGGCTTAGTAGGTTGGCGAGAGCTGTTCCCAGCCCCCTGGATGAAGACTGGTATGACAAGCTTGTGTAATGGGAACTCTGGCTTCACCAGGAGTTCCTGTACCGTGTCCTTGTACAGGTCCATGCTGCATGTACTGTTTGCCATGGTCCCCAGTCCTCGTTGCATGGGTTGGGGTAGGTACATCGACTTGTGTCCCTCCCCCACAGCTTATCTGAATTGCCTGAGAGCAGAGGGGCTCGCTGTCTGCCCCTGCGCTGCTCTCGAGGCTAGCGATGGTAGAGGCTGCCTCAGGAATAGGGTACAAGGGGAAACAGTTTCCGAGGTGCCCCCATATAACAGTAGATATACATTAAAAGTGAGGGCAAGTTGAATCTGGGAGTACAGCAGCTTTCCTTGATCACCTCTGCCCTTGCTTGGGGGAATAACTGACCTAGAGTTTGATGTCAGAGGGCAATTTAAACACTCCTCTCTCAAGCACCTGTTGTGACTTACAGCAGGGTCAGGGCATGAGTGTGTTGAGTTGATGGCCTCTACAAGGCCTGGTTGTGGTTCAGGCCTCCATCTCCCAGTCTTCTCTTTCCAGCAGCACTGGTGGTACGCTCCAGCACTAGTAAGTGCTTAGCCATTCGAGTGCTGCTGCGTACAGGTGTTGATGGCGCTTGATGTTATTTTATTGCCTATACATTAAGTATGAAGACATCCTGCTCTAGCAGGGAAAGGATTCTTGTTGTTAAGGCACTATTGCTGAGGGAAAGCTGAGTCCTGGCACCAGGCAGAATCCTCACTTATTTGTGTGTGTTCCCATTTTTGTTTAATTAAAAAATGTATTAAGAGCTTCATTAACGTCTTCTAGCCTCTTAGCTCCTCCTGCGGTGTAGTCTTAATACTGAATCTCAAATATTGCCCAGAGCTTTTTCATTTCCCTGTAGGAGCTGTAGCTTTATGAAGTTTCCTGGAAAAGTAACCGATGTCTTATACAAATAGTGTCTGTTTTTGCATTTGCCCCGGTGTGACAAGGTAAGAACTGTCTGGCTCCATTGCTGGGTGTCTAGACTAGAGAGTCAGTTTTAGAAAGGTGATGTCTGGTCACTTCTTGAATGCAAGTCCGCTTAGATCAAAGGGCTGATCATGGTGAAGGGTGGCTGCACATGTCCACATATAACTTCCTTTTTATTCTTTATTTCTCTTGCATATAATTTTTTTTTACATGTTTTTTTAGCAAGTTCATCTAGCAATTTTGTTAGAGAAAATGTTGATGCATTTCGGACCCAAGAACAGATGAGCAAACTGTGCCAGTCTAGCCTTCTGCCTGCTGTTTACAAAAGCAGAGTGTTCCTAAAAGGCAGTATTTACTCCAGCCTCTGTGGATTCCACTGTCTACCCCTGGTTTTTTGGGACTGGGTGGATTGAAAAAGTAAATTATCTTTGAAAGTAATATCTGGTAGAAATCCTATGGCTCTGCAAACAGGGCTCTGACAGATCTGGAAGGTTGTTCTGGATAACGACATGTAACCTGGCAATCCCCAGCAGCCCACTCTATTATGGAGGTGTTGCTTGGCTTTTGTTGGAGTCTAAGACTGCAAATGTCCATATTGCACCTGCTCCAGGTAGCACAAGCCACGTATTAATCAGGTTTGTTATGGACCTGGACAGAACGGGGGATTCACCCAGGGCAAAGTGCTGAGGGCTGCAGAAGCTGGCTACAATGTGTGACTGGAGCTCAATGATTTGCCTGGCATTGGGATCACAAACATGGTATGTTTGGTATGACATGTGGTATCCAAGTGGAAAGATCTGGATTTTTGGCAGCAGATTCAGGCAGTCTGGGGGAAGAGGAGGGGCATTAACTACTGCTCTGTGTCTGTGGGAGGAAAGAGGGATTGCAAAGGGAAACAGGTGTTTCTCTGCTGAACTGAATTTACAGTCCCTGTGTATCTTCTCTTCTGCTGCAGGCTCGCGGGCTGTGGGGGAAACTTTCAGGCAGCAGGGAGTGGGCCTCACCTTCTTGGTCTACACATTTGGTTGTGGATGCTTTAGAAAGCTCTGTGCCCAAAGGCACCTAGAGTCCTGATCTCTCTCAAGCTCATTGTTCGCTCACTTACTCTTAGGGGGCTGCACTTAACAGGCCTGTTGGCTGGTGAGCTTTGCTGCTGGAGTTCTGTTTCTGGCTTCTGAATCAGCCAGTGCTGGGATACTGAGAAGTGTGTCCAGCCCTTGCAGAAGGAGCACAGCCAGAGAGCTTCCATCAGCAGATGCCCCTTGGCCTCTAAGGTTTGGTCTGTGCTAGAAATTTTTGTTAAGATAGCAATGTTGATTAGGAGTGTGGCTTTCTAAGAGAGATTCCTGCACCTGCAAAATACTTATATGCAGCCCGTGCCATCAAGAAATGGCACAGGTGTCTGTAATCGTACACCTAACAGACTGTGCTGTCAAAACCTCTTGTAGACATGGGCATGCTGGGGGAAGGACTCATGCTGGTAATCTCTAGTTCTGCAGTGGCTGATTGCTGGTCATTCCAGCTTTCCAGCTATGAGCTGGGCGGTAGGGCTTCACATGAATTAGGGGAAGAAGCTAGGAGTGTGTCCCTAAGGAGAAGTAAACTAGTATCAGTGACTGAGGTGCTTCAGAGGTGAGTCTTTAAAATTAAGATCAAACAGTAACATTTAGCTTGGGTGCTCTCTCTAGCTGTTGAGTGTTCACAGCTTCCTACTTAAAATTTCAGACTAGGCCACATTCAGTGCTGGTGAACAGGCTGCTTCAGAGTGCAGGCAGGAGTTGCATCAGCTTATGACATTGGCAGAGTTCACCTCTCTCTCTGTTTGTGTCTCTCTCCTTTATTGCTTTGTGTGGGAAGAGGGCCACAAGCAGCCTATTACTGCAGCATGCTGAGAAACAAACTGGTAACATTGCCCCCACGAACACATGCAGCATCAGTTGCAAGCAAGGAATATAGGACAGAATTCCTTATGGATGGGCAAAATGGGAAATGCAAACAGGAGAGAGCCAGAAAAAGATGTCTCTGCGAGCAAGAGAGTCAGTCTTGCTGTGTGGGGTTACAAAAATGCTTGCTTTTCTGGTTTTTCTGGCCTAGATTGGTCACAGTCTTGAATCAGTGTCCTGTGTGGTGTGTTCCATGTGCCAAGCTCTGCAGTGGGGGCTCATATCCTTATGCTTTGCTTTATGGATGTTAACTCATGACTAAATACTGCTGTGTTGTACTGCTGCATTAGCACATGCACGAGTACATCAGGAGTTGGACTAACCTGTCTAAGAACTCCAGAGCAGACTTGACCTGTAGGCTCCAAGTCAGTGGCTCTCTCTGGAAGCTGGAGAACTGCTCTTTGTTGATGAAGGGATTTTGCTATCAGTAGAGCTGGCAAGGCTGGATTTTGGTGTGCCAGACCCCACAGTGCCCTTTCATCCCTTTTAACAGCCTGGCTGGGGAGGTTGGACAATGGATCTTCAGCAGAGCTTGTTTTGAGTTTTTGGTTTGCAGTGGCCATGCTGAACTGAAAAGGTTAGAAAGTAGTTGCGTGTTTGAGGGAGGGAATGCTTCTCAAAAAAATGTTTTTCTTTTATCCCACAGCACTGTGCTCACCAAATTCCTTCTTTTTTCAGCATCCAGGTGGAGAGGAAGTTTTGCTTGAGCAGGCTGGGAGAGATGCCACAGAGAGCTTTGAGGATGTTGGACATTCGATAGATGCCAGGGAAATGCTCAAACAGTACTACATAGGAGAGGTTCACCCGGTAAGGAGGAACTGGTTATGATGTTCTTCTTTCCAAGTACACTGTGTGTGTGTGAGAGTGAATGCAATACTGACTGTAGAGCTCCTTACATAACCCAGCAGGCAGTTTCATCAAGGTCTATTATCACAGTGATGAGTTGTATACTACTTTTCCCCAACAAAAGAGATCACACGATGTAACAGAGGGTACTTAAAATTAAAAGCTGAACCAGTTCTTTCTCTTCCATCATCCAGAAATGACTTTTGGCTGCAGCTCAGTCCATGGTATTAAAGAAGTCCCTCTGGGCTGATTTAGCACCCTGAACTTTTCCTTACAATGTGAGTCAGGATGTTAAGGTGGTGTGGGATAGCTGGTAACATACCTCTGCCCTCAGCCTGATTTGATTTTTAGGAGGTTAAAGCCAAACTTTTCAGGTGCTGTATGCTTGGTTACACGATAGATGAAGTCAAAATAATCCAAGCAGTGGCTCAGGCGGTGTCGGCTGTGTGCATACTGATTCTCTCCTGGTGACTGAAAACTTCTTTCTAAAAGGTTAAATTACAGCATTTACTCTTTTCTCTTCTTCCCCCTCCCAACAGTGTGACCGTAAAAACGAAGGCTCTAAGGTAAGATCTCAGTGTTCATTTGTTTTGTTTTCTTTGTTTCTTTTCCTGCTTAAACTTAATGTGGAGGGACCTGTTCTATGTTCAGTTAGCAGATGTTCCATTTTCACACTATGTGGCATTAGGCTGCTTTTGTTTTTAACCTAGGTGAGAAATGTTATGTAAAGAACAGAGGTTGGGTGATTTGGTGAAGACCTCTGGAAAGAGTGTGGCAAAAGTAGAGTAACAACCTGAACCTGACAGCCTGATCCTCAGTGGAAGTAGGGGCTCTCTGCAGTGCTGGTACCAGTAGGAAGTGAAACTGGTCTGCTATGTTCTTTTGGGGTGGGTGTTGGTGGTATTCTCACCTTTTATCTCCCGAGACCATTTTTGCACTTTTACCAAGAGCCAATGCGTTGGTCTTGGTGTCCTGCCACAGTCCAACTCTAGCAACTGGAGCTAACAGAATTCCCTTGAAATGGTAAGGGAGACAGGATCTGACTTCTTTTCCCACCCTGGGATCTTCTGTAATGTTGCTATGCCTGTCCAGGCACTGTAGCTGCCACCTTCCAGCCAGGGTTAGCTGTGCTACATTGGCAGGGAAAGTGATTCTTGCATATGATGAGCTGCTAGACAGAAATTCCAGTGTTTAGAACAGAAAACAAACTACCAGGGATGTCCTAACCCCTCTTCCTTCAGAGAAATGCAGACTCCTCTGGATTTGTTTTGTGAATCCGGTACATAGAGCAGGCTGACCGAACATGGGGGAGACTTGCAGGGTCAGCACACCTCAGGACTTCTGCAGCAGACAGCCCAGGTGGATGTAACTTTCTGTATTGTGGCCCAAACTGCAGAGCAAGTGGAATGAGTTTTGGTAAAGGTGAGGCATGTTTAATTCTGATCTGAGCACAGAAGTTCTTACCTGGGGCACGGAGAGGAGCCGCTTGCAGTCCTGGCTGTAAGAGATGCTAGTCTCTTCTTCTATATTGTTCTACTGCACCAAACAATTCAGTCATTCAGAGGGAGAAGATTAGAATAATTGTTCAAACACCAGTTCTGAGCATTATGTGCGTTCTCTGTGTATTGTCCTTTTTTTTTTTATCCCCATTCCCCTGCTTGTGTCAATATGGATTTGGAGTGAGCTTGATGTCCTAGTTAAGTTTATTGAACTTGTCCTAAGAACATCACTTTTTGATTGTAAACATGATGTGCAGGGAGGTGCCCTAGTAACCCAAAAGACGTTCCCCCAGTAGTCAGGAAAGCCTTAATTGCCTTGTATTAGCAGCCCTTGAAAGAGCTTGCGCAGACCGTATTAATGTCTGGAGAGGCCAGGATAATGCTACATCATTAGGTTAAAGATCTTCAGATGTGAAAACCAATTGCACCTGTTACACAGTCCACTGCAGACCCCTCAGAGGTACAGTGTCTAATGATAGCCCAGCAGGTGCACACGTGGGGAGATCCCTGCAGGATCAGCTGTTTGCATGTTGGTGGTTGGCAAGTTGGCGGGGGGTGCCATGCATTAATACTGTTGTTTGCAAATGCAGGCATATAGTGGTAGACATTTACCTTGCTTCCTTGCCTAGAAACCTTATTCTGTGATAGTTCATTCTAAGTACAGGACAATACCACTGATATCTGTAGTACAAATGACACAGCGACTGAGTATTTCCCCTTAATCTCTCATGTATTTCTAAGGTGCCTGTCACCTCAGTATGTACATTGTATTTGAACCCCTTGAGTAACATTTGGGTAACTAGTGTTATCCGACTGGCCTCTTGAATAGGACTGGAATCTACTGGTCCTCTGCAGAAAGGGAAAGGGAGCCTCTCCATCCTAATTTCCCCTCTGCTGGGCCTAGGTTCACATCTTTGCTCACTGCTGATTCAGTGCTGGCTTTTTCACTTTAGCTATGTGCTTGGGAAAGGGCTCTTCTTGTGCATCTGGAGAAGTGATAAAATCCTCCACTTACAACTCAAGCAGTGGAGAAATGCAGTGGAGTGCCAAGTGGTGCTCCCACTCTGCCCGTTCCTTTATTAGATGCCTCAGCCTAGCCCATGATGAGCACAAAATATACAAAGTCTGTTCGCAGGTCTTGACCAGCTTCTTCATATGGTGGCATCAAAAAGGGCTAATGGAGCTTCTTTATTGTTCCCATTTAGCATTCTCATAGCTAGAGTCTTCTCTTGAGAACTTGGTTATCCCCTACAGAGGTGCAGCACATGCTGACATGTAGTGTGCTCCGGCACACTAACTAGAAGAGATTTTGGTGTTTGGATAAGAATTTAGGTCTTCTTTTGGAGGACTGTTAAAAGGAGACTGAAAAAAGCAAGCTGTGGTGCCAGAAGAGGAATAACACCAGAGATTCTGTGGTGTGCTTATAGGTATCTAGATCCTAAAAATCCCCTTCTTTGCTTAATGTGGAATAGAACAAGCTGTTGAAGACTGCTTTTCCCCTTCCCCAGCACAACTTTCACTCTGGTAACTGATTTATTCATGTCTTGAGGCCTCGTGTATTCTGTCTTGAGGCCTGTGGGTCTCTAGTGCTGCTCTCTTATACTTCACTTTCTTTCTCCTACTCACCCTTTGTGGAGGGATGCATACCTGAAGGTTGGCTGGGTTGATCAGGGAGCCCTACATGCACAGTTTGTGCTCTAGTCACATTGTGTAGCTCAGACAGGGTTTTAGTGCATTGGGGAGCTGGCAATTCCATGCTCAAGAATTTCTCTGACATTTTCTCTGACAGCAGCTTCATGCCTGAACTTTGGGGAAGTCCTCCAAGAGCACTTGAGCCTCCATTTAAGTACAGCTGTTGCTTTTGGTTGCGCTAGTATGCAATCTCATCCTCTGATGTTTAGTAAATGTCCTGGAGATTGCTCTCTGGCACAGATCTTGGTCCAGATGTGATCAGGCCCCTTTAGTTTGGCTGAGTGTCAACACACAGCTCTCTTGACCACTGCTGTTCCTTTTCCTTCATACTGGGTGGTTCTGCATTTGGAGCTGGCATATTTATGCAGCTCTTCAGTTCAGAGGTGGTGTCAGGTAAGAGTGCTGGAAGGAATGGGAATGGAAAAGGGCAGGGGTGATGCGTAGGGGGTGCATGTGCACCCCCTGCGCATGGTGGTTCACCCCCTGCACAAAGGTACTGCTGACACTGTTGGCAGCGCCTGTGGGCGGTCACCTCTTGACACCCCACCGGCAGCTGCCAGCAGGGTCTGCGGGAAGTACACAATCCCTGCTGGCTGCCACTGCTGGCAGTGGCTGCGGGTGGTCACTGACCCTTGGCTCCTGCTGCTGCTGCCACCCTGTCCCTCCAGCCGCTGGGGATATGAGTTGTTCACGGAAAAGGGAAGTGTCTTTAGGCAGACTCTAACCTTGAACCTGATGTTCTGTGGATAGGAAGCTGCTGATATGCACACTCTGCTCCAGCAGACTCCTCAGTCCTGCTCCATAGGCTTGTCTGCCTCTGGGTTCCTCTCTCTGGTGGCAAACAGACTGTCTTTGTGCTGCCATAACAGTTCTTCTGCCAGCACAAAGAATAAGCAGACAGACATCTATACTATTTGTCATGGCTCACGTGTTCCACATTTGTGGCTGTGACAGAGGTGGTAATAGTTTCCACTGCTTTATTGGGTCTGTTGGCTTTATGGCATGAGAGTGTGGACAGCTCTGAAGACTTGATTCCCACATTGGATTGAGCCCCTCAAGCCCTGAGAGTGCCTGCCCAGCTTTCCCCTCTTCTGGAGATGTGCCCCAAAATGTCTGGGGGATCTATAAGCTGAGAAGATGTCATGTGTTGTCCCACAAGATCAATGGACACATCCTAGCACAGCTTATCTACTTCATTTGGTCACATCTACTTCTAGATTTTGTGCACGCCAAATCTTGCTCTGGCCAGAGCCATTTTGTCTGCCTTCATGTCTGGCCTGGAGTTAAGTGAGTCTCCCTTGTCATAGTGAATCTGTCGGAGTTACCAGAAGGCTTCCTGCATAGTTCAGACTTCTGCTCCATGGAGAGGGGGGGCTGCAGGAGGCTCTTGCCTTTCTGTTCCCTGGGTCCTTCTGCTCATGACAGCATGATGCTTTGGAACCTGGTTTATTTTCACAAAGGGATGCTTGGTTTTTAACTTGTCTTGTTCTGCTCTCTCTCCTATTTTTAATTTATTTTTTTCTTTTGTTACAAGTCACTCTGAGCCTTCGTTGAGAAGGACGGCATATAAATAAATGTCCACTCAGTTCTTCATCCACGGAAGCCAGGAAATGCCAATTCTCTGCTGGAAGTCTGTTCCTATAGCACTCAGCTGTGTTGCTGTGCTGAAACGAGTTGAAATAAAGGAAGTGATGTGAAAAGCCAATGCATTGGCCTAGCTATACCACTCACTTCTAACTGCATTGGCTAGCTTGAGCTGCCCTTCCCTTGGCTAACCCTAATGAAGAAACCCACCAGCAGACAGAAGGGAAAAGAGAGCTGACTTTCTTTGAGTGTGGGTGGTTCCTGGAGGCATGCTGCTGCCTGTGCTGTGTGTGGAATACCCTCCCAGCCTTGGCCAGCAGGCAGTCGCACTTGGCTCATTCTAAATCCTTCCCAAGGACTTTAGTTTTCTGTGCCAAGTGCAAGAAATAAGACTTTAAAACAAAACACAAACCTTGTTAAGTCACCTCACGTTATTCCCTTCTGTTTGAACCTCCCAGTTCTGTCCTACTTCCTCTGCATTGGTCTGTTAGTCCTTGGGCCCAAGAACTGATCATCTGTCCTTATTTTTATGTTTCGCGTAGCACTGAATGTCCTGTTGGTGCTTGGCAAACGGTAAGACGGCCCCATGTTCCACAAGGGCAGGTTGGGTACTCCAGCTGAGGGGGGCTAACATGACTCTCAGGTCTTTCAGAACAGTCCCTGATCTGACCAAAGGAGTTGCTTCCATGCTCTGCTCTTCCTGAGCTGCCCACCTTAATCCCTGCAGCTTAAACATGGAGGGAGGAAGTTGAGTCACTCACATTTTCGTCTGTGGAGTTGAGTTAGTGGTTTCTTGTTTACACAAATATGCGATATCAAATAAACCTTATAAGCAAATTGGTTTTCTTCTGAGGCTTAGCAGGCATCTCGGCATGCAATGGGAAGTGTTCTCTGTGCCCTCTCCCCCCCTGACATCAGCACTGGGTTATTTCCACGCCTTGAACCGCAGACCTGTTTGCACCGTTTGATGTGTCCTGATCACTGAACTCTTAGTGTTGTTAGATTTAGCTCTGGAGACATGCACAACCACTTGGGTTTGGCCTTAGAACAAGAATTTTGTGTTTAACATTGCTGTGCTCTTAGGACGTAGCTTAAAACTCAGGTAGTCCAGGAGCAGCGTGGGGCACTGTACTGGAGCCCCAATGAGGGGAAGATATGATAGACGCAACCTCATTAAGGAGTTAAATATGTGCCTTGCAGTTGGCTTCTTTTCATGCTTGGCTTGGAGGCTTGGCTCCTAACACTCTGCCTTAGACAACATTTTCATTAGAAATCATTCAGAGTGGGGCTACTGCCAGTAGCCTGGCACCACGAAGCAGTAAAGAAATTAGCAGTGCTCTGAAGGGAGAAGCAGCTTAAGTCTCTCCTGGGAGGGTTTGTTTGCTACAACCAGCCTTGGAAAGGGTAGTTCAAGCCAGGTCATGCCCGGGCTTGGTGAGATGGAAGAACTGAAGGGTTATGCCTGCCCATGGGCCTTCCAGATCCTTCTGTTTCAACTCTTCTTCATAAATGGATGCAGAGCCTGACTACAGTGTACGTAGCAGTGGGTACCAGTCTGGGCATGGTGCTGCATTTACTCAAATCCAAGATGAGGTTTCCCCCAGGGACCCATCTTGGATTCGGGTATCAGCCCGAGGCAAGTGGCTGCTGCAACCCTGGCACCAGGGGCAGGGCCACAGCCTGGAGTCAGCAGCAGCTGCGGTGGATCCTGGTCCAGGAGCTGGGTGGCAATGTGGGTCTGTGGGGTGAGGGTGTCCGCGAATGGAGGGACACCAGATGGAGAGTCAGGCTGCCCTCCTTCTCCCCGACACCGATGCTTTCCCCATCACAGCGGTGGGGGTGGAACAAATTTAAGGCAACCCTTCAGTAATTCGATTCTGTACATAGGAAATGATAACAAATTTATAATTTCCATGTATATAATCTAATTATTGAGGGGAGAGCCATCTTATTCAAAGTCATCCTGCATTGGGTAAATGCAGTAATTATACAGAGTACTGCTAATTACATATGTCAAAACAGTGGATCTCTGGAGTCCTAAGAAATGTAAGGGCTGGGCAGCTCCCTGACAAATAGAAATTCACTTGGCTATATTTAAGATGATGCTGTGTGGGGAACAGGAGAAATCTAATCCCTTCTCCTGCTGGGTTCTGAATTTGTAGGATGATCTCAGGAGAAATCTTTCTGCTCTGTTGTAGGCAGCAGTAGCATAACTAAGACAAAGCGATGGGCAGCAGCTGCATTGGCATCATGGTAGTATCTAGAAGTTGCTGCTGCCTCTATGCATTGCACTGCCCTGGGTGTCCAGCTGCTCTGTTAGGCCTCAGGCAGGGAAGTAGCATGATCTAGTGTGATACAGAAGGCAGAACAAACAGGTGGTGTTAGAAACAACAAGATAGAAAATAATGCTGAAAGTGGATGAAAAAAATATGCTGCCAGCTTTGCATCACTTTCTTCTAATGATGGTGGTACCCCGCCTCTAAACCAGTACCCATTCTGGTCACTGACTTTCAAATATAGCAAAAATGGTCAAGTGCAACGTGTTGGGTAGAAGCGTAGAGGGACTGGCAGAGGATGACGAAGGAGCCGTGAAAGGAGAAGTGTTGTACAGATGCTCCATTCTCTGTACTTCACGCTGTGGATGGTCCTCTTCTTCTCATCCTTTTTAACATGAAAACAAGATCTCTGGTCACTCCATCATTTTCATGGAGCCAAAGAAAATGTAGTATTTTTATACTGTGGAAAACTGTCATGCCACCAAAGGGCAGTGCTGTGGCTTGCATGTACAGATATTTACAAACTGGCTGGTTTTAAGCATCCGTCCTGTCTTATGAGTTCAGGGCTTGTGACTCAGACTTGCTTTAAAAGATGCGAGTGTGCTAGGGCCCAGCCGCGTGCACCCTGTCCAAAGCATTAACAGCTGACTGGACACTTGTAGGTACCCTGGAAGACATGTCTTGGGATGATTTGAAGGAGAGGGAAGTAGGCTTGAAAATGAAGTCAAAGAAGGTGCACCGTGAACACAGTGACATGGCTGCAATTGCAAAGATGTTTCTGGGAAGGGACAGACACACGGCAGATCAGCGGTATAACGATGGAGCCCACAGAAACAATGTGGGGGAGGGAAGGACAGAGTTATGAAGAGACTTGGAGGTGAAGGATAAGGTTAAATGTGATATGGTGGAAGTGGGGTATGTAGCATAGGGACTTCCAGAAGGAACACGTGATATGGGTCAAATAACAGGAGGCCATCTTGGCTAGTTTAGAGAGCAGCAGTGATACGTCATGGAGGCCGCACAGGAGGAGCGGTCATCAAGACAGGAGATGAAGGCAGCCGGAATGAGTGGCAGTTGTCTGGACATTAGGAAGGCTGCCTGGATAAGTGAGACCCGTGCAGAGGAGGGGTTGAAATGTCCTAGGTCATATGTTTGAG
>JAGPOW010002791.1:1410678-1477353 GCA_030014935.1 Caiman crocodilus | reverse complement strand
TGCGCTCCCAGCGGCCCCAGGCTCAGCCAGGTGGGGAGCGCAGCCCTGGCTCTTCCCGCCTCCCGCGGCTGGGCTGTGGGAAGCCGATCACAACGCAGGGGAAGGGAACTGAGCCCTGAACTCAGCCCAGCGGGGCTGCGCTAGTTTCCCTAGACCAATGGTAGCGCTCAGCTCAGCCCCAGTTCCCTTCCCTGATCAATCCCAGTGCTGGGGAGGCAAACTGAGCAACAGGACTCGGTTCCTTTCCCCAACTCCCCGGTCCCAGGTGACATCCCTCACTCATCTGGCAGGGAGATGGGAACCTGCAACTCGGGAGGACTGGCACAGCTGCTGCAGCCCTCCTGGGGTTGGGCCCGAAACGAAACGCTGTTCTGTCGAAACTTTGAAATGCAAGTCAAAACGGAACAGTGCCGTTTCGCACAGCCCTAGTGGCTCCGCCCCTTCAACCATGCAGAACATGCCTTTCTGCTGAATGATAGCAATGCGTATCTTGCTGTGTCGCCTTGGTCTTCTTCAGACATTTATTTGCTGGTTTGTCAAACGAATCAGGGATGACTTCAGTGCTGGGACTGCCTGCAGAAGTGCAAACGCAATCACCTTCCTTGGCACAGCAGTATTATGGCCACGTGCAATGGCCTGATGATGCTGAAACTTGGCCCCGCAGCCCGTGATCCTGTGCAGCCTTCTTAATGTGATGTGAAACTCCAAGCGGCAGCAATCCAGCAAGCCCTGCGCATCAGTTAGCCAGCTCCCTGCTGCCAGGAATCTCTGTGTGGACACCGCGTGCATCATGGTTTCAAAGATCGCAGGAAGAAAGGTGGGAAAACATGTCCAGTGTCCAGTCTCCCCAAACCAGAAAGACTGTCTCAATGGCATCCCAAAATTGTGGAGCAAACCACATTTTCTCTCTGCTGCCACACACAATAACTCTTGTTTTTCTGACATGCTTGGCACCTCTGATGCCCAGACTCTGAACTATTGCCTAACAACTGGCAAACGAGAGTTAAGGAAAAAAAGAGAACAAAAAACAAAAGCCTGAATAAACCAGGTGGGAGGCTCTGGGAAAGACGAGGCATTTCTGAGGTAAGAGAAAGAGGTGCCAAGGAAAAGGGCACCAAGGAGCTGACAGAGAAGCATCTCCCGCCTGTTGGTTTGATCCCAGAGCTGATAAAAAAAGGGCTTGTGTGGATGGAGCAGAATCTGGCTGTCACTGAACAGACTAAATAGATGGAGGTGTCGAGGCAGCTGATGGAGATAACAAACAGGTGAGCATAGGCTATGCCCCGCGGAAGGTGCTGCATGCCTTCTACCTCCCCTCCCACCACCCGTCTTTACCCTGCAGTATTCTGCTGCAAGTACTGAAGCCAGAGGTGCCTGGAAAATGTGTTCTGTTGGGAGCAGTAGTTTGACCCTTTCATCTGACAGGGAAAACAGGTCCATGCACAAACTGAGATCCTCCAGCCCAAGCAAGGGTGGCTGCCAGCGTACACTGCTCTGGCCCCGCAGATTGCAAGAAGAAAGGGTAGTCTCCCCAGCTGTGTACCTTTGCGCTCCAAGCTTTGAACTTAGATCTTCGTTACCTCTTAATTTAAAGCCCTGTTGTTTGCACAGTTCTCACTGTTTACACTTTTGGGACAATAAAGATTTATTTTTGCCCATCAGCAAATGCACTGCTGCTTGTAAAATTCATTGACCTCTAAAAAGATTCTACAGAGCATGTAACAAAACCTGCATCAGACAACAGAGCCATATATGCCTGAAGGCCTAGGCGCTCGATTTAGACATGCTCATAAAGCTAAAAGTCATATGCTGTTTAAAATTCATGGAAGCACAAAAAGAAAACACAAGAACCCCACAAATCCATAATGCACAGCAAGCCTTCCCTTCCTGTAACTTCAGTGACATTCACACCCTTCTATTAAACATTCATAGACGCATGAATGAGGCACGTGCAAAACCAACACCGCATGGCAAAAAGCTGCCCAACAGGGCTTAATTTGTTGTATAGTGTAAACATTTTATCTTTTGCTCTTGGCAAATCCACAAGGCATTGTGGACAACATTATTTAGGAGAGAACATCCTGTGGGTTGTTCAAAATATCCTGAAAGTCTATGCACCCAATTGCTAACTTTCTGTGAGGCCCTCCCCTTTGCTTTTGCATCTATCATGCAGACAGCATACAGTTCTTATGAGACGGACGTATGCTCAGCTGCCTCGTGCTTTCCTGTTACAACCTGCCATCTGTTCTCCAGGCTCTTCAATGCACCACTCCACTGCCATTGCGTTCGTGCTTAGGCAGGAGCTAACAGTTCTTTTCTAGGAGCTCAATGCCCAGTAAAAGGTTTGTCAACCACGGCAGTTGTAGGTAAGAGAATAAGATCCAGGACACCGACACCAGTAACGCCCATGTTAGTTGTGCTAGCAAACTGCCCTTTTTCATTTGGAAGAACGGGCAAGAGGTCCAGGAAATTCTGGTATCAAAGTAAACTTTTCCAGACCAACCTGTAAAGATGCTGGTAAACCTACGATGGTGTCCGACCTGGCACTGCAGCACAACGGAGAGCTCTTTCCTGCTGTCATCGCCAAGGCCTGCTACAAGAGGCAAATAATCATGTTTCATCAACTGCACCAGTGCATCTGGGAAAGGCCATGTGGGCAAAGCCAAAAATGTCCTCAGGGGTAACAAGCTTGACAACATGCAGTGACAGTAGTGTTTAAACATGGGTGCACACATATTAACAGCCGTCTTAACAGTGGATGCGCTAAACCGAACTGGTCAGCCACTGGGGATGGCGATGGTCACACTTCTGAATGGACAGGGGAACTCCCGTATTGGTGTGCTGCTTCCCTGCACCAGAAAAGCCAGCTTTGTCATGCTGATGCTGCATGCTCACTGCTGTCGCGTATTCCTCTCCACCCACCTGACACTTTTTCCTTGAGCCCAGAGACAGCACAAAGTTGGTCTAAGTAAAGTGCCTTTTGCAGCAGCTTTTCAATCACATCCTCCTCCTCCTTGTGTGTGTCCTCTGTGGTCAGGCAGCTGGTTTGCAAAGCTGCAGCTTTCTGGCAGCCTGTCAAACATCCATATAAGCAACTGATGCCCCACTGCCAGCACTGCAGCATGGAGAGCGCTTGTCAATAATAAGCTTCTGTACTTTGAACATGGTGCTACCTAAAAAGAGGAGGCTGTGGGATGGCAAAGGAGGAACCTTGGGATTTTGAAAGTGACTCTCCAGATAAGGAACACATTTATTTCCTCCTTGCTTCTGCAAAATAACCCAGAATACTGTGTGGGGAAGATCCCCCTGCGTGGAAGGCATTCTTGAAATAAAAGCTAACTGTTAAGCTGGATGCACCCATTGATGCCAGTTGGTGAGAAGCAGTTATATCAAGCTTTTGGGTATCATGGTACCCTGAGACCTGACAGAGGTGCCGTGATACACAAAACCTTGTATAAACCTATCTCAGCCACATAGTTGGTTCAGTAAAAGATATCGCCCACAAAAACTTTTGCCTCTCGTAGTGAGATGCAGTTACTTCTATTGTCATTTGCTCACAGGCTATTTCCAGATGTGTTTCACTGTGTGGGATGATGCTTACATTCAAACTGTTTCTCAGTATTTCGAGATGTACTCTGGTTAGGGCTTCCCTAAAATGGATGTAGACTATTGTTTCTATGGTCTCCTTTAATTAAATTTGTTAGTATCATTAAAGAAAGTAATCATATTTGCCCAGCTTAATTTTGATTTACAAATCTGTGCTGCTTATTCTTCCTGGTTTCTTTATTGCAGAAGTGGTCACAGATTATTATTACATGCATTTTTTAAGGTGGCAATTGCTACAATAATAATTACAAATAAAATGTTCCATTTCCCGTCAATTCCCTGAATCGAGAGTAAATGGATTATAGTATTGGGATTTCTACTATTTCCCTATTTTAGGATGACTATTACATTTGTCTCCCCCAAACAAACAAACAAACAAAACCTGTCCATAATTTGATAAAAATAATTGCAAGTAGATCAGCAAATTAAAAATTAATCCACTTAAATCCTTGAGATTCATATAATCTGGGCCTGCTTGTTTGTTCCGTATTACGTATGTTCCATTTTCCTGTCTGGCCTGTTTCTTTAGTTGTTTGCAGTATGAAATCATAATTATTTTAGTGGCCTATTACTTATTTCACTTGTGGTTTGTTTAAAGCCAAAAATCTGAACAGCAGTTAGGAGCTCAGACAGAGTAGCTTCAGATCAGGTCGTTTATTTGCCTCCTTACACTTAACTTTTCCTGGCTTTGTCTTACTGCCTTACCTGGCATTAATAAATTCAACTCATTTTTGCTTTGTTGCCCTTAACGTTCTTCTGTAGTTTAATTGGATTTATAGAATATAATCTTCTTTGGTGTCTTGTCCTTTTACCCATTCCACCACAGGTCTTTATCTCTTTGGATCAGTATCTTGTCATTCCACATTGACTACTATGCTTCTTGCAGTTCCTCCCCAGTGGAGGGGTACTGGGATTCCCCAACTTTCCTTTAAACACAGGTTTTTGAATACTTCATGTTACATATTCACTGGAAGTTGTAATGCCTGAACATTTGCATTCTTAAAATAGGTGTCTTCTGTAAGCCCAGTCTTTAGTATGTTTCATTTAAATGAATCATGATCATCACGTCCACACTTACTATTCATCTTCAGTTGTTTCCTATGCCTCTTAGTAAAGAAAATATGCCAAAGTTTAACTGAACTTTTTGTTCAGCAGATGTTTTTCATGGACATCTAACTGCCTATCTGGTGGTCTCCAGCCCCTTGATGACCCAGGAATTTTTCATTCCTCCTTATCTTGGGGCTCTTTCAGAGATGTCAGCAGCAGCTCCCCTCCTCCTCAAATTCTTGCACCCTTTCAAAAACTATTTGTGCTCTTAAGACTGGATGTTTTTCTAAAGAACATGCTCTAGTTCAAACAAGAATTAATTCAGGGAAGTTCTATGGCCTGTGTTATCCAGGAGGTCAGACAAGATAATCACAGTGGTCCCTTCTTGCCTTATAAACTGCTTGTTAAGCTCAAGCTTGTGAAACCTTACACAAGTCATTTCAACTCTGTGCCCCAGTTTTACCCTTTGTATTATTTACGTAATGTTTTGTCTGTCTTTGTAGATCACTTGGAAATCCTCAGCTGAAAAAAATCACATAACTGCAAAGTATTTTGTTTTCTTTGCCAAGCACATCAGACGCTGGTACTTTTTAATCACGTTTACTCTTTTTGCCTTTCCTGGACTGATTGATAGATGGTATTGACACGATGGTTCCAAGAATCAGCTCACCAAGACTGATGCCTTCAGCTCTTTTAATAGAGTTGAATGCTCTGTCTTTAATTTGTACAACACCAGGCAGGAAAGTTTCAGTAAAATATCTTATTAGAAGAGACTCAATGACATGAACAAGCTAGTCTGCAAGGGGAGGTAAATTTGGGTTTCAGGATGTATGGTTCTGCTCACAAAGAGTTCCTACAACCAGGTGGATACTCTGCAAACTGAAGCACAGTAGGGGCCAACTAGAAAAACACCATTGCTATGTATATGGCAAGACTTCTAGCTTGGTTGTTACACCGGTGTGGGTTTTATTCACAGCAGGAGACATCCTCCTGCCCCATAGTGTCGCTCTCCCACCATTTCTATTTTCTTTATGTGACCTGTATTTTGGCCAGGGAGGGGCTGTTACCCACAGAAGAACCAGTACTAGTGTCTGTGTTCATATGGGCTATGTAGGATGTGAGATACCAACTGGTTATATAGATCAGAACCAAGCGTAAACACCCTGTAAAAGAAAAAAAAGAGGAGAAACTGCTATTTTTTAAAACAGAAATTTTAAAATTCTCTTTCCCTGTGGTAGGGCTTGTCTCCAGGGAGCACCTCTTCAGCAAGAAGCACGATAAGGTGCTATACTGAATATTTAAACCAGTGGTGCCCAATCTTTTGCCCCAGGGCGTGATGCAGAGTTGGTCCACGGGCCGGATGTTGTGCCCTGACTGAGCCCCACAAGCTTGGATTGGCCCGTGCTGCCAGCTCCATCCCTGTGCACCCAGGTTGGGCTCCTCAGCACCCCAGCCCTGTGATCCAAGTGCAGGGCAGTGTTACCTAGCACTTGGGGGTGGGGAGGCCAGATATCTGGCAGCAGGGGAGCACTTTTTTAGGCAACCACCACTCCCTGGTGCCAAACCCCTGGGGAGCCCCTGGGCAGGATGAGGATGATGTGGTTTGCAGCCAAGAGCCCCTGATTTGAACCACCTCAGTTTACAACCAAATCTCTCCCCGGAAAATACAAGGATCACACGAAGCCATCGCACCCACGCACGTGCTCCGCTTCCCGCCCTCGCGCCTAGGGCTCCCACGTGACACCGCTGTCACGTGACGGGCTCTGGCAAGTCGCTGTCCCCCTCCTCGAGGCCTGCGGGCGTGCGCATGCGCAGGGCGTTGCTCCTCGCCGATCTCCTCTTCACTCCCCGCCGGGTTGGCGCAGGCGCTATTCCGGCAAGAAGCCCCCCTCCCCCTTCGGTTCGCGCATGTGCACGCCGCTGGCTGTTCCCCTGGCGGCTCTCCCCCTCCGCAGCGTCGGGGTCGCGCGTGCGCAGAGTATCCGCAGAGGGGGCGGCAGTCCGTGCCGTTGGCAGCCGCCGGATTCCTGTCAGGCCCGGCCCGGCGCGACGCGACGCGACGCGACGGCTGAGGGGCGCCCGGCCTGGCCCTGTCCGCGCGCAGCGCCTCGCCCGGCCCCGCCCAGCCCCGCCGGAGCGACCCGCTCCCGCGCCCGGCCCGGCGCCCAGCTCCCGCCGCTCCCTCGCCCCCGCCGGGCCGCGGAGCTGCGATGCCCTCGGACTTCATCTCTTTGCTCAGCGCCGACCTCGACCTCGACTCCCCTAAGTCCCTCTACTCCAAGGGTGAGTGCGGCCGGGGGTGGGTCCCGCGGCCTCCTCGGGAATGCGAGCGGGCCGCTTGGCTGCGCCGCTGGGCCTCCCCTCCCCTCCCCTGCCCTGCCCGCGGGCTCGGCTCCGGGCACAGGTGGGCCCGCCCGCCCGCCCCGTCCTGCTCCGGGCAGGGGAGCTCCACGGACTGCTAGGGGAGCAAGTGAGTGAAACGAGGGGAAAAGGGACCCATGGGGGAGCAAGTAGGGGGGAAATGGGCCCTGGGAGAAGTATGGGGGTGGGAAGGGGCTCATGGGGGGCGAGCCGAGTGACATGCAAAATGGCCCGTCCGCAGCCGCACACAAGGACGCAGTGGAGCAGCAGTACACAGGCAGAAATGGGGGCTGAATGCTTTAAAGAAAGCGGGAGGCACGGGTGTTGCTGTGGGCAGTTCAGCAAAACCAGCGGCCTGGCAGAGGTAGAGTGTAAATAGTTGCACGTAAACGTGAATAGGCAAGCTTGTGGGTAAAACGCACTTCAGCCAGTTGCAGGGATATGGGGGGTGTAGGTCTAAAGACATGGGCAGGCATGGCTCTGTGGGTAACAGTGATGTCTTTTATTAGGCCAGCGAAATAGTTGGAAAAATGGGTCTGCAACTTTCATATACAAATGCCTTCTTCAGGCACAGGGGGAGTGTGCTGGGGTGTGCGCCCTCCTGGGTGCAGGATAGGACACCGGGACTCTCTCGGAAACAAGTGTTAAAGAACCAGGAAACTGAGAGTTAAAAAAAACCCAAAACAAAACAGCAGGAAATTGAGAGTTAAAGTTAAATTAGAAAACAAAAAAATCTACTCACCTGGAGAACTTTAATTCATAGTGACACCATACAGTAATTATTTCCATAATTGTGTACTACTAGTTTAGGTGAGTGCTTATTAAAGACACTGTTGTAGTTTTAATTTTCTCTTCCTCATCCTGTCATTACACGATGAAATAGATTATTTAGATACCTTTAAATTAATTCAGTTGGAATTGTTGTTTAAATTAGTTTCCCAAAAGGAATTGTGTTAAAGTTTTTTTTACTTTTTTGGCCCTCTCAGGAGTGTAATCCATGCAATCCTGACAGCTGTGCCAATAAAACTCTTTAAGTACAGGCCAGGCCTAAATGTACATGGCAATACGGAAGTTTTCCGGTGCAGTAACAGTAATGATTTTGATTAAAGTGATATAAAATCTAATTTGGATGACGGAGGTAGGCAGATCATTAGTTTGATACTTTACATTGATTGCGAAACATATGAATAATTTAACTGTTTGAGGAAAAGATACATCTCTTATCATTTTCATTACGTTAAAATCTTATGTATCAGTAAGAGTTCAGAATGAACTTTAAAAATGACTCTTCAAGCCCAGTGGAGACTTGTTTAAGATACTGACAAATATCAGCCTTTGGGTTGCTTGGTAAAGTCTGCCTGGAATCTCTCTCAGTTTGAGTTATCTCATTATGTATGCATGTGTTGGGTTTTTTTAACATCTTATTCAGTTTCCCTTTACAGATTAGTTTCCTCAAGACTCCTTATATTTAGGTTTCAAGTCTCTACTGCAAGACTGGCCATGAGTCCCAAAGCTAAAAGAAGTGCCAAGTAGTAATTTTTAAGCCTCCCTAATCCCTGTAGCATCTGAAAACTTGACTGCTGCAACCAAGTAATAAAATCTTCAGCTTTACCATAAGTTTTTATGTATCCAGAAGCCATTGTCAAAAGAATGACAGACATCCTTAAAAAAAGGATGGAAAAATCGTTCTATCTCCAGACTGTAAAACTTCCTCTTCAAGATAAAGCAGTTAAAACACTGTCATGTGTAATGAGATCCATCCCTGGCAATGGGAGTGGTGCCTACTTGTGAACACTAATCCCGTTCCTTACACTTATACCTTCCCGTCACACCTTTTATGTCACTATTAGAGTGGGAGGTTGCCTCCAGAGAATGAGAGTGTGGTCCTGATTACCTTGCTCTGCACCATCTCTCTTAGGGTTCTTGTCCTTCCACCCTGTCTCTCAGGACTGATGGCCTGGTCACCACTTGCTGGGCCTCTGTCAATACAGCAGGAGTCTGGGGCCAGGCCCCTCCGCAATGGTCTTCTTTCCTCCCTTTTAGCCACTCCCATGCCTGGCAGCCTAAACAGCAAACATAAAGCCAAACAAACACAGTCAAGTGCAGCTAGCTACAGGCCTTTCTCTAAGCTCCTTCCCAAGCTTCCCCTTAGCTTTGCTGGCTTCTCCCAATTTGGGCCTTCCTGGGTCTGCTCACAGTCCCCCCTCCAGTCTCTAGTATCACTTCTTGGCTTCATTTTTCAGAGAGCTCTTTCAGTCAGGGTGAGTCTTCACTTACTGCAGTGCTTTACAGAGCTCTCAGCAGTGAGCTGCTTTCTCTTGCTCCGCCCTTTCTGCCTCAAGTGCAGGGAATATCTAGCCCCCAGCCTCCCAGGAGCTTCCCTCAAAGACAGTCCCCATTTTCTTGCTCTCTCAGTAATAGGGCAGGGTCCCCTGTTACGCATGTAAAAACAAATTAGCAATATAGAATACCAGTCACTAGAACACATAGTCTGAAAACCTAGAGGCTAGTTGCCCTATGATTTACAGCATCTGCTGAAGTAAGCTATTACTTACAAAACCTTATGCCTCTCCAAATCGTCTGTAACATGGGTGTAAAAAGTCAGCCTGTGGAGTCCCATCATTGAATTCCCATACTGCTTTTAGATCTCAAAGATGACTCACAAGTCATGCAGTGTGCACTGGACCAGCCCAATACACAGGGCCTGGGATGTGTGTTGCATGTGGCACCTACTCCAGCTGGTCTAGGACCTGGGTTGCTCACAATACCTGCCCTGGCTGGTCTGGGACTGCACTGCATGTGGCACCCACTCTAGCTGGGCCGGGACAGTTGCCACATGCAGCATGGTTCCTCAACTGGCTGGGATAGATGCTGCATGCATGCACAGGTTCTGGAGTGGGCACCACATTGTGACTGTCCTGGACCTGATCCCAAGCCATCATCCAGCCTGTGGACTGGCTCATGACACACTGAGCCTGGGGCCTGATCAGTTTGGCAGTCCTGGTTTATAAGGTGCCATTTTGCCTTGCCTTCTGTTCTGTGGATTATAGTACCAAATGTAGCACTTAAATCTAAAAAAAATTAATAGATGACAAGCTATTCACAGTAGCCACTCAGGTCAAAAACCATGTATAAAACAGCTTGTCAAATGACAGGCCCTAAATCCAAACTGATTAGAATCTATTAATTTAGTTAATCCTTTCATTACAGCAATCTTCAACATTTTTTTTAAAACCAATTAACAGTATTGTGGTCTGCATTCTTTTTTACCTACACTTGTACAGTGCCAATGCAGTCTTTTCTAGTGTTGCAAATATGATTAGAGATGTCTCTCTTCTTTATAATTTATCATCAAATTGCCTGATATGGATGAGTTATAGTAAAGCTGTCTCTATAAGACCTTTCTTTTCTGTTTTTAAACACTAACTTAGTAATATATTATTAAGTCGTTTTCTAGGAGCGGATATTGTATAATTTAAGTCTGATAGAGTAAGTGCATATGAAATGCACTTTCTTTTTATACCTTTGGCTTTATGATTTTTGAATGCATTTTATGTAATTGTTGATAGTGCAATATGAAAGAAGACATTTAGTAAAACATTTACTAGAAGGATGAAACGGTCCAACATAAACTTAGAACTACGAGGTAGTCAGAAAGTACTTGGTTCTATGCTTATTCTTTGTTGTGTGGAGTTCTTTTGTTAGACCAGGGCTGTGCCTATGGGGGGCTTGAACTGTATTTGGTTCTGTGGGAAGCCAGTGCATTGTGTGCACCAGATTATTATATTCACAGTCTTATAAAGCAGTTGGCCTGTGGAACTTTGTACCACTTTGATCTTGTCCAGGGTGTGTGGTTTCTCTTTTGATGTGACTATTGGTAAGCAACCCCGGAGGCCCTAGATGTGTGGTTCACCCTGGCCATGTGTATCTGATAAGATGAGATTCAAGCTGTTCTTAGTTGCAGATGAAAGTGGGTGTTTTTTTGCCATCGGGTATGCATTAGCACTTAAGGGGAGTTGTCAGAAGGATCCAAAGGTTGATGACTGAGTAAATAATCTTAAGGAAGATGTCCTTGATTATAGAGTAAAATTCTCTGTTTCCTGTGAGATTCACCTCTCTGTCTTGAGTTTATCTTTAGGCAGATTTTTTTTACTCTGGTTCTGATATTTAACCTAGACATTGAGAAGAATGGTCCTATTCATACGAAGATGATCTAGGCAGAAGGCAGGGTAGATTTGTATCTTAGACTAAATTAGAAATGTATAGCGTAATCAGAGGCTTCATGAAATTCTTGTACTATCCTTTTCTTATTTAGTTAGTCTATAAGGTACAAATCTACCCTGCCTTCTTTCTGCCTGACTTCAGATTTACATGGGTAACTGCCTCTCTCTACTAAGATCTAGATTAAGATTGTAATGGTGTGCTGCTAGCAGTTCATCTTGAGTTTCCCCCTTTCTTTGCTAGCTTTTCCAAGGCTTTAGAGAGATAAGTTACAATAGTAGTACTAAAATAGCACAAGGTAGAAAATTGACTGCATCAGAAACGGAGGAAGTGTTGCCAAAACTTGCAGTTCAGGCTTAATCTGGGAAGAAAATTAGCCATTTTATGTAATATTTATACATCATCGGTACTCCTTGGAAGTAGGACAGGAATACTTAGTAAGCATCAGCAGAAAATGTAAGTGTGTACTTTGCCTATGGACAGGAGGAGACAGCATTTTGCCATATTTTCTCACATCCCACATGCCCTCAGATTAGCTATCCACCTTGTTTAGGGAAGGCAGAATGGAAAAAACAACTATTTTTCTTCAGAATTTTACCTACCACAGCATGGATTTACTCTTACAGAGTCCTAGCCATGTGCAGAAGAGGTAGAGTTTACTCAGCTTTACTCACCTTCTCCTTGCAGCTCCATAGCTAAAGGTTTAACCCTATCACAACTGATAATTCAGACAAAAAGTCTTTTACGTTAATAGCAAATGCTTCTAATGAAGGGATATGTGAGACCAAGTCTTCAAACTTATTCTGAAGAGAATCACATTATATTTTTAATTAGTTTGGGCAAGGATTAAAATCCAGGATTATGTACCCCCTGCTCAGTTCACAACAGAACACTTACAGCAACAGAAGGCTTTCATGGAAATAAAAGCTAACATCTACCCTTTTCTTGGTTACTTGTGCAGTGCCATGCCATGGCATTTTGCATTGCTCCATAGCCTCATGTTTTAGGCACATTACTGTTTATACTTTTTTTTTCCCCTTTCCTCTTCTCCATTTCTCTGCCTCCTCCCTGTCCTTGTCAGTACTCTTTGAATAGACTCACAATACCGTTCCAATTCAGTACCAACATAAATCAGGAAATAGGTAATGCTTCCTTTTTTATAGTTTTAATCTTAAAAGGAATAAGGGGAGCACATTTTGCACCTAAGTAGTTGTCAGTCTGTGTGCTACATTGCACCACTTATGCTTGTTGTTGTTTGGAAGTTTGGCCTTGAGGCTCGGAAACTAATTTTGAGAGAACTGCGATTATACAGGTTCTGAAATGCCTCCTGGGTCAAAAGGATACATCCTGCGTACTGGATCTGGGTTGGGGGCTGTTTGTTTGACATCCATTGTGGGCAACAGCCATCATAATAGATAAGTGTTGCCGTTTAGTCATGAACCAAACTGTTCTCATGCTTCCCAAATGACACTGCTAACCATTGACAGTATTATGAATATGCAAAGCATCTTCTTTCAGCTGAATGGTTCAAACAAAATACTTTGTAAACAGTGTCCATTGTTTAAAAATGATTGGCATTCTGTTTATATTCTGTAACCTTGAATTGGTTGAACCCGTAAACTTTAAAAATAAAATTTGCTTTCTTTTCCTAATTTTCATACCTCATATAAGCCAGTTCATTTTAAGGTGGAGATTTCACAGTTGGGTGTAGGGAGAAAATACTGTTTACTGCAGCCTTACATATATTTAAAAAATACAGCTGTTTTAAGCCATTTAACACTTTTGGTAATCCTAGCGAAAGTAATTTTTTTTATATATATATCTTTATTGCACATTATCTCATTTTTACGCAGTATGTACAGAGATTCCTGAGTAGTATCTATTGAAAATGAGTGGCTAAAGTGCAGGTGAAACAGTTAAAGGTACGTGATCGTGGCACACGCACACTTGCACCCTGTCTCCTCCCCCCACTTTTCTAAAGAGGGTGAGAGAGTATACTCTTGAGTCTGCTCTTGGAGTTAAGCATACATGCAAACCCCTTTTCTTATTAAAGTAGAGCAGAGTAATCCGGAATACAGGCACTGACTGGCATTGAACATTCAGGGCTTACTTAAATGGTGTAGTAACATGATCCTAATGTGCACACAATAAAATCTTAAATAGTTGTCATTTTCTAAAACCAGTTCTATGCAATGCTCTAAAGGCATTGTGTCATCATGAGTAGAAATTGCTAAATGTTGGTGTGGTTCGAACTTGTTTCATTTTTGTATGCTGCCCCATAATGGAATAGAACTAGATACTTTTCATGGTGTATTTCCATATGTAGCTTCTTGCTTGCGTGCATCAGTTTGGTTCACCAGTTATTTTCTGAATAATTCAGAAAATGTTCAGTTCGCCTTACAAAGTTTTAAAATAGCTCAGTAAAAGTTCTCCTGGTTTTCAAAGCAAATTTTAGTAGTAGCACAGTTATGCCCCTTGCTTGTTTGGCAGGCATAGATGAGATGGGCAGTAAGTCACATGAATATGCAAGCAAGTTGAAACATGCTGAGGTTGAGCTTGAAGAGAGTAGTGAAAAGTCTCTGTTGGGGGTGCATTTGGCCTTTCTGAAAGAGCATATGGAAACAGAATTCTGTTGAGAAGCATTCTTAAGATGCTTTTATCTTTTAGTTGCCTGGTACATTGTTCTCCTTGCTAAGATTGGAGGCCAAATTCCTGTGCCAAACTTTTATAATTGACTGGCAAAGGGAGCATGAAAAAGGACCCACCTCTTCAGGACCCTCATTAAAGGGCCTGAATTGTTGGCACCATCTTGCCTACTAATCTGTACATCAAATACAGAAGAAAAGTAGCAGAGTTCCTGCAGTTTGATTGTGATGCTAAAGACTGATTGGAAAGTGGCAAACTGCAAATCTTAGTCGTGCTTGTTAAACTAACAGTTTCATCCTGGGCATCGGATGCTTGGTGAATTAAATTCTGTATTTTTTTTCTAGGAGGGTGCATTGGGAAGATGGGAGGTACTCTGCCTCCCTGGAGCTCTCATTTTCCTCTAAACCTCCTTTTTTTGTTTAGGTACCAGCTATAACTCTGGGTGTTTGTGGTGTTCATAGTTTCATAGTAGGTAGGGTTGGAAGGGACCCGAGCAGATCATCAAGTCTGACCCCCTGCCATTGGCAGGAAAGAATGATGGGGTCAAACGATGCTGGCTAGGTGATTATCATATAAAATACCAGTCCTGTGTTGAATCTTGGTTAGTTTTTGGTTTTGGCATCACTTGGCTAGGAGTTTCACTGCATGTGAAGAATTATTTCCTCATATTGATTTTGAATTTGCCATCTACCAAATTTTTTTTAAGCTGTTGGCTGATTAATTTCTCTGTGTGTATTTTTTGTAGCAGGTGAATTACCTCCCTGATTTGTATGTGGGTAAATGCATGACTGTTATCACCACTGTTTTGTATCTTATGTGCAAATTCCAGTTGGGAATACAATGTCTTTTGCTTTTATTGGGCAGCTACGTTTTCTAGGTACAGCCAGCTTTTTCTCTTTGGAACTTGGGTTTGCTATCTGGAATAGAAGTGTTGTGTAGTTGCTCAGATCAAGTGTAATTTGAAATCTCTTGTTTTTTTACCTTATCATCTGAAAGGATTCAAAGCTGCAGCATTTTGATGTATTAAATTCTACTTCTTAAATAAAAGGTTCTGCTAGAGGTATGGTAGCAGGAAAGGGATTATTTTGTTTAGAGTAAACTTAAGCACAGTTTGCCCTGCAGGTGTCTTAATACATTAACACAACAGCAGAAAAATCCTCTTTTTTTTTTTTTTTAAATTGGCACCTATCTGCCCCTCCGGCAGGAGATCAACAGAACTTCCTTTTTACTGAATTAAATTTTCATAATAAAGGAAAGAAACGCATAGCGTTCAGGGATTTTGTGTTAAGGTGTTAGTTATGGACCAATAGAGAAGGCAATGCTGTAGTTCTATGAAAAACAAGGCCATTGTTTGATTGGAAATGCAGATGTTAAACACTGCTTTAATGCCGTTGCTCAATCTATGGGTAGTTATGCTCGTCTTTTAGCCAAACAAATAGGAAGAATTTATGTACTTTAACAATAACTTTGATCAGCTCCAATGGAAGCTTTTTGTTGAAGCTAATCCCTTAACTAATTCTTCCACATGATATAACTTGCCCTTGGAAAATTGAGTGACTCTTGAAATATTTGAGCTAGCTGACCTTTTCATAATGCTTGTTTAATTGAGAGGGCCGGATTCACAACTTGTCCAGTGCTTCCACTTCAGTTTGTTCAACATCTGTTATTTTTTTCATATGGTTTCTTTTACTTTGACCTTTCCTTGTGCTATTTCAGCATTAGATGCAGATAATCTAATTGGTGCAGCTTTTTGGGAACAAGTGCTGCAAGGTGTGCATATTCGCTAGTAAAACCAGTTCTCAATGTGGAACTGTGGTTCCTTATTACTATTTGTTGAAGTTAGGTGGTGCCAGTTTGGCCCGAGGCTACTTACAAAATAACCCCAACTATGCAAAGAAATCTTCCCTTCTGCAGTCATTGGGTCTTCAGTTCGATTCAGTCCTATCAGTTGGCACTTGTGATCCAGGTCCAAAAGTAACTTGTGACCTGCATAACTCTTACAGTATGAACTCTGCGAACTGCTTGACTCTGACTTTCTGCATGCATTGTTGTAACACCTTTCTTTCCATGTCTCACGTCAGTGATTTATGTGCCTGTTTGAAAGCTCCTGCAGAAAACTTTCTTGCTGAACAGATTGCTCAGTGTTTAGCCCGGCCTCAGTTTGGACAGAAAACAACAACTGGACATGATGTAAGGAATGTTGGTAGATCTTGAGAGCTTAGTATTCTTTCTCAGACTTTCCTTTACCTCACTGAAAGGAGGTATTTTATGCCTTCTGAAATTCACTGCTTCTCTATTAAAAGCTATAGGTTAGAGCAGCGTTTCTCAATCTGTAGGTCACTACCCAAAAGCGGGTTGCAGGACTATATGAAAGGGTCACAAACAAACTTCAAAAATTAATTCTCCTTTAAAGTAGAAAACATGGGAAACTGTGGCTTTTCGCTTGCAGGCTGTTGAAGTTCCAGCCTGCAAAGGGGGGGTGCCCCTACCTCCCCCCTGGGCTCCCCACACTGGGGGGCTGGGGCACCGGGGTGGAGGGGCAGCAGGTTAGGAGCGAGGGCACTGGAATGGGACAGGCCATCAATGTTTACAAATGGGTCATGGTCCAAAAAAGGTTGAGAACCACTGGGTTAGAGGATGTTGTGACCAACATGGTGTAGAATAACACCAGTATGGATGTCATTAAAAAACTGCAGTAAATCCTGAACACTGCAAGATAGCTTTTGTAATGTGTTGCACCATTCATTCTTTCAGTGCTCCTGTTCCTCTGTTTCAAGTAACATTTTAATTCTAGTACAGAATAGCCTTTTTAAGTAAAAGTAGATCTTGGATGCTCATATCAGCCCCCTCCCCCTCCCCGTTTATGCCTCAAGCTATGTACATGTGGATTTAGGGAAGAACCTGGTAAGACCCACTTTTTGCAAAACAAGTCAATCTTAGTATGTTTTCTTGTATGGATACTTTCAAATATAATTACAATTCTACAGTTACTTAAGAGAAGTTTTTTCTGATTTGATCAGTGTGCTTCATATTAGTTATACCTAACTTTAATTAAAGTTAAATGGGTGCTCTATGTATGTATTGAGAAGTAATGGTTTAGAGACAATAGAGAGTTGAAACAAAAGTTTGAATGAGAAGGGGCTACCATGGTTTGTTTGTATTTTTTACAAATACTGTACTTATTACCTTGCACTTTGGTCCATATTTTAGATATATAATGCACTTCAGAAACTACTTCTGATGATTAATCATATCCTGTGGCCCTGCAAATTGTTCCCTGACAGCCATCTTTGTATCAGGCAGTTAATTGCTATAAAACAGTGTGATCATAATATCCAAGCTTATTTGGCAAAGATGTAGACCTGCTAGACAAGATTTTAAGTATTCTCAAATTTCAATGTTAGTTTCATTTCATCTGAATTCCTCCTCAGTATTGTTATATGTCAAGCGAGAATGTTGTTGAAAATTGACACTACTTAAAATCCTACCTTGTGAGCCTGATGCATAATCTTTTTCATTCTTCTGCTCTTGAATATAAACACAGGATATAATGGAGAAATAGTTAAAGAAAGCTTGAATGTCTTAATTGCAAGTAGCCTGTTGGTGTCATTAGTTAAATGTGTGAGAACAAGGGTGTCAAATATAGAGCCCATAGAGTCCCTCTGTCCAGCCCGCCAAACATCAGAAGTTGGGGGCATGGTGTCCTGTAGAATCTGGGGCCCTCGGGCAGGAAGAGGGCAAGCTTAAATGCTCATGTAGTCCAAATCTGACTTGTGGCATAAGGTGTTTGCCATCCTCATGTTGCGTTAGATGTAAAGCATGCCTCCAAGAGGAGCCCTTGGGTCGCATTATAGATCACTGATTAGCCATCTTTACTGTTGTTGGGATGGGCTTTGTTTGTGTGTGAAATGGCTGCTGTCCCACATCGTGAGGGTTAGCCCTATTTAACATTGAGTACTAGAAGTTGAAACAGCATGAATCTTTCTGTGCCACAGAAATGCTGGTGTCAGTCAGTCAGGCTGTTGTATGTCTTTAACTGCCTTTATGTGCATGCCACTATTTTATTTGAATTTATTAGAAACAGTGTGATAGGCTCAAATGCCAGGGCTAAGCATCTCTTCATGTTTGTGCTGATGCATACTGTTGGTTAAACAGTAGCTATTTGTAATAAACTAAATCTACAGTAATGTTTAATGTCAAACATTGTGCTTGGATTTTAAGCACAAAGATCATGAGGTAGGAAGCATACGTATTTCTTAGCTGTTACAACTATAAAATTGAAGCAAGCTGGTGACCAGGTAAAACAGGATCATTTCAGTTGTTGCGAGCATGCATAGTTTTATTATAAATAGTGTTAGTTATCATATTTTATGTGGAACAATTTTTTCTATTTATTCCAACCCCCACCCCTCTGAAACCAAGCCAAACCCATTCTGCAATTCTCCATGCATGCTTGTAACTTCTGACTCTGATGCCTGTATGGCAAAATAGGCCACTCGTAGCCTCTCTCTGGAAAGTGTCAAGGTGAAGGAGTTGATACTATCGAATCCTTTTCAGACCTTTCTACTGGGTAAACCTATAGGAATTTAGTAAAAAAAAAAAAAATAAAGTGTGTATATCTATATAGATATATACAGATCTATATAGGTAGATATAAAATATATTTAATATGCTAAAACATGGGACTTTGGGACACACCGTGTGTGTGATAGAAGGTGCTATCTCATGATAGAAGGTGTTATCTGAAGGCTCAGGGCGAACAAATGGTATGAATGGCTTCTTTTTCCACATATTGTCATTCAAACAATAAAACTGAAAATAAGCGTTCAGGTATAAATGCTGCTCCTTTGCTCTTTGTCTGACCACAGGCCCCTTTCTAGATGATGGACCTATACCTTCCTGTGAGGCATCATATATTTGGGATTGGACTATCCAGGCTATGGTTCTCTCTCCTTGCCATTTCTGTTTGCAGCAGGTCCAGCTGGTCTTTGAGTCTTAGACTTCCTTGAGGAAATCTACAACCAGTACAAAAATAGTGGTGCAGGCCATATTTTTCAAAAGAAGATATGATTTACTGTACCACAGGATCATCGCAAGGAGAGAGAAAAGAGATAAAATTACAAAAACTTACCTGCATGTTAATTTAGCCGTTTTAATCTTTCCTTACCACTCTGTATAGGTTTCATCTGCCTCTAGCACTCCTGTTCCCCTTTAACTGATGCCCTGAGGACTTGGGGTTTCATAGAGTTAGTCACAGTACAATACTTCAGAACTATGGTAACACTTCACTTAAATGTAGAACTGAAGTTTTGGAATCTGTTGCTTTAAGAGTAAAACATAAAATGTTCCTAGTCATTTCAAGTGTAAGCTGGTGTATGCTTGTAAGTTGGCTACATGGACACCTCAGTGTCTCGCAACCAGAAATGGGTTTCAGCTGGGGAAAGAGGAACCAGAGTCTGAAATCTGTAATTTATGGTAACTTGTATAAAGTTCAGTGTTGACTACCCTGGAAAGAGGAGAACCACTTTAACTCTTTCCCGCCTTCACCCCTTTTTGGCAATTAAAACTGGTACTTAGTAAGGGGAAAGCAAATGGTTTTTGGAGACTGTTTATTTGGGAAGTAGAAAGTTGAGCAGAGAAAATAAGTAGCAATAATCTGGAACTGGATACATGGTAGTGGTATGTGCATTGTTCACCCCATGGTTGCAAAGCTCATTTTTTAAAGTTGTTTGGTAACTTGTATGTTTTTATTCTTGCTCCATTTGGAGAAGTTAAATTGTGCTTCTCCATTTGGAGAAGTTAGGTGGCATTGGCAACTCTGGGAACACAGTGAAACCGGAGGAATTCTGTTGATTGTATTGGCTCTGGTATGAGGGAGACTAGATGCATCAAGACTCTGGTTTATGGATTTAAACTGCAGCAAACCAGCTAAACATATTGATGTAAGATTTAAGAACTTGGTGCTATGTATCTTCCAATCATTATTAGTAATAGATCACAAAGCAGTAGCATCCTTGTGTCTTGTTCAGTATTTGTGAATTATATCTTTGCTAAAGACACTAAATCAAAGAAAAAGCTACATTAATATGCAGCTCAATATGTTAAGATGCTTTAACTATTCTGAAACAATAATTAAAAAATCCAGGAAATTTAGAGCTAAGGTTACATTTAAAAGACAGGCATCTGTAGAAATCTACAGCTGGAGGGTACTCTATCATGAGGGCACAAATAAGAAAAAATCAAATATCTTTTAAAATGAATCTGGACCTACAAACTCTGAAATCCCAAAATTGTCATTCTTGCCTACAATCACTCTACAGCAAAATTAAGTTGTTTGAAGGCTTTAATTGTGTATTTTCCTGCCTCTGTACATTTGGATATGTGTTTAAATGTTAACTCTGAAATGCCTAAGTTTAAGAAAATCAGACCTACATATATTTTTTTATTTTTACTATTTTACATGATTCATGCATACTACTGAACCACCTGAATACAATGGTTTGTCCTAGATTATGCAAGTACTTTAGTCTCTATGATTTATATAGCAGAAAGAAGCATTTTAGTTGTAATTTCTTATGGGAAGTGAAGCCACTTAATGGTTTAGTGCAGGGTCGTCAGGTGCAGCCCATGGAGCCCTATCATCCGGTGCCCAGTGCTGCCTGTGGTTCTTGGAGTTGACCCACAGGCAGCATGCAGGGTGCACTGTATGGTGCCAGGTGCAATGGCCACTTTTGGTCATTCTGACTGTGCTGCACGTGGCTTCTGCTCCAGCTTACATCCCAGAGCAGCCGCAGCTGGGCCCACATCAGCTGCTCCAGGACACCAGCATGCAGGCCTGGTCTGTGGGTCTGACTGGGCCTGTGGACTAGCTTTGCATGACTCATCTGCTTTTGGCCACATCAGCACTATTTACTAGATTTCCAATCCTGCCTTTCCCTTATTCCTTTACTTACAGTTTTGTGATATTTTCAGAGACCCTTGAGAAGCTGACAGAATAGAGTTCATAACTATCAAGGACAAAGCTTTTGAAAGTCACTGCATTCCTGTCTTGAAGCAATGATTGCTAAATAGCACTTTTTTGATCAGGAAAGATTGATTTAAATTGCCAAGCAGAAAGCCTCAATTTAAATTAATTTTAATTAGCTTTTCCATTTTATTTATTTTGTAAAGAGAGTATATCATTATCATTGGTTGACATAATCTTTAAAACATGGTTATACAACTAAATAGAGTCTTTATACTAGTTTTGGTCCATCTTTTTGCTGCTTAGGACCTTAGTCTAGTCTAATTTATTTATGGAACCATAGTTTAAAATTTTCAGGTTCTCATTAGTTTTACATTTTATTTTGTTAGAAAATGGGGAATGATACTCATTTACTAGATAATTAACTTTTTGCACATGGTTTGTCAAGCAGCTATATTAGATTAGTAACTAGAATTTAACTAAACACACACAACAGCCTATACAATTTAGCATATAATATTAGAGCTTTGGTAAGGAGAATCTATAAAATAGAAGGATGAGACCACCAAGATAGATTCCTTGAATCATCCTAATAAATCAGAAGCTGAGTTGCAAAGCCTGCAATGATTTTAGCAGTCCTTTGTAGCCACTAGTACTGTGCCTACATCATGAAAGATCAAGACCTTCATATAATATGTGATCTATTGTGCCATTGTTATTGCACTTGACATAAAAAAAGAATGCCCTTCCCAATTCTTTCTTTATATAGAAAAATATGAAGCTGTGAACTCCGATCTGTTGTTTGAAGCTCATGCATTCATATTTAAATGTTTTTAGAAAATATAATAAGTTCAGGCTTTAATATATATTATATTAAATTCAGATTTAATTAAACATTTATTTTAAAAATAAAATATAATTTAAATAACAGAAGTGTATGATTTAATTTTAAAACTGATTTAAGTAAAAAGGATTAACCTTTAAAAAAGATTAATTTTTTTTAAATAAACTGTTCTCTACTTCTAGATTGTGTAAATTGGACACAAACAAGACACAGGATTTATACTGTCTGTCTAAATTATACAATACTCTTTGAGTTGTGAATGGAGATGACTGAAGCACAGCCAGGAAAGCTTTATCTGATATTTGGAAGCATGCCATAAATAGTATTCAGCTAACACATGCCTTTGTCAGTTGTTTAACTTCAACTTTAAAAGGATTAATTTCTCCATTTATCCTGCTGTGTGGAATCCTGAATATTGAGATTAACAGCCTTTGTAAAGGGACTTGGATAGTACATTAACTGATTTGTTGAATTGTAAATTGCTGGCAACATTGCCTTTATTACAAGAATATATATTCCAGTAATAAAGGTAATGTTGCCAGCAATTTATTTATATATAAATATATATATTTTTTGTGTTAACACTTGCTGGCTTTTTTAAGAAATTTTAAAAAAGAACCCCCCCAACCCTTCAGCCTTAATCTTGTTGAAGTAAAATGTCTTTATCTTTTATACTAGTTACCTGTGATTAAACCCTAATGACTTTGGTAGTCATTAACACTTTATCTATTGACTTTACTTCAAATAGGAATGGATTTCTTTAGGCAAGCTCTGTTCCCTTTTCTTTGCTAACAGATTTGGATCCACAGTAATTCACCCTTGGACAGCTATGCTAATGATGGTAACTATGGAAGCTGGACTGCAGCAAGGATTTAGGTTGGAGAGTATACCTTTGTTGCCACTCTCTTGTGCTGTAGCAGGTCCTCTTTGTTGTATGCTGGTGGTAGGCCTAGTGACATCAGGAACTACAAGTTCCCCATAGTGGTTGGAGGGTGGCTACTACATGTATAACAATAAATTCTGTGGGGCAAATTATGAGAAAACAGGAACAGGAGTACAGGCCAGAGATTGATAACTAGGATGTCAAGAAGGACAGCAAGCAGAGAACTCTGACTAGTGCCCACTGCTCCTTGAATAGCGAGCCAGCCGGTGCTACCTAGTGGGATTCTGCCCAGAGATAAGCATGAACAAGGGAACGGAAGACTGCATTGGACCATGAACCTGTGCCTGGTCCATAGTGCTTTTATATTTTGTAGTTCTATAGACTGTAGTACTCAAAAATATATCTGCCTGAGCCCCTTGTGCAGTGGTTCTCAAGCTTCTTAAAGTCAGGGTGACCTTTGGAAAATGCCTGCTTAGTTTTTACTCCTTTCTTGACTATTGAAAAATAATAGAGCAATTCTTCCATTGCAGGGAACTCAGAAAGACTGCAACAGGTTCGAATGTCTTGACACTATGAATTTCTTTTAGAAATCTCTGGCTTTATCTTGTGAATCGTGTAGGTGTTTGCATACTTAATAGTGTACCTATTGTGCACACCCTTCAAATGATCTCACAGTATCCCAGGGTGCCATGGCACCCTGGTTGAGGATTGGTGCCATACTTGCTAGCTGATGCGGTGAGTGCACTAAGGTTATGCTGTGGTCTGACTACATTAAATCATGGATCTGTATCAGGTTGAGGAAGCCAACTTTTCTGAAGGCAGTAGCAACCCACATCTAGATTAGTTTGGTGTCTCTCATTTTCCATGTATTGCTGCAGGTGAATTGGGGCAAGCTACTACATAGCTCCATGAAGGGGTGCTTCCACATGACAAGTTCCAGAGCCATAAGTCTGCATGATGATGTGACCCAGCACCGTTTGTTACTTGTCCTGCTCAAGCAGTAGTTTGTATTCAACAGTTGCAAGCACCAGGTGTTGTCTCTGCTCTCCCTTATCAGCATCCTTCATGACTAAGCTCCCTTCCAGGACTGCAGGATCAGAAATTGATATACCCCCCTGTCATCTCCCATTCCCTTCTATTTGCATCCTGCTGGAATAGATCATTCACAAGCAGGAAGAGCTCATTCAGCAAAGTAGAACTGGAGCTTCAAGTCAACTGGAGCAGACAGGAGCACAAGTGGGCAAATCCAGAATTGTTTTAGTTCAGTGTGTTGCTGCTCAGAGAACAGCTTTTGCAGATACATTTTTCCATAACACCAGGTAGAACCGGTTCCTAGAGTGGCTTAGGTTAGAAAGTCACTAAGAGTCTTGTGTTATGCCACTGGAAGGTCTAGTCTCAGATTTGGGCAATTGCCATGTCTGTGAACTGTAGGTAGAGGTCCATGTAGCTCTGCCAGTGCAGGTGAACTTGGGAAGTATGATGTGCACGTACAGGAGCCCAGGCCAAGATACCCTCTGCAGTGCAGACGTACTGACAGTTTGCTGTACATTTGAACTGGTTAATTGGTGCTAAATTACCCATTTACCATTTTAGTGATGCTGTAATCCTGTCCTTCAAGCCTGGACCTGGGTTTCAGTGTAGTGCTCCTTCTTTGTCAAAACTGTCATTTCAAGATTACATCTGCTTTGACTATGGAAGATTACCTGAAGCTTTGGATTGAAGACTCTGGTTGACAGCTCTTCTCCTCGGGCACAATAGGAACTGTCTGTGGCAAGCACAAAGCTTGTGTGCGCCAAAGATGGTGCTTTTCTTTGGGGCTTGTCCCACAGGTTTCAACCTTCTCAAACATTGCTTCTTCCTGTTTTAGGTGCTAGGCATAGTCTGTTAACCTTGCCTTTGCTAGCAAGTACGTGCAACATATTGGGCATGCAGTGATTCCAAATAATCAAAAAAAGCAGCATGTCAAAGAAAACTTGTATAACAACAAGGAAATAGAACTTGTGTCTTTCTCTTTAGAAAAAAGGCTTTCATGTAACAAATACCAGTCACATTGCACTAAAGTACTTCTGAAAGGTACTTTAGTGCCCTGGTGATGACTATAGTAAAAGAACCTGAAGGCAACAGCTCTTAAAAACAAACCTATCCTGGAACTGTTAGATGGAAGGAGAGCAAAATGTTCAAGATGACTTTAGAATCTGAGGATCTTCCTACAGAGGAGACTAATTTTGATTAGATGATGAAGCAGAAATTAGCTGCACATTATTCAGCCTTTTATCTGTTGTAAGTTTTCATTAATGGCTATTGACTTCAGTTATGCTATGACAATTTACTCTGACTGTGGATCTCCTCCCAGATCTTTCTCTATTTGTTACATTAGTAGGTATACCTTGAATTTGTCATGCTTGCAGATTTTTCTAGGTAGGTATACATGCATGCATGATGTTCTAACACTAGATTCTGGCTTGTATTTACAGTGATATGAGAGAATTTACTGTTTTGGTCCTGGTACTTATTCCACCTCGTTCTGAAACTGTAAATTGTAACTGTGGTTGTTTTTCATGAATGTAGATGGTATGAATGAAAATTTGCAGTATCAAATTATAATTCTACCCTTTTGGTGTGTATTCCATAGAACAGAAAATTGTTTTTCTTTTACATAAATGTGTTGCTGTTTTGGTGGACCTTAGCTGAGTACTCAGGGCCTCTGGTCAGTATGATTGTCTGAAGTATTGCTTTCTGAATTTTCAGGATAGCTGTCAAGAAGATCAAGTTTCAAGCAGCTGACTTCAGATGTGAGACTACAAGGGGTTGGATAATCTGATCAAGGGCATTTGAAGAAATTTGACAGCATCTAAAATATTTTTCACAAATGTGCCCTGCCCCTTGTGTCCTTGAGCTGCATAGCTGGATTTGCAAAGTATAGAAGCTTCCAGCTAGTTCACTGAAGTGTGTGTGGGGCATAGGGTTAGGGAGAACTTGAAATCTGTCTTTAAGTATGGTGTCCACTATTTACTTGGATAAAGAGGCTGTCACGGCAGGGTCCTGTAGGAGGGTCGTGATCTCCTTGAGGCCCCCTCTGCATGTTAAGTTGGCCCAAGGGCACCCTCTGTTTTCTCCCCGCTACGTCTTTGATGGTCTGAATTGGTTGGGAGGCTGCCTTACGCCCTCGCAGACACGTAGACTCCTGGACCCCTCATGGGTCTTGTCCTGCACAAATGGGTGCTTTGGGGCACCCTAACCTTATGGGCTATGCATGGCTCCAACCACCTTTGATACCATGCCCCAAGCCTCGCAGTTGGAATTGACATTGGTTTGTCTCTATCTCTCTTTCTCTACATACACTGCCACCCCCTCCTGGGGCTCTTCTTGCCCTCTCGGGGTCTTCCATGTGCTGTTGCCCTGTCTCGGGACCCTTCTCTGAGCTGTCGCCCCCTGTCTGGGGCCTTCTCAATAGTGCCTCCTCCTGGGGCTTGCCACGCTTGCACTGGGCTTCTCGATAACGCCCCCTTCCTGGGGCTCTCTGTGCCCACACTTGGGCTTCTCGATAAGGCACTCCCCACTCGGGGGCTTGCCGTGCCCAACTTGGGCTTTCTAATAATGTCGCCCCCTTTTTGGGGCTTGCCACGCCCACACTGGGGCTTCTCAGAAGTGCCCCTCTCTAGGCCTGGGGTCTGTATAACCCGTAAGCTGCGCCCTCTCTGGCGCTAGGGCCCCCACACTGCTGTGGGTCCCTATGCGTAGGTTGTGCCCTCACTGGTGCCGGGGTCTCTATGCTACTAGGGTTCCCCTGAGTACGCTGCGCCTTCACTGGTGCCGGGGCCCTCGCACTCTGTTGCGAGCCCCCGATGAGGCCTCTTCCAACCCCTAATAGCCTCACCCAAACCACCGGTGTAATAAAATGCTACAGAAACTCAAGCCTCCTGGCTATAACATAACATAAAGCTGCCTGGCTAAACCATGTTGCCCAAATGCCCTAGAGCTGCCATTCATAACTCTGCTCCAGCAGTACCTGCGGGTCTCGCTGCTTCTTGCTTCCCTACTCTAGGAGCTCCTGCCTCTCTCTGGCTGCTAGCAGGGAACTGCCAGCTGGCCTCAGCTCTGGGCTTTATAAGAGCCAGGCCCTCCCTTACAGCCAGCTGACTGCTGTCAAGTGTGGGTCATTTGTTGCCTGCAGTTGCCCTGGCAACTGCAGCTGTGCTCCTTATCCACTGCTAGGGCTTTTCTCCAGCAGTTTCTGCCCTGTAGGAGCAGGGCACCTCCGTGCTCT
This sequence comes from Caiman crocodilus, assembly GCA_030014935.1. Lineage (NCBI taxonomy): Eukaryota > Metazoa > Chordata > Crocodylia > Alligatoridae > Caiman > Caiman crocodilus. The sequence continues at coordinate 1,450,514 of JAGPOW010002791.1, read as the reverse complement.
GTGACAGAGGCAAACAGTAGTAGTAATGTTGGAAACAATGCAGTGTTGTTCTCCATCACTAACTTTTTTTTACAATTTAAAAATTCTGAATGTAGGAATTGATGTTGTGGATCAGATTAGTGATTTGCCTAGTCTAATATTCTGTCTGATGCTCCTGAGTATAAGGGTTTATGTCTCTTTCTAAACTATGGGCTAGTTTAAAAATCTTTATTATTATAACTGGATATTGTTTTCAATCTAGAGTAACTTCTCCAGTAAACCTCCTCTAGCTCAGTTTCTAGCTGCTTCCTATTTTGTAACTTCTTCATCTACCTCATAGTTCTTGCACTATTTCCCTTCTCCAGTTGAACTAGTGCTTTCCTGTCTGGTGCTATATCGCATGCTTTATGGAAGTCTGGTTAGGTTTTGGTAGATTTACCACATGCTCTTTGTCTGGGAGATCAGCTATCAAAGAAAAATATATAAGGTTAGTCGAGCACAGTCTACGTTTGGTAAACCCACGTTATCACATTTTTCATTCAGGACCCAGCTGTTAACTTTTCTTCAGTGTTTCCTTTAGACCAGTGGTTCTCAGCCCACAGGCTGCATGCAGCCCAATCAGCACACTGTTGCAGCCCATGTGACATCCTGTTAAAACATTTTTTTAAACAGTTACACAGTAAGTAAGTTGTGTGGGTGTGACCACTGAGAACAGCAAGTGTGTCCCACTGTGGCAAATAGATTGAGAACCACTTATCTAGACACTAACACACTGTGATCAAACTAAGGGGTCTTTAGTTTTTCCCCTTAAACATAGACATTGCTTTTGATGTTCTCTGAATGCATTGCATCACATCCTTTTTGATAGATTAAAAGTACTTTTTAATAGGGGTGCATGAAATGGACAATATTTAATTCAGATTTGGCCTGAATTGGGGATAGTGATTTGATTAGTTGATTCTGATCACTGTCCCCTATTCCGTTTGGCCAAATCCAAAGATTCAATGCTGTTTTGAAGAATTAGTGATTTGGCCATAGACAGAGCATTAAATGTTTTTTCTACATACCTCAAGGTACCAGGCATGGCTTGTGAAAGCCATGATGCTGGGGTAGATGGAGCATCCCACAGGAGTGTGGGGGAGGGGGTCCCCTGTGCTTGGTGGCAAACCCAGAAGTGGACCGGAAGTACTTCCAGTCTGCTTCCGGGTCTGCCGGAAAACAAGCTGGGGGCCGCCCTGAGCCAGGATGGTGCAGGGGGGATGCGCTCCCCAGAAGTGTACTGGAAGTGCTTCTGGTCCACTTTAGGGTCTGTTGCTGAGCATGCTGGGGAGCCTTCTGTGCTCCCATGGGACGCTACACGCGCCCCAGCATCGCAGCATTCACAAACTGCCTGGTACCTTGAGGTATGTAGAAAAAGCATTTAAAACTGTGTCTATGTCTGAATTGTCGAATCTCTCCGAATCAATTTGGAGGGTTCCGATTCAGTTTGGAGAAATTAAAGGCTCTCCTTATTCGATTTGGATTCAGAGGTTGGCCACTGAATTGGGCCGAATCTCTGCTGAATTGACAGGGATCGAAGCTTTGTACAGCCCTACTAGTCAGTGTATAAACTAGCCTCCCTGTTTGGTTCCTGGTGATCAAGTAAAACTCCAAACTGCAGTAATGTGATGTGCTAAAGGCCATACCTACTCCACAAGCTTTTACCACCATAGCCATGTTGGTTCATGGATGTGACGAGGGGCAATTTATGAGCAACAGCCATGCAGGCAAGGCTCCAGTGTACACAACTGTATTGGCAAAGCTGCGCTCATTTGCTTAGTGGAGGTGGGTGTTGGAATATGCAATACCAGCAAAGCGCTCCTAGAGCACACCTGATCTAAATAATGACTTAAATGCAAGAGGCCAATTCACAACCCAATCAGGCATCTCAAGTATGTACAACTTTATTATCAAGCAACTCTTCCTCCTAAAGGGCTCATCTAATATTAACTTTTTAACATGGGTTCAAAAGGCCTTATTTACTTACAGGAACTTGATAGCCTTGTGATTATTCTTGCTCTATGGTTTGTTTTTTTTAATAGCATTTCAAACCACACTTCACGTTTTACAGAGCAAACAAAGATAGGATCTCTGACTCAAAGCTTATAATCTCATTTGAGATGTTATATACACCTAAGCAGAAGAACAGAGGAAAAGGACATGTAAAGGTGAGGAATATAAGTTTGTTACTCAGTTAAACTATGCACATGATGTGGGTAAGTCAATGATTTGTTTTAAAAGTAATTTCGACAACTATTGTAAGCATCTATGATCATTGGTGACGCATAGGGAGTGCATGCTGGCCTTTTTGATGGGATCTTTTAAACCCTTTAATCTTTCTGAATTGATTCAGAACCCTCCAAATCGATTTGGAGAGATTCGGAAAGATTCGGACATTCAGCTTTAAATGTATTTTCTACATACCTCTAGGTAACAGGCGGCTTATGAATGCTGCAGTGCTGGGGCACATGGAGTATCCCACAGAATCACGGAGGGCTCCCCAGCATGCTTGGCAGCAGACCCAGAAGTGGACCAGAAGCACTTCTCAGTCTACCAGGGAGTGTGCGAGGGGAAGCCTGTGAGGGGGGGCCTACCCCCCCGGCTTGGCAACTGGTGCTTCCTGGGTCTGGAGGGGCACTTAGGGGCTCCCCGCAGCCAATCTCCAAACCAGGGGGATGGTTCTGGTCAACTTCTAGGTTCAGCACCCTGCACATGGAGGGACCCCCCGCACTCCTGTGGGACTCTCCATGCACCCTACCATTGCAGCATTCACAAGCCACACTGGTACCTTGAGATATGTAGGCAAAACTTGTAAAGCTGTGTCTATGTCTGAGTTGCCAAGTTTCTGAATCAGCATCAAATCTTCAGATTCGGATTTGGCTGAATTGAATCGGAGGCGGTGATCCAAATCAACAAATCGGATCACTGTCCCTGATTTGGGCCGAATCCAAATCGAATAGGACCCACTTCACACACCCCTACTGACCCAGTACTTCAGAAGTCTGAAATGCTGTGCCTGGTCTGGCTGCTGATTTCTCAGATCTCATCAGGCCTTATATTTAATCTGCAGGTTGCTTTTCTGCATGCAACACCATCGGATCTGAAATGCCAGGGAATGTTCCGGGAGCCACTGGGCAAAACCTTATTAATTTTGTTGAAAGTTGGAAGGAGCAAGCAGGAAATACAGCACTCCTCTCACCTGGTTAGCAGAGGTAACACTTAAACACTGTGCCCCATTTTTTGGGAATAGTGCCAAAAACACCTGCAACCTCCACTTGTAAGATGTTGGTATGTCGGGGCAGGTGGCTATGGAACTGTGAGAAGCTCAACCTTTGTTGGGGCAGCACAGCCCTGGCCACTTCCCCACCATCCACTCTGAGGCATGCGTGCCAAGCAAAACTCCTTCACGTGCCATGCTCTGGCACCCATGCTGGGGGTTGCCTACCCCCTGCTTAAAACATTCTGATAATTTGCAAATCAAAGAATTGCATGATGGTGATCCATACCACCTTCCAGCATGACAGTACCTCTCATCTTAGTTCTGCCCATCCTCTCAGTTGAGTTTAAAATGGTGGCAGCCCATATTAGAGAAGCAAAGACTTACTTAGTACAGAGACCCGGCAAATATACCTTTAAGCTCTGCCTTTCAGGTGGACAAAAGACCTTATCATGGAGGTAATTGTGGATCCTGACTTGGTGTGGAAAAGGGAAATGGGAAAGAACAGGAAATAAGTAAAAAACTGGAAAGGCAGAGATTGGGGATACATAGAGGCTGTGGCTTGAAAGAAGATTGAACGATATTTGTGAGGGAGACTGGGCAAGGGGGTGGTTGAGAATAGGAGCATACTCCAGCATGGCACACTCGCAGAGCCTCTGGCATAGTGGTGAATGGAACAGTCTTGCTTATATGTTACCTCTGACATAAGGGAGGGGGAGGAGTTTGTAGTAAGATTCAAAGTAGAAAAAGATGTGGGAATGGCATGCAAAGAGCTTTTAGGGGGACATGGATGAATGCCGGCAACTCCTGGTGAGTGCACTGAGTTCAGGCCACAGGAGCAACACAGTGCAACCCACTGATCTTGAAATATGCAGCTACAAAAGCCTGCATGCAGCATATACTTACCATCATTGGTGTCATCGTCATGATTTCTAATATTGGTATATTAGAAATATACCAGTATTTGAAATGAAGTAAGTCTTGACAAACACTATAGGATTTTCAGTTGTGAAGACTTAAATCTGTGTAACCTGAGAGCAGACATCTCAACAGCAGCGGTGTTAGCATCAGTACCAGGCTTGATGGTATACCTCTAATGAGCGAGTGAGTTTGCGCTTTCTCTGTGTGTATCATTTTTTGGTTTCTGCTCCGACTGTCAGTAACAGAGGTAGATGATACTTCGACATTTCCTGGGAAGTGGAATGAAAGAATCGGTTCCCTACACACAAGCATCTGAGCAGCTGCAGTGTCCTGGTTCTTGGTCAGCATTAGGTTGGGTTGTTGAACCTGCTGTAGAAATGAAAGTCTTTTATGCATGACTAACAGCGCTTTAAGCCTGTGCTGATCACTGTCCTTGATCAATATATCTGCCTGCTGATTAAAGTCACAATGTGTTCTTACTACGTAAAGTAAAAAATCAGAGATACAGTAGTGACTTTGGTATACAAGGTATGGATTAGTTTCCATGGAACTATGATGATCTAAATGGGCTGATCTGAGTAAGGTTTGGGGCTATCAAAGTCATGCTTATGTCGGCTGTTTGCTTTGAGTTTCACAGATACATTGCAGAAATTCTAGAATCTGCAATTTTGGGCTGTTTCAGTTTCAGGTTTGTTTGCTTAATGCAGTTTATGGCACTGTATACATAGTACTAGTCTAGTAAGAGTAAATCGCTTTTCATCTGAAACAAGCACTGGAAAATTTCACTTTGAAATCTGATTTGCTTGGGATTGGGCTCAGCACAGAAAGCTCTCTTAAATGTACTCCAGACACTTCAAAGGAATTATGAAGCAGTGGTCTATAATCCAGGTTTAATAAAGGGGTCTGTGTTTTGCCCTTAACTTTTCTTAGAACTTTCAAGAGGTTTTTCTTTTATTCTTTCAACCATTGCTTTCTCATACATATGCACTGCTTTACCCTAACAGAAATCACTCCCAAGCAATAATTGCCACTGCTAATTAACACTTTTACATAGACCACATTGGAAAGCTAGGTCAGAAAATAGGCCATACTGTTCAGTGTGAGGGCAAGCCTACATAGAGATGTTCAGGGAAAAGTAAGTCAAATTAACTAAAGGTGTGAATTCGGAGTGTATTAATTAAAGCATGAAAACTTCAGTGTGAGCATTCTCATTCAGAAGTTAAGTGTCTTTAATTTGGTTGCATCTTCTTTATGTCTGGATTCTTGAGTTTACCTTGAGCCAGGTGTTTTTCATCCAGGTGTTTGAGAGCCCTGGTTACTTGAGCTGTTTACACTTTTATGTAAAGAAATGAGAGATGATGTCATCCATTTTTTGTGACATTTTTTGACCTCGAGTTTAATTATACCTTACCACTAGATGTTAAGTAAGATGGAGGAGAAAGAAGCAAAAGTAGAAAATAGAGATATTTACAGTTCTGATTTGTTTATCAGACATATATAAAATGTATACAATCATTGTAAGTATGTTGACTTGCAAGGTGGAATGCAACAGTGTGGTGTTCTTATCTTTTGAGGTCAAACCCACATAGTTATTATGTTTTTCAGACGCGCAGCAGTACTTTGATCAAAAATGTTGTGGGTGGCAATTTAGAAGTTAATCTACCAGACTGAATCCCCTCCCTGCCTTGGGAAATGTCCCCTGATGTACAATCTGTTGTGGGCATGATGAATTAAGAGACTGGGACATGGAGGGGGAAGGAATGTTAAGGAAGGTAGAAAAGGAAGAGGGCAAATGGTAGGTGACTTAAATATTGTTAGGGCAGTGCTACACGGAAATCTAAATGCAAATTCACTGCGTGTGAAACTTGTGAGAAGTCTTGCTGAGCTGCTAGAGGGAGTGATAATATTAGACTAGTGAGAGAGAATAGTTTGGCAACACTTTAACTTGGCTGGGAGTAGAGTGGGTATCATGAAATCCATGGAAGAGTTTGGCATGGTTCAAGTATCATGTGTGTAACTTGGAATTGTCCATCTTTGAGTCTGCTAGTATTTCATGCCATACATTTTTAAATGTGTACTAAAGGGATAGACTGTGTTGTAATGTTTTTGTCAAACAATCCTGCAGTCTGTAGTATATCTTAGCACACTAGATGATACTGAGAATGCTACTAGTTATTCTTGGCCTTCATAATCTCTTAGAAACCCAATACTTTACAAACATGCAATCAATACATTTTCCAGCGGAGATGCCAGCCAGCCATGATGACTGTTAGGCTTAAAGTGTTGCTGACAGAGTGTATGCCGTCTCTTTTCACTATCACAGTATGTTGGCAGAATTAAGGTATGTAACCATTCATTTTTCAGAAAGTCTAAAGTGAAACTGCAGCCTTAGGATGTACTTGCTTCCTTGGGAAGATTAAGAAAAATAATGTTTCTTGTATCTGGTTACAGTTTAAAGTTGGTGCGTGCTCAGTTTTTGTATCACAGTTCCCAGTAAATCTTCAAGTCTGGATGGATTTGGCAAACAGAAAGCTTGATTTTCCTACAGTTCAGTATACAGTTGGTCACCTGACACTTTTTACTTTTTGTCATATGGGTAAAATTTGCATAGGAAGAGCAAGGGATCCAAAGACTTGTCTGAATGCTTGGTCCTGATGCAGTTTGAAATTGTGCTATCTGTGTTTTTGGATTTAAAATCCCCAAACTGAAACTTGGCTGATTTAAAATGTAGACCAAATAGTGGAGGATTCAAGACCATTCACATGAAGAACAAATTCTTAAATAATATGGAAAGTGAGTTTTTCCCTTTTTTGGATAACTTTCTAAAGATCCAACTGTAGATATGTTATCTGGTCCTTAACAAGTCTTACTTAGAAACCATCAGAAGTATTTTTAGATAAGAACACTATTGTATGTAGAGAAAACAGGTGAAGAGGGATAAATGGAAGTGCCCAAGATAGTGGGAGAGGAATCCAGTAATGTGTCAAAGAAACATGACAGAGGCTTAGTGTTCTGAGTTATGGACCAACTGAAAAGCACAGTAATAAATCATGCAAAATGTGGAGTGAAGTGTTGGACAGCAATGATAAATATTGATGGAACAAGATGAACAAAGGAACAAAATGCTCTGGAAAATTCAAGATAATTTGCATGGAGCTTGGAAACTGCTAATACCAAAAAACAACCAACAGGTAGTATCTGATTTATACAGAAAATTGATTCTCATTAAAATACTGCAGCCAAAAAAAAAAAAGGTTCATACCCATCATATATTTGTTTAAGGAGATGGTTGTTTCCTTCCCTGCTGTACCTTTAGGATCACACATTGCTTTGGCCTGTCCAGTACTAGAAAGATGTAATTTTATTGTTGAAAGTTAATAAGAGAAACAAAAGTGGTTGATTGATTAAAGATAAAATCAGAGCTATGGACAGCTAAAGCAGCCTAATCCCTTCCTCTGCTTCTGTTTTCCACTAGTAAATATATTGAGATTTGCACATGTGCATGGCTAGTTAATACCTCTCCAGCCATGTTGATTGGGTTTTGCACCTGTAAGGTAGGTATGCACAATTATCTGTATAATTAAAGTTAAAAAATCCACTGCTCAGGTGTTATTGTGACCTGTAAGAATATTAAACCTCTCATCATATTATTCCAATAGATAGCTTTCACTTTATATTTTGGATTTAAGTATTCCCCTACAGTCCATAGAAGAAAAAACATTGTGTCTGCTGCATTAGAACCAGAAAATAAACTGAACAAAATAAAATTGGTTTTTATTTTGTCCAGCTTTATTTTGTCACACTCTTCCTAAAGATTGTATTCTTTCAAATCTTTGGATGAGAATCCAAACCCTCAGCTCTCTGAATTCCTGAATTAAGGTATTAATATATGAACGCCTTCAATTAACCAGAAAACACAGTGTATTTGGAGATTTTTTTTCTAATGTTGGCTCTTTGTCCAAATTGTGATGACTGTTCAGCACAGATGTTGCCACCCTGTCCTGTCTTCTGCCTGCATTTTTTTTCTGTGAAGCCTATTTTGAACTTCTTGATTCATTTAAGTTTTGTCAGACTACACTGCAACAAATAGCAGAAATCTCTGTATAACAGGGATTTTTCATACTGTTTCTGGTCTCACAGATAAGGCATTTCAGTGTACCAAGGAATACCAGCTCCAGTTGTAAAAGGAGAAAGAAGAAATATGAAGAGCTCATTCTTCTTTCTTAGCGGTTTTGCACAGTTACTCCTGTCTTTTGTGGTGCTAGTCTTGACTTACACTTGTGAAAGGAAGAGGAGAATTAGGTATATAAAATTATTGAGACTAATCTGTGTTGGTCTGTCATATGTAAAGGATAATTTTGGCCCAGTTGGCCAGCCTGTATTTATCTTGGGACCCAGTCAAGAACATGGACGAAAGAGTTATGCTTATTTATTTTGAGATTTTTGTCACTCTAGGCAGGTATACTTTTGCTTTGAGTGGAGGACCAGAACTGCCTCACTAATCTTACAGGTCTGTAGAATACTTTGCATTGGGGATGTTGAAAAAGCAGTTGTCATCTTGACTTTGAGTCGGTGAAGCTGTTACGGTGCTAAATGAAGCCCAGTCGCTTCACTTTCATGTTTTATCCTTTCCCTTTCTTTTCCTGCATTTCATAATTTTGGATAGCAGCCTCTTCAGGGCAGAGAAATTCTGTTCTTGCCTATCTGTAGAATTCCATACTAAACAATGATGGTACATATAAGAAAACAATCGTGATTTAAACTAGCATCTAGTGTTGTGTGCATGATTCCCATTACTATGCATTGATTGATGGGTTAAATGTGTCCCTGATCTCCCTTTTTTCTTTTTATTTATGTGTTACAGCTTGTAGCTTCTGAAGAAAAGTCCAGAAATACTATTACTTTATAATTCTGGATTGAGAAATAGAAATTAGGCATTTAAATCTTTTAGATAGGCTTTTTAATTCTCAGAATATTCAGGTGAGTATATATACTCCTTCTGGTGCAGTATGTTATGTTTGAAATTTGGGCTTTTTTGAAAGCTTCTACCAATAGTTCTTCATAATTAAAAATAAGCTCAAAGTCTAATTTTGCTTCCCCGTTCTTAAGTACAGTTTAGCTGATCAACTGAGAGGATCAAAGTATTACACACTAAAATAGACTAGAGATCTGTTCATCATCTACAAGGGCGAAGTGTCTTCTGGTGCTGCGTGAGGACTAACAACATTGAGTTAAAAAATGCTGGCGGCAAAATTATTTTTTGTTACCAGCACTCTTGGAGTAAATAAATAAGGACATGTAACATTTAGTTTGGCATATGAAGTATGCTTAGGTACCTAGTTCTCATTTAAATACTACTATCTTCACTTGGTTGTGTAAGGTTGTGTAAGTATGGTCAAACCAGAAGCTTCTTGTTTTGAATATATAGCTGTTTTCTACCTGCAAAGTTTTCAATAATAATTGTTACCTTAAATATATGCTTTTTTTTAAGTCTTATCTTTCAGGGTTTTTACAAGTTTAACAAAACACATTTCAGTAAAGTCAGTTGTTTTTTTTTTAACTTTCACAGTATTCATTCTAAATTCACTCTTATTCTGGCACTTAACATTTCATACCAATAGGGGAAAACTTACAGCAGATAATGTTGTTTCATAACAAGAACAATTGGGGCTATTTGTTGTTAACTTTGTCCTACGAATAGAAACATTTAAAGAACGCAGTAATGTAAAACACAAAAATTCCCAGCATAGAGCAGCATAGTTAACTTTTGGGAGCAGTTTCCAGCATTGAAAATATTATCCAAGAATATTGCCCATGATTCTCCTCAGGTGCTGAAATAGGGAATTCAGTCCCCTAATGTCAGCAACTTTTATCTACTATTGCATCTAAAAGGCTATGCTGAGCAAATGTTAAGGTTTCAAAGTAAAACGCTTGAAAATTAGAAAACGCCAGTATATAGACTGTGTATTCAGTCTTAATTTGGTTCCTTTGTGCATATGAATCATGGTATGGTCTTTAATTACATGATTACCATCTCTTTTCCCATGGGATCTCTGCCTCATTCAGTCCACAGGAAGGCCCTGCCCTGGGAATGAATCAGCGTTATGGAGAAGAAAAGCACATCCTGAGTATCCTTGCCTCATTTGTTGCAGAAGTTCGCGTATACTGAATGAGGCAGGGAGCTGGAGAAAGAGGTCCTCTTGGCTAAAGCAATAGCTGCTACCCTGAGGAAAGGGACTCCTCTGTTTCTGTTGTGTATTAGCTGTGTATTGCAAATTACTTAGAGCAAACTTTTCACAAATGGCTACAAATTTTATATTCCGTATTTCCTATGGGCCTAACTTAAGTCTGTGGTCTGTTTGGCAGAAGTACTTTGAACATACGAAATGCTATGTAGTGTTTTTCACATTTAAAAAGTAGGTCTTAGACCTCTCAAATCAGACACTCAAAAGTAGCAAACCATCTGACTTTTAATATCTTTGCACTTTAGTTCCCTATTTGTGTAAAATGGGCAAAATCACCCTTCCATCTCACAGGGATTTGTGAGGCACACTGCTGTAGTGATGAGAGCTGTAGAAAATCACACAAAGAAATTAGTAAGTCTTTGTTTGGAACAAGCTTGAATAATGTGCAGTAAATAGGAATATGTTTCATACAGTAAAACTGAGATTAAAACAGAATATTGAAGAGTAATAATAGGAACATTATTCATCTTGTGGTAACAGCTCTGTGAAGAAAATAGAATGTTCTTGTGTAATTAAAGACTATTGTAGTATATATGCCCAAGAAGCCAAATTAGGTTTGCACTGGAAAAAGTAAATTTGGCATTTCCTGGCTTTTGAGTACTTGCATCTTTTTAATGACAGTGTTCTTTTGACAGTTTTTCAGATGTAATAGATTCAAATTGATGGTCATTAACTATAGAATAAAGTGATGAAAACACAGCCATACCAATTTGATAAAGCTACCCTTTTAAATGAAGCAAGCTTCTTAGAGCCTCTAATCACTGCAGCAAAGCAAAATAATTGAAAATGTAAACCAGTTAGATAAACAGTCTTTGAAAATATATTTTCTAATCTAGAAACATTTGGACCATTATCTTTCACCTCATTTCTGTATATTTAGTCAACAAAAATTAAGAACTTCTTGTGCCATATGCAAAAAGGTCTGTAGTGCACTGACACACGTAGTTATTTTCTGTATATTAACTCCTAAAACCAGTAGGGAAAATTCTAGGTATCCCTAAAGAAGAGAGAGACTGATGCTACATAAAGCATGTTGACCTAGATCCAGACTGAAGATGTGTCAAATGACCAAGACGAGAGAACAGAGTGCAGGCAGTCCTCAGACTTGCGACACAATTGGTTCCTGAAAACTGCATCTTAAGTCAAAATGTTGTAACTAGGAACTGATTTTCCCATCAGAAACAACGTTATAAATGGGGGATTGGTTCCTGAACCAAGGCCCAATACCTACTTTCACCCACCTCCATCCCCCCCCCCCCCCCGAATTTTGTACTAAATCAATTATAGATGAGTAGTATAGCTACATTAATGTATTTATATTGTAAATAGCAATCCTGTTGGTTTGGAAGTACTTCTTTGAGGTGACTTTGCTGGACTGCTTGAAGGGCTTTTGGCTGGAGTCTTCTCAGGAGTCTTGGCTGCAGGTTTTGCTGGAGTCCTGTCTGCTTTCTTAAAGAAAGTGTCCAAGGTAGTTTGGATAGATGTTCTCCAGGGATTTGGGCGATGCAGTGAACTTGTTCCCTGGCGTTGCTTCACGTCAGAGCGTTGTAAAGTCGAAACTGACGTCACAGTTGAAATAGGGTGTTGGTTTATAAATGTGGTAACTCGAAGCGCTGTAAATTGAGGGCTGCCTGTATTAGAGCTAACAAACGCCTGAGATCTGCCAGATTAATTACTGGTTTTTCAACAGTGTCGAGTCTTGTTTGTTTCTCCTGTGTTTTGGACTTTAAGATCACTCTGCCAGCAAATTAAAAACAGAAGCATCGCATTTATTAAAATACTGTTTTTCCTTTTCAGTGCCCTCTTAACTTTCCTTCCATCAGAAGTTACCAAGTTAATTTATCACTATTCAGCTTCTCTTTTTTTGCTTGTCTTTTTTTTCTCTTCAATTTTAAATGCAAAATATATTTTAATAAACTTTGCTCTTTTGTATTTAGCACACTTAAGATCCTTTCAGTTTGCTAATAAAAGCAATTTTTAAAATGCAGATTTTGTGAATTTTAATTAAATTCTTTTTTACATCCAAACGCAGCCTGAAACATTGTGAATTAAAACAAAACAACAAAGCATTTATTCACTTTTTCTCCTAACATAATAAAAATGTATGAAGCGACATGACTCTACTTCTATAAACACATACAGATGCACTGTATCGTCCTGGTTAGCAAAATGAAATACTAAGTTATGTTTGGTATCTCTTATACCAAGAGATTTGTTTGGTTTTTTTAGAAAAAAACTAATAGCAAACAAATTAAAATGGGTGTTTGAATCTTGCTTGCTGGCCTAAATCATGATTTTAGTTATTTGACTAATTTTGATTTAAGCCACTCTGCCTGAATCAATCAGTTCAACCCCCTACATTGTTGTTTGAAGAGATGGGAGAGGTGCAGCTTAGGTGAAGTCAATATTGTAGTGTTCAAGAAAATGAGAAATTGGGCTTTTTCTGATTGTCTTCCTTTTTTAATAAAAGGGTACATTGACCTTTGTTACCTAACTTTTGCGTATAATAAAGCAGCAGCACATGGTGTGAGCACCTTTCTTTTTCTTTGTTTGATTTTGCAGTTAACTTTTAAGAATTTCAGTGAACATGATGAAAATGAAATCCTTAAGATATCCTAAAGAAAAAGACCTCAAATATATGATCATTGATCAACTAACTAAATGGGCTGTTAGAAAGTACCTCACTTCTTGTTGTCATTTTTCTGTTGTTGTTTCATAGGAAGTCTCTCTATCAGGTTGTCATACAAGGCATAAAAGGGCACAGCCTACAAAGTATCTGTCTTTTGACTAAGCCAGTCAGGATTGATAAACTGACTTAAGGTTGTATCAGTTGTGTTTGTATGTGTGTACTTGGCATATTACTGAAGGATCCTTGCGCTAAAAAGTGGGTATCATTTAAACAAAACAAAAAAGCCAAAGGAGCTCACTTAAAAGCTTCGGGAGGGGGTGATGTGCCTGAAATCAAGGTGAGGGAACACCTTGAGGAACTGGACATTTACAAGTCTACGGGCCCCAATGGAATGCACCTGAGAGCCTTGAAGGAGCTGGCAGACATCATTGTATCCCTCTTGGCAGAGAGATTTGAAAAATTGTGGTACTTGGGCAAAGTCCCGGATGACTGAAAAAGATCCAACAAGAAAGGGAGGAGGGATGGCCTGGGGAACTATAGACAAATCAGTCTTACATCTGTCCCTGGAAAAATCCTCAAGAAAATTATCAAGGGATCCATCAACACCAGACTGATGGAAGGCAAACTTGTGAATGCCAGTCAAACATGGCTTTGTGACTGGCAGGTTGTGTCTGACCAACCTCATTTGCTTCTATGACCAGGTAACATGTGCCCTGGACAAGGGAGATGACATGGACACCATATACCTGGACTTCAAGAAGGCATTTGACCTAGTTCCCCACAATGTCCTCATGGTTAAGCTGTGGAACTGTGGCCTTGATCATCATACGGTCCAATGGCTAGGCAACTGGCTATGGGATTGGACCCAAAAAGTGCTAGTTGAAGGGAGCAAATCAACACGACTCAGGATGAACAGTGGAATCCCTCAGGGCTCGGTACTTTCGCCGGTATTCTTTAACATCTTCATTAAAGATATTGATTTGGGAGTCAGATGTGAACTCACCAAGTTCACGGATGACACCAAATTATGGGGGAGGATGGTCACGCTGCAGGACAGACTGGGGATACAAGCTGACTTGGACACAGTCTTAAGGTGGGCCAACCAAAACCTGATTGCCTTCAATGCAGAGAAGTGTAAGGTGCTGCACCTTGGTAGGAAGAACCCCCAGCATACTTACAGGCTAAGCAGTGTTATGGTCACTAGCACCATGACCGAAAGGGGCTTGGGGGTCTTGATTAACTGCAAGATGAATATGAGCCACCAATGTGTTGCTGCGGCTGGCAAAGCTAACCAAACTCTGGCATACATCCAGCGTTTCATCTTGAGCAAAACCTGGAAAGCCATCCTCCTGCTTTAGTCAGCCCTGGTGAGACTGCAGCTGGAGTACTGCGCCCAGTATTGGGCCCCCCATTTCAGGGTGGATGTGGAGAAGCTTGAGAGAATCCAGAGGAGAGCCACTCGTGTGATCCAAGGCTTGGAGGGAAGGCCATACGAGGAGAGCACCCACTCTGGATTCCTTCAAAAAACAGGTAGATATATTCCTTGCTGGGGTCACTTGATTCCAGCTCACTTCCTGCCTATGGTGGTGGGGCTGGACCCAGTGATCTCTCAGGGTCCCTTCCAGTCCCTAATGTCTGTGAAATCTATGAAAATACATCTGATGTCCAGCTTGCAAGTATAACCTCTAACATATTTTACATGCATTCTCTGTGAATGAGTTAAATAAAAGGTAAATATGTTAGAAATGGAAATGTCTGCTGTTTGTGGGCATATGTGTCCCAAAAACCTCAGTAAGAGTATACTTGTTCTGTCCCATTTTAGGAAGATTTTGAGGTTTAGAATATAAACATGGCCTACATGTCTTATAATTTTTTAATATAATTATTTAGCATTTGTTTTGTCTTAGGCATGCAGCTTCTTCATTGCAGTACTAAATCTGTATTAAGGTTTTAGTCGCATTGCATTGCCTGCCTGAGTATAGTTTCAGAAAGTTCATTTTATAAAAGGAATTCCATGCAAAGTAGCTTACTTTTTGTTGGACAACCCAGTTATTTGTTACTGGACAAACTTTTAATAATACATGCACAGCTGGCATGGCCAGGCAGATATCCAGATACATGTGAAAGCAGGGTTTTCTTAAGCCTTTGGTACGCACCTATATTTGCAACTCTGTTTGCATGCATTCCCCATTTGCAAGCTTCAGGTGCTGGAAACAGTGGTAACATTTCTGCATCACTTTGGAAGAGCTGGCTGCGTACTTGTGCACTGATTTTGTAATAGTCATGTTTTGGTCTTCACGTTATGTGCTAGTAAAACATACTGTAAACTAACTTGATGGCAAATTCTTCATTTGACTATGGGCAATTCTGTATTTAAATAGTAATTTAATTGCAGTTAATAGCTTCTGAGCCATCAACAAACGTGTGGAAAAGTTGAGTAAATATGTTGTTAGGAGTAACATTTATGTTCTTGTCCTTGTAGTTCTTTTTGCTGTGTTTTAATTATTATGGCTGCTTATATACACAATAAATTAATTCAAAATAATAACTTACGGTGTTGTACTGCTACACATTACTGTGATGTCTGAAGGCGTTCCACACTCAATAGACTGGGAATAGTGTTGCCTCTTGTGGACTGCGCTGTCTTTGGCTCTCTTCTACCTTTTCAGATTATAGAAATCTTTGTTTGGAATAGGCTGCTGCTTTTTTTCTGGGGATGCAAGAAAAGTAGTGATTTATTGTGAATGTCATTCTGATTATGGAGGTAAAGTTTTATTTAATAAGAAATCTTTATAGCCTTGCCTAAAGTTGATCACACTTGATTGTACTACTCTATTCTGGAAGTTTGTTCTACAACCTGACTCTGGACTGCAGGTTTCTTGTCACCTCTGTCATGTCTTATTCTAGGTTTTGTCTTCTGCATTGTTCCAGATGATTGCAGCTGCCTTGCGGGTTCTCATATGGATACATTATGCTTTGAAATAGAAAATAAAAAATTGCTCAATCGTGGACACTTCTACTTTAATCTTTTAAAATAAATGTTATTCCAATCCCTAGCATGTTTCCAGAATTCTGCTAATGCAGCATTGTAGAGATTCTTAAGATACTACATGTGTGGCCCACATTTCTAGGCCAAAATATTAAATGTGATCCAGGTGTCGCAATTTGTAAATGCAGATGTGTGTATTACATAGTTTTCTCTCTACCTCCAACAGAATCTGTCTATGACCTTCTCCCAAAGGAGCTGCAGTTACCACCCTCTAGAGAAACATCTGTAGCATCCATGAGCCAAACAAGTGGTGGTGAGGCAGGTTCGCCTCCTCCAGCTGTCGTTGCTGCTGGTAAGGATTCCATTTTATTCTGTTACGATATTAAGGTTATAATTTTCTGGCCAACATGAACAGTGATGACAGTTTTGGTGTCTAAGAAAAAATCCTGAGGTAAAAAATGAGAGCTCATTCTAGGAGACTTCTGATAATGAAACTAAGTATAATTACATAAGTTATTATATGCCATCTTAAAAGTTATGTTAATAACACAGCATTGCATTTGTAATATATTTAAGAGAAAGATTAATATTAGTATTTTGATTGGTATAGTCTTCAACATTATAAATGTGTATCAACTCCTAGAATGTGCTCTTGTCTCTAACTGTAGAAAGCACCAATTTGGAACCGAGTCAGTTTGTTGACTGTTTATAAAACAGTGAATTCCAACTAGGATTTAAAATGGAATATGAGCTCATATTTTAGCCATGAGGCTTTTATCAGGCTACAGAAATAGAAAATACAGTTCTCTGGGGTTTTTTGCAGAGCCTGAAGAAATTCTCAGGGTTAAATCACATTTGCTTTTGTAGTATATGCTACAGCTTTTTATTTGACACTGAAACTTAAATGTAATTTACTAGTCACTATAAAATTAGACTTAATATTTTAATTCTAAACTGTAATTTACAAAAAGAATTATGCTCCCCTTGGGGGGAAAAAATCTAAAGCATGCTATTTAGTCTTAGTATATTGTACTTATTTTATTTCCCAAGAAAGCATATTTTAGAGTAAAATCACAAAGCCCCTTTCATTGATCTTCATATAAAAAATAATAAGGAAGAGGTAGAGTACTGCTAAGAACAAAATTTTGATTTCTGAAGTTGGCAACAGCATAATTCACTGCTGACTTGCACAGCTGTAATTCCTCTTTAGTCAGCTGGTATGGACTATTAAGCACCTTCACTCTAGCAAAAAAGCAAAGTAATCATTGCACCTGCAGATAATGCATCTTCTCTCGTGATTTGGGATTTTGGGGATAATACGATCCCTGCAATCTTTTTCAAGTAACATCAAGCTTGTAAAAAGAGAAGTGTGTTGGCCTTAAGTTCTACAAAATTAATGTTTGAAATGGGAATGCTGAGAGCTGCATTATAAAGAAAGCACTCGCTGTGTGTTTATATATATATTAACCCTGTATGAGAACATTTCCCCAGAACTGCATAGTGCAATAAGCAGTCTTCCTGGCTGGACACTGAGATGGTTTAAACCTGGTAGAGAAACTTTTCAGCACGAATCACCGTTCATGTTTTGCCAGACATTTTCTAAAAGAATCTGTGGATTTAATTGTGTCCTGTAGAATTTGTTAGTTACTACATTTTATAAGACGTGGTATTTTTTGTAATGTTTGATCCCAAAATAGTCCAGCGTGCCCTTAACTTCAAGGTATTTTAGCTCAGTATTTCATAGTGAATCTGGTTTGATGTTACAGCAGCAACTGAGCATTTTTTCAGAAACAGATAGTTTTTTTTAAGGTATTGTTACACTTTAAATCCACAGATAAAAATTGACTGCTAATTATTTCTTTATTTTTTCCTGAGACAAGTTAAGTAATGAGTTTAGATAAATGGAACTAAATGTCTGTTACCTCTAGGCTTTTAACCAATACTGATACTCAATCCAGTTCCTTTTTAAAAAAATCTGGAAATATGGGAGCTGTGTTTTAGTTTCACTGCAGCACAGACCATTTTTTCCTTAAAAACAAACAAACCAACCAACTAAAAAAACTATTATACTTTATTTTTAAATAGTGGAAGAAAGTACCATATTAATTGAACCTAAAGGACTTTCTAATGTCACCCAGATTCACGTTCATCAGCACTGTGAGAAACCAGTTGAGCGTTCAGTTTTATAAGGTGCTGCTAGTAAGCTGGGTCAAAAATAGTATGCCTGATTCTAAGAGACCTAGAGATTTAGATATTACAAGCTTTATTAAAAAGCAGGATGAAATGTTATAAGTTTTGTTCTCATCATTAATGTTACATTCCTTTAAAAATGAGGATGAGAATGATGGAGTCAGTCTTTTCAGCACATTTATATTTGTGTTTAAAGCATTGCCCAAAGTCTAAATCAGTGATCAGCCCTCCCCCTTTCCCCAGTTGTCCCTGTTGATAACAGTGATGAACCCTAAGCCAAAACTTTTATGAAGAATCTTTTAAAGGAACATACAAAGAGTTAAGTGATGTAACCCTGTTGATTTTCAATGCAAGTTCAGGGTTTTAGTACCTTGAAAATCCCATCTTGTACCCTGTCAGTCTTATCCACTGTTCACTTGTGTCACCTGCTGAAATGACAAGTCTGTCTTCTATTTTATGAAATTAATGATAATGTTAGTATATTTTCCTTTACTCTGCCTTCATCATGCCCTTGAAAGAAAGAAAAAGATGTGCATCTAAGGAGAAGAACTTTCCCTTGGAAAAGAAGACAACAGGGGGGAGACTTGCCCCCCTTTTTTGTCCCTCCTCCCTTCCCCCCACCCCACAGAGTGAGAGCTGGGGCTGAAAAAGAGAATCTGTTCTCCTCCTCCCCAGGAACTTGGATCTGTTATGGAAGATGAGGGAGAGAAAAACACCTTATGTCCTCAGGAACTGCTTGAGTGTGTCTAAATCTGAGGCTTATGTTAACCCTAATCTGAAACTGGGAAAACAGCTCTCCGCAGAAGAGTGGAGGGTAAGGAGAGGAGGGAAGCGTGGAGCTCTACAGGGGACTCTAGCAGATGGTTACTGATGTTGTATCCAAAGGACATATTTGCACTTCCCTGACCATATAAGGGATTACTACTGTAAAAACACTTTCCCATTCACTTCCTCATGCACATCCAAGTCAGAATAAAAAAGCAGCATAGCTGGAGTTTGGTGCATGTGCTTAGCACCACTCTGCTTCTGGTGTGTTTACATAGGTGCATTCCTGAGGCTGCTCTAATAGTGGATACACCATGTTTTTTGACATTTGGTGTGATCAGAATGAGTGAATGTACTGGGCATGTTAGATGCGGTACAGAATTTTGTGAACTCTTTGACCCCCTCCTGCTGCTGTTTCAGAAGGACCACTAGGTCCTGCTGCACATTTCTTATTTGATCCTCAGAGGTGAGATGAGTTGCACAGTAAAGGTTATGCACGGAGAACTTGGGCTTTATTTTATCCAAAGAGATGTCTTCTGACCAGAGGTATTCACTGACTCTGCCTCCCCACTTCCCGTTGGCCACAAGGAGAGGTATATGTTACTTCAGCTGCCCTGGAAGGTCTAAGGAGCTTGGCATTTGAGAGATGAGTTAATAACCACTTTAACTTTTTTTTGGTATTTTGGAGGGCTTGATTCTCCAATTTCCAAAGGTGCCCAAATGTCTCATGGTGGTGACCTCCATTCAACCTGACCATCACTTATAACAAATCAAGGCCTTCAAAAAAGAGGACATTCACACTTTCATATGGCTGACACTTGTATGGACGGTAGATTTGATAGGAAAGGTGACCTTGGCAGCTTAGAGCTCCAGTCTGTTTGTTCTTGAATCTTTCCGTTGTTTTGTGTAAATCTTTTGTGTCTGATCTTATTTATCCTGAAACCTACAGTGTTTTATGGAAATGCTATGAGGCCAAACCTTTGTTATTGTAGAATAGCCAATTTAAATTGACTTGGTTATTATTGTAAGAGATGAAGCAAACCAGAAATGTCAAGTGTCAAGAAAACAGCTGCAGGTACACATTTAAGTGGCAGTGAGAGGATTGAATAATAGACAGTGACCAAGTGATCAGAGATTCCCCTCCTCCCCCCCTCCTTTAAGATTTAACATAAGTTCATTCAATTTACCTCATCACAAGGTAGCACAGTATCTGCCTAGAAAACAGTTAGCTTAGTCTTTTTCTATCAGTTGTGTTGATCTAAGGTTTTGTTCCTTACAGTATGTGTTACATAAAGGTCTTGCTGCAATTAATTCTTCAGATTTTTAAAGGAGCGGGATTAGCTATTTTCTGTTATAAGGGCCTGGCAGGAGCAGACTTCTAGTTCTTCTATTTAAGATTTGTTTTACAATTTACAGAACTGTTTAAAACTAAAATAAAGGTTGATAATTGGGTTCTCATGAACACATTTGATTATTTTAGTAATAAAACAAGGATCTCGTATTCATCAATCCAGGCTGAAGGGGTTTTACCCACTCTTTTAATGTTAATCAGGCAAGTATAACCAAGTAGGAATCCAGAGTTTTATGCTGCAACATTTGATGCCCTCAGCTTCTTTCTCAGGCACCTAGATATGTCACACTTTCAGAAAACAGAAGATGGCAAAGTGGCTCCCCGGGAGATAGCATTAGACTAACATTGTGGGCTCTCTGTTTACTACTCCCTTTTGTCAAGTCTTCATTCAGAGAGCAGTTACAAGAGGAACATGCGAATGAAGTGTGTCCCTCACATACTAACATGAGCATATTCCCAAGAGTAAATACAGATCATTTGTGAGGCTCTTCAGTTGCAGATGATAGAGATGAAGGCTTTATGCCAAGTAATTCCAATGTTGGCTACACTCTAATTTCTCGTTTACAGAGACCACTGTGGCTACATGTAGCTCATGTAACCTACTTTCCAGCTTTGCCTGCGATTATATTTTCATACCTTTGTAACAAGCCGTACTTGCTTCTTCAGTTGCATTTCTCAAATGTTGACCAGATTTTTTGCAACAAAGGATACTTTCTGTTCTGCAGTGTTGGTTGAAACAAACTGTTGTCATCTGTTCAGAATGCTAATGTAAGTCTCTCTAACTGCGTATATTACTAGAAGCAAGTCATAAACCCTCTGTCTTCTATTTGGAATACTTCAAAAGCCAATGCCTCTCTATCCTAAAACACTAAGCTTTTTGAAAGATAAATGTGATGTGTGAACCGTACTTCTGAATTAACAGATGTGATAAAATTGCCCACTCCATAGAAAACTGCAAGAGAGTCTTGGTTTTGA
The DNA here is from genome assembly GCA_030014935.1 of Caiman crocodilus. Lineage (NCBI taxonomy): Eukaryota > Metazoa > Chordata > Crocodylia > Alligatoridae > Caiman > Caiman crocodilus. The sequence continues at coordinate 1,429,214 of JAGPOW010002791.1, read as the reverse complement.
GCTGTCTTCCTTTTTCTTGTCCCTCCGAAATAATCATTACAAGGATAGGTTGCAAAGTGTTGAAGATGAATAAGAATGAATCCTTTCCAGCATATCTTTTTCAGAGTTCTTGTTCCTCTTACCATTCTGTCACAGTAAGCATTAGGTCCTGTTTCCATGTTTTCCCACTCCTGGCCTTAGGAAAAGTCTTCCAGCCTACAGCTGGTTCTCTGTCAGCTTCCAGTTCCCGTCTCAATGTGTTTGTCTCTAATGATAATCAAACAGCACACCCTGTAAGCACAGGGTAACACTCACTGAACCATATTCACTTCATCCTTTTAAATTGCATCCACACATGTAGAATGAAATGAGGTGTTTGTTGCATGATGTATTTTTGTGCTAACAATATCCAGTAAAAAAGTATATTAATATCTTGAAAGAGCATTGCATAGACTTGCATATACAAACCTTCCCTGCACTCTCTCATGTCCCCTCTCCTGTCCAGAAATAAAAAGGTCTTCTGAGGGATGCTGTTAGTTGCCATCCTGGTGATGTAAGGCATTATGGCATTCCTTTATGCAGAAGTTTGTCCCTATGAAAGTAGGTTAATGGGAAAATCTATAGTAGTGTAGTATTTGCTAAGTAATTGAATCTACCACTGCTGTGGGCTGCTGGACTGTTTATTTTTTAAAAAGTATGTGGCAGGATTATCAAGCTTCTCTATAAAACAGAACAAAAACCCACAACAAATCAAACTCTCAGATTTAATTTTCATAGAAATGTGCAAAAGTGTATTTTGCCATCTACTTGTTAATCAGTGAAAAAGCTAGATAATCATTTTTCCAGTCTTGAGACCATAGACTAGAGGAACTGGTTCACTTTATTTTCCTCCATAAAACTGAAGAAGCTGTATAAATTGTACTTGCACTTAAGTAACTGAAACTGTTATCTACAAATACAACTTTAAAATCCTAGAATCATAGAAAATGAGGATGGGAAGGAGCCTCAGGAGTTCATGTCTAGTCCAACTCTTTGCTCAAAGCAGGACCAGCCCCACCTAATTACACTGGCCAAGGGTTTGTCATAGTTTCATAATAGGTAGGGTCGGAGGGGACCTGAGCAGATCATCAAGTCCTCCCCCTGCTATGGGCTGGAAGGAATGCTGGGGTCAAACGACCCCAGCTAGGTGATCATCTAGCCTCCTTTTGAAGACCCCCAGGGTAGAAGCGAGGAGTCTAGCCGGATCTTAAAAGCCTCCACGGATGGGAAGTCCGCAACCTCTCTGGATGACCTATTCCAGTGCTTTACTACCCTCTTTGTGAGAGAGTTTTCCTTAATATCCAACCTCAACTTCCCTGGCTGTAACTTCAGCCCATTGCTCCTTGTGCTGTCATCTTCCCCCACTGAAAACAGTCCAGCTCCATCCTCTTTGCAGCCCCCCTGCAGCAAGTTGAAGGCTGCTTTTCAATCTCCCCATAGTCTTCTCTTCCCTTGACTAAATATGCCCAGTTCTCTCAGCTTTTCCTTGCAAGTCATGTGCCCCAGCCCCTGAATGATTTTCATTACCCTGTGCTGGATTCTCCAAATTTGTCCACATCCTTTCTGCAGTGAAATCTGGATTTTGAATAATTGGAACTAGGGTGTCCCATTTTTTTTAAACCTTCCCCTCTACTTCCTCCCCATGTATTAATAGTGAAGCAAAGGCGTAGTTCTGTCCAAACCTAATGATGCATTAGCCCAACACATTTAAGGTACTGTCATGAATAGTGTATAAGGAATCATGCATCTAGCAGCACATCTGCCCAACTTTCACTCCCTGCCCTGAATGAGCAAGTACTTGTCCTCCCTTTTCTTCTTTTTTACCTATCAGAAACCTTTCACATGAGTCTGGAGCAGGGCTTATGCTTCTGAAGCTTTGGCTTACTCTGCCACCTTATCCCATCGGTCATAAATATTTGTCATATTTCTCTAGCTCGACAGAATTGCCCATGTTAATAATCCGTTCCCTCTGATAAGGAAACAGTTTCCAGAATTTCAAATGCTAACAACAGCCCTGACCCTGTAAGTTTCTAAGGTCATATTGTGACCAGATTATTAGAAATGAAATGTTCAATCAGTATTCGATTTGGTGGACAAAGTCTTTGAAAGCTTTGGTTTCTTGCCGTTAATGGGCCACTGGGCAACAGGTCCCTCAATCACCAGCTAATAGTTGAACAAGGTAGAAATGAGGTTCAATATTGGGTTAGACACATCTAAGAAAATAAGTTTATTGTGCGTGTGTTTGAACAAGAAACCTTAATTGCTTCTCTCTCTTTGTAGGATTAATGTTAATTAGATATTAAAACTCTTTAGGTCACGGCCTGCCTGCTTCTATGTATTAGTACAGTGCGCAGCATCCTAGGCCCTCTGGGCATTAATGCTATAAATAACTCGTGAGCAAGATGTTTTAAACTGCTCCTGAATAGGTCACTGTTGGGCATGCAGTATCATGAGGATGGTGCAGGAGAGACCAAGCTGAAACTAGCTGTGTGACAGTTAGGGGAGGGGATCCCTTTTATCCATCTGAAATTGCATGTCCCAGAGCATGAGTTCTCACCATTAGACAAAGTACAAGTCCTATTAATAGCCTTTTTGGGGGGTGGAAACTGCAGTGGGCAGTGTGCTTGCTTTCCCTCTTCAGTACAATAGAAGAAAAAAATAGACCTTTAATTCTCTCATTGCTGTCTTTGTTATAGCCCCAAGTCGCTTTCTGCCTTTTCTTTCTGATTTGAGGTCCTGCCAGTAAGGCTTTAAGTTTCCGGAGCTCTTGAGTCAGACCCCCTGGATCTTCTTCCATAAACAGGTTCTTGATGGAGATTTCTTATATTAAATACTTCTTGCCAGGTTTGGAATTCAGTTGGTAATTATGAAATTGTGCCATTCTTAGCATGTTGCAAAAGACCCTGGAAATAGGGGACAAACCTGAAGCTCAGAGGGAGTTTCTTGTAATAGTGGTGGTTAAAAAAAAAAATTAAAATCTCACCAAGCCCAGGCCAGCATGATTGTGTTCTTAAAAGGAACCAGTGGATCTGAGAAACAGCAATAATGTCCCATCTGGAGATGCTTGTAATATAGATCTGCCAGTCAAGAAACCTCATAGTTATTCCTTTAGCATAGTAAGGAAACTGGAAAGATGAAAGGAGAGAGCAGCTGAAGGGATCCAAAAATTCTGACTTGCTTGATTGTATCTGATTACCACTGTGAGTGGGAAAACCTACTAAACTGAATTGGTGGATATGAGTCACTAACAAAAGTTCCAGGTAAGAAATTACCAGTTATTTATTTCTAAACTCGAGTGTTAACTTAATAAGGGATATTATTTGTATAAAAATGGATTGAATTGTGTATGTGTTCTCAGTATAAAGCACTGCTTGTACCAGCATATGGATATAAGGGGAATTGAAACTGTTTTTAGCTTTAATGTAAATTAAATTAACAAAGCTACCTGAGATCTCTTTGTGACTATTTTTAATAACTGGTGAATTGGATTGCTTGATTATATTTGCTGGGATGCTAGTTGTTTTCTCTATTAATACACTTAACTTGCATTCTAGCTCCGCCATTCAGAGACAGGCATCGTGTGGTGGGTTGTGTGACAGTGTCTGTCAATAGTGAAGACAAATAGTGCCAGAGACACTTAACCCATCCAATCTCACCCAGGGTATAGGTCGGTCTTGTTTTCAGACTTCTTCATAAGTCTCTTTCCTTTCTTTCTTTTTTTGTTTCTAAATAGTGGATTGATACTGATTGAAACTAAACTTTTTTGTAAAGTTTTTGACTTTACATATCAGAAGAAGAAAAGTAGAAATCCAAGGTTGGCATGTGAGGTGTTGAAAGCAGGTTTGCAGCCACTTTGTAAGTTCTGGTTCTCTTAAAACTTCTGGACCTTTTAAAACTTTAGCAACACAAGGTTGATGTTGAAAACTGTGTGTAGAAATCTTTGTTTTATTCTAAACAGTTATTTTGTGTTCAGTGGTTCTACAAATAAATATTCACTGAAAGCCTGAATATTTAATTATTGAACATATAACATATAAAGTAAATAAGCTACATTCACAAAGGCTGGATTCCATTGTGTGAGGCCTGTACAAAATCCAGGTTTCACCCTGTGTGGTGCTAAGTCTTTTTTTTTCACTGTGTTTTCTGAACAGCCAGTAGCGGACCATGCAGGCTGGATGAGAAATGAAATTTCTTTAAGAATTTTTCCTGTGTTGTGGCTGTTCATACACAGGTGATTGAAAAAATAAAAAGGGCCATCTCTAATGTATTTACATTTGAAATCTTGAGTTTTCCATTTTGGGATATAACTTGCTTTGCAGTTAAACTGCAGTTTTAAATGCCAGTAGGGTGGCATTTGTTTGGTTTTTTTATGGTCTGAGCATCCTGGTAGTACTGAATGACTTCCTTGGAAAGACACCAAGGTTTTCAGGATTGGCTTCATTTAAGCCTTGTCTGATGAGAGCAACTCCCTAGATGGCAAGCAGTGATTATTTTTAATTTAGATTTTTTTTAAAGCTAAAAGTCTGTTTAATTTGGTAAGATTATAAAGTGTAGAAATATGCTTATAACAAATTAATTAATAATTTCAGAAGATAATAACACTTTTGCTTTAAAGTGGTTGCTCTTCCTAATATTAGCCTGGAAGCATGCATTTATGCCGTAATGGCACTGCATCCCATCCTACTCTCTCCTTTTTTTGGCTGCTTTTTATTTTCAGAATGAACCTAAATTATCCCAGTCGATAGAGGAGGCTGTGGGAATTAGTTTACTTTGCTGTCCTGAAAGTGAGATAGGCACTTGGGACTAATAGGCAGCTTTCAGGCTTTTGGAAGTGAACATACAGCTGAACTGATGTCCTGACCAACTGGAAATTCTGTATCAGTCCTGGGTACACTGCAAATTAAAGGTGCTTTTTCCTTCTTTTGCATTACAAACTGCAGTGGTAACCAATTATGATAAATTACAGCTCTCGATTTACTCTAGGTTCTTTCTTTTTCAAACCACTGAATTACATCTTGTTAGTGAGTAAATTGTTGTTGAAAATTAAACAGGAAATGACTTGTGTTAAACTGCTTGTTTTGTATTAATCTGCTTGGTTTTATGGAGAAATATTTGCAAAAGGAGAGGCAACAAATTTAAGAGAGCTGCATATGTAATTTCTTCTTGCTTCATCTAAAGTAGAAGAGGTCATCAGAATAAATTTAGTTTCCAGCAGTGGTACAACTTGCTCTTGACAGGAAAAAAATGAAATATAAAGTACAGTTGCAGGGCTTGTGCAGGCCATGTTTATAGTCCTGTGGCAATACACCCTTCATGAACTGCACTTGGCTTATATTTTATAAATTTGAATTTTAACATTACTTAATTTTAAGAAGGCTGTATTGAAATATGGAGTAACATTTAGTCTTGTATGTGAAATATAAGTGTAGTAAAAATAACATCTAAACAATATTTCCGTTTTTGTTGTTATTGGCAGGCACTGTTAATTAAAGTACAGGTAGTAGCACCATCAGTAACAGAGGCACTCTAATGTGTGTCTAAAAAATAACTAATGTTCCAAATCAAAAACAAAATGCTTGCAATGGAAAATCTGTGCCTGTGCTCTAACTTTGCAGAATGCAAAGAGGGTTATTGACTAATGCTGCTGACATTCAGGTGGTTTTTACACTCATTTTCTGTATTGTTGAGAACAGTACCTGTCTACTGAGAATTTCTTAAAAGGTTGAAAAAGTAAAATGTGGAATAAAATCAATGAAGGATTAAACAATCGAAAACTTGGAATAAAGACCATGTAAATGTGTCTTAATCAAGAGATCCCCTTTATGTTTTGGGGATGTGTGCATTAAAAGTGGCTTTGAAATAGTTTAAAAACAAGATGGGAACTATATAAAATCTGCTTAAGCTTGTTATTCATTATAGTAACTTTATGAATTCATACTTGGCTGACCCTCCTTGTTTACCATTTGAAGTAAGAAGATAAGTTGGCAGGAGGCCTATTGGCTCTACCTGTGAAAACTAAATACTGCTGCTTTTTTAGTGGTACCATAATTTGGAAAGTTTGTAAAGCACCAGTGACATGCAGTTATTCTGAGAACTGAATTTCAAATTTTCTTGTTTGCACAAGGAATCTGGTCCTTTCATTGGCATTAATGACTTGCATGCTTCTCATATTTTTTAAATTATTACAACACTGATTTGTACATACTTTATGCCAGTTGCATGCTAGTGGATGGTATTGCTGTCCATTTGAGAGGAGAAGGATATTTGAAGTATATTAAACAAAAATTTAGTTTGTCGTTATTATTTCCCTCAATAAAAAATCTGCATTACTGACAGCAGGAATACAATATAATCAATCTCTGAAAGACCACAAACTCGCTTCTTAAAAAAACAAGGAAGAAATTTTGGTTTGGAGCCTTATAGTATTTTCAAATAAGTTTTTACTCTTCACTAATAACCCTAAGGCAGCATGTCCTTTACTGGCTATTTAGTTTATGCTAATAAGTAGTTTTGTTCAATGAATTTGTACAGGAAAATGAAGGTAAAATGCAACTCATGGGTTACTCTGCAGCATTCTATGCGCAAGATAGGATCACCGTGTCCCAGTGGAGAATTGTGTAAAGTTTTGCTTTAAAAGAACTTTCTTAATGTTTTACATTTGTTATTTGCTACAAAATAAGTTTACATCAGTAACCTGTGTTCTATAGAAAAAAGATTTAGGTTTTTTCCAAATCTAGAACCTTGCTACCTGTTTCACAGGTCAGGTGCATAATCATTACTTCACTTAAGGTCTTGCAGAGTCCAAGAGATGTTTGTATTATGCATGGTGTTTAGTCATCTGTAAAAAAGATGAATGCCTAAGAAGGAAAGTGTTCCTGTGCAGGAATACAAATCTGCAGCGATTTTATTATTATGTGCTTCATGTATTCCACTTGCAAACACTGCATGCAGCACGTCTACTACATGCACACTGCATACTTGTATTCCTGTTAGGGAGTACACAAATACTGAATGGAAACTAATGTTTTATATTAGCAAAACAAGTTAAAAATCAGCATATAGTAATAAATGGTCTCAACTCAAAGTGGCTGCAAATCAGCTCTTAAATATTGTCATTGAAATTAATATCTAGATTGAATAGTTCTCACCAATTTTGTAAATGTTCCTAAGGAAAAGCATTGCATTAATGCATGACACAAAAAAGATAAATTTGCCTTTAAATTGGAATGCAGTTCACAGTGACTGAATCTTCCAATTTCAGCCACTGCATTTGCCAAAGAACAAACTGGAAAATGGAACTGGTATCATTCAACTGCTCCAGCTTCTCCAGGAGATGGGGGAAAGGAACTTCTTTCTACATGGCTGAAAGTAGAGTAATTTATTGATAAACTGTACTGACAACTCCATTTCTCTTAAACCTTTTTTTTTTGTTTTTTGTTTTTTTTACAAGAAACAATTGAATCCCTGTTTTAAGGACTTTTCATGAGTAATATTTTCCATTGTAATATACTGTTCTTAGTTGAGCTAGTGTTGTAGCCATAGCCATGAGGGTCCAGGAAATGTATGATGTGAATGAAGGGAGAATGGCAGTGAAGCATAGGAGCAAAGAGAGGTGATGAGAAGTAGCTTCAAAACTAAATGTAGTTAAACAGATAACCTTATTATGTAGAAGGGGTGTCCTGTTCTCCATCCTTTAAGCAGCTGCTTTCATTTATTTAGAGGTAAACAGAAACCATTTTTGTCTGTTATTTAGCTAAGCCTGTGTCTGCTTTCTCAGACCTGAAGAAGGGCACTTTGTCCAGAAGCTTGTCCACCATCTTTCCTGACTACTCATTTGGTCTAATAAAAGATACTACAACAAATCTTGCCCATTTTTTAAGTTTTTGTTACTGTTGTTTAATCCTGTAGTTCACAGCTACACAGCCTTTATTTTTTCTTGTTTACTTCTCCGAAATTTCTTCTGTCGTTCAACCTAGATTAACAGAAATCATTCCTTCAATTTTCGATTACTTATGACCCCAAGGTGTGCAGCATCATGCCATGGATATTTACCAAGTTATTCTTTTAAAACATGTCCAATTCCTATTATTTATTATTTGATTTGTATGCGTGTGTGGCCAACACTGTTTAAACAGAGAAGAAAGTAGTTTATTTCCCAGAATCTTATCATCTAATCTATAATAAGTCCAGTGAATTGTTCTGTAATAAGCCTCAATTAAAAATATATCAACTTTCATTTTAAGTAATTTTTGTTTGTTTCACTTGCACGCCTATGGTAAAAGGTTTGAGAGAGATTTGTCCAGAAAGTCTTTTTTTAATAGAAATGATTATGTTACTCTCTTCTGTGTGTGTTTTAACCACTTAATCCTGCTTTCACGTTTCAAAAGCAGCCTGATCTTTAGAATGCCTGGTTTAGTCAGTCAAATCATCTTTGGGAGTAGGTGGGTGGAGGACCCTATTAATTATTGTTCCTGAAGACTCTGAAGCATGAGCGAACTTTAAGAAATCTGTCCCAAATTGGTTCTATACTGCTTTTTTTCTCTGTATAAGGGAACTGACTAACAAATTCTGAGGGAGTTTGCCTGAGGCTACCGCTTCCAACCTCAGATCCTGGTTAGAAACCTCTTACTTTTTTGTACCCAGCATGCTCCAAATCAGATATTTCATTTCCATTCTGACCTTACACAACCAGGAGTTGTATAGTGACTGGTACCAGTTCCATTTTGCCTACAACTCAGTTGATTTTTCTATTTTATTTCTCATTTTATAATTGATATCTGGAATAATCAGCAGCTCTTTTCTCATTTATTTTCTCATATTTTTATTCCAGGATTTGCCTCTGAAGCAGGGAGTGTCTGCATTAAAAATGACCTGTAGTTCTCTGCTTCATAGGTTAGAAACTTATTTTAATATTTTGTGGCTAAGCACAGTCCCATCTTTTTCAAAAAATTCTAATAATGAATGGTTTAATTGGCATTGAATGTGGACTATACAAGCATTTTGCATTGGGGTTTCCATTATTTTTGATAAAATGGCTTACATTCAAATAATTAGTCCTGTTCAGGCAGCAAATACTGTTTACTTGCAGCCATTTTTATGACTTAAAGTTAAGTTGTTTTTTTTAATTGATTACAGCATAAAAGATTAAGTACCATTTGGACACTTCAAAAATATTGTATTGCTTAGGCCTTTTATTGCTTTAAGCATTTATATTTAAACCTTACCAAATTCCAAATATACATTTGGGGGAAAAATCAGTTTACAAATCATACTATTTCAGTGGGACTGCTATAGCCAGCACAGATGGCAATAGGTATCTTGTATTTACTTCTGAATTATACACCGCAGATGCTTCTTCAGCTCCCTCCTCTTCCTCCATGGGCGGTGCTTGCAGCTCCTTTACCACCTCTTCCAGTCCTACCATTTACTCTACCTCAGTCACCGACAGCAAGGCTATGAAAGTGGAGAGCTGCTCCTCAGCCGTGGGGGTAAGTAACCGAGGGGTAAGTGAAAAGCAGTTAACCAGTAACACAGTCCAGCAGCAACAGTCAACGCCGAAGAGACACACAGTCCTGTACATCTCACCACCACCTGAGGATTTGCTGGATAACAGTCGGATGTCCTGCCAGGATGAAGGGTGTGGATTGGAGTCAGAGCAGAGCTGCAGTATGTGGATGGAGGATTCCCCCTCCAACTTCAGTAACATGAGCACCAGTTCCTACAATGATAACACTGAGGTGCCACGTAAATCACGCAAACGCAATCCAAAGCAGAGGCCAGGGATCAAACGCCGAGATTGTGAAGAATCCAACATGGATATCTTTGATGCCGACAGTGCCAAAGCGCCTCACTATGTCCTTTCTCAGCTCAGCACGGACAGCAAAGGCAACTCAAAAGCAGGAAATGGGTTGGTATCTACATTTTTTAAAGTTCTATAAGCATATGTAAAACCAGACTAATAAAACATTCCTTGATTTTTATTTTTTTTTCTCAAGTGTCTTGCTTGGGTTCTCACATAAACAGCCTGTCCTGCCCTGGTGTATCTTGATCTATGATAAATTTTGTACTGGAAAAGGCAAAGCTAAGATTTTTTTGAAATGCAAGATTCTGAATTTCATTACTCATTCCAGCACTGATGCGATTAGCTAATTTATTTTCACCAGTTGATTGAGGTTCTTAGAAGATAGGAAGTTTTAAGCGAATAACTTCATCTCTGCAAATAAAAGAAAAGAAACTAAGCTATACGTTTTATACAGCTCTTACATTTGTTCAGTACTGCTTTTCCAAAATTACGTTGTTAGACATTTATGTGAGGATCTCAGTCTGTACACTTTACCTCTGTCTTTTTCTCTATTTACCAAATAGAGAGAGCCATGGGTATAGCAATTAATGCCTTGTTAAGGTCTCTCAGCATTTAAATTAACACCTCTTCCACTTTTTGATAAAATGTTAAGATTATATGCTGAACCAAATTTTGTTTTTCGTGTTAATTCAATTCTGTATTTGATTTTTTCAGAAATAAATCTCTAATCCTGTTTCTCTCTGTGCTTCTGGGTTGTGTGCATGCGTGTGTTTGTATGTGGGCACGCCTGGGTGGTGTTCTCTCATCTCTCCACTTCACACTGTTCACTATATACATTTCAGTAGTTGCTTTAGAGAGAAACTGTACGTCGATTTACAACAGTGTGATTTTTTTTTTTTGGTTTTGTTTTGTTTTGACTTGTGGCTTCTTTAATACTTATTTTTATGCTACAGTCTACAGTGGGTACATTTGTTTTTACTTTTATGTATGTGCTTGCAGTATGTTTTAATGTTCACTACTGGTGTGGTGGATATTAAAATAAGACTGAAGGGAAAGATGAGGCTTTTTTCATATTCCAAAGGGAAGGAGCCCTTTAGTCTGTATTCCCAGGGTCATTGCAGTTCCATACTTAAAATGCCACTAAAACCAATGATTCTAAGAAACTCTCCAGAGTGTGCTACTGCTTTGTAGTATCTTAGAGAAGTCATTTGGTAAGACGGGAACCAGGAAGTAGAATACACACATGTGCCCACTCATCCTCCAGCTAAAATACATAACATAAGGGGTAATAAAAATGTTTAGTCATTTGGGTGAAACCATCCAACCTCTTGTATTTTCACTGGGGTGAAATAATAAGTAAAACATTAAATGTTTTTAACTTGTTTTGTGACTTCAAAACAGAATATGTATTGATATAAGACATTTCCTTGGAAGCATAGATAACAGGTACCACCACTCTTAAAATAAACCAGTTAATGATCAGTTACCATGGATAGAAACGTTCCCTGACGTTAAGAGCTGTGCGCTCATAAAAGTCATCTACAGACAAGATGGACAGACTCAGAAAGTACAGACTAATAAATATGACCTCTGCAACTAATGATGAAGAGGTTACAACAATAATATTCAGTATTAGTGTAGCAACAACTAATTAGCATATATCAATAAAATAGAGGTTTTCTAAGGGCAACCTTAAATTTTGGATGTGGTTCCAAGTAGTAGATTTGTACTCAAAGGGGATCTGGAATCAGAAATAACTAGCATGGGTATAAAAAAAACCCTTCTGTGGTTACACTGTGGAGGTTCAGCACTAGAAATCCAGGTTGTGGAAATGACTTTTTGTTTAGTTTTGTTTTTTCTGCTTAGTGGAGCTCAGGCAAATGAACTGGCATCTGGAGAGAGGGAAGGAAAGGACACTTGCTATTCTTCCTAATTACAAAATGGACACACTGTTAGTTTCAGAAGAGATTGTTTTCTTTGAAGGCTATAAATTTTAAAAAAAGGGGGGGGGGGATGTTCCTTACAAGGTGTCAGTTTGCAAAACCCTTTTTAAAAGGGGTCAAAATGATTGTCTAGGGGAAAAGGGAAAATTCCTGTTCCTGATTTTGAATTATTTTATTTCATTTTCCACTCTTTCTTTGTACCAGTAGAATGGGCTTGCTAACTTTACTTCCAAATGCTCTGTTTCTGACTAATCTCAATTAATAAATACGTATAGGTAAAATATAAGTGTTGCTGTTTGTACAAGCATGGAAAATGTCAAGGCGGCTGATTCTAGCAGAACAAGATAGCATTTCTACTGTCCTTTTAATTTAGTTCTCTCTATAGTTCAGAATAAGGACTGAAGAGAGATTACAGTTGGTTGTTTAAAATTCCTCTCAAACAATTATTTCCAGTCTAATTTGCTAATTTCAAAATATTCTGGGAAAATATTTTAAACAATTGGTAAGCAGTGTCTTTTCAAACAAAAACAACACAATATATGTGCATATCTATACCAATCAAGGTAAATCACGGTCAAATGTCAAATTATTTAAGGAACTGTCTAGGTAATATCAGAAGTCCCAGTTATTAAATGTGATTATATTTTTAAATGTTGCATGAATGTGACAATTCTAATGGGCTGCATTCACACTGTTTACTCTTCCCATCAAAATTCCTATCCTCTTAAAGCCTCCTTTATTAATTGCTTAGCTGGAATTCTGAGCATGTCGAAATGTGAAAGTGATGGCACATCTCTTATTGAGCATTGTCTTGTGACGTTACAGATAACTAGGTGAGCTGCACAGGCCAGGATAAATCTTGCTGCTTTGAACAGTATGCCTTTGCTTTTATAATAGTTACATTGCTTAGTGTTTCTTTTCAGATTCTCTGTGGGAAGCTAGTATGTTTAATCGCACAACTAAAAATCCTAAATGACATGAAAAAGGAAATTTACTGACTGAAAGGTTAATACTTTTAACTGCTACTGTACTGGAGTAATGTCCTGACAAACATCTGGAGGACTGAAGGTCTAAAAATCATTTATTCAAGTAGTATTTTTGGTGCAGCATACTGCTGGTATCTTTGTCTTACATAGTATTTTGTTGGACTTTTATATGTTGTTCCAACTGAAGAAATGTTTCTGTAAAAGAAAAAAGAAAAAAATCACCCACTAGATGAATGCAAAAAGTGGGCTTTTTTGTAACAGCCTGTCTGGCTAAACTGTGGCTGAATAATGAAGATGCTTGCCAGTATAATGGTACTGTTGTCATTTTTATGTTTTTATAACCTTTGTGATCTGTATCTTTGCTATTTAATCTGAAAACAAGTATACCAAACAGGTCTGCTTTAGTCAGTGAAATAGACTGGGTTTCATGCTGTACTCCTGAATAAACTAGCCCACATCCCGCTGTCATTTTTTTGTCATATGTTCTTGTCTATGACAAACCTGGTGGACTGAATTTTGTGAAATATCAGGCAGGTAGAGCAACCCTTCTCCCCCCACCTCCCCGACTCATGGGAGGGCCTCTTGTAGTAGTATCAATGTAGTAGCAGTGGAGAAAGGGAGTTTGAAAATCTGCACACACAATACCCACTTCCTGCTCCAGTCCATTGTGCAGTGAGAATTTCAGGCAGGGGCTGCTGTGTAGACCTGCCAGTATGTGAATCCACTGCTAAATAAGACAGGAAGCAGTGTGGACAGCTTCAGTTTAAAGACCAGCAAACTAACCGTGAAGTGGCTCAGCCACCAGTGAATGGCTTTGAGGGAAGGGTGGGTTCCTTTTCCTCTTTGCTTCAACTTCAGGGAAATTGTCCAGCTGCATTGCTGGTGCGGTGCTCTTGACAGTATTAAGCATTAGGCAGTTCATAACCTTTCTCTTATTTCAGGCTGTCTAAAGACTTAAGAAGGCAACACTTTATCTGTGTCACAATCAGGTCTTCACAGCTATACTTGCTTAAAACTGTTTCTTTTTTGTAACGTTAGAGATTAAATTCTGCACAAGCCAATTAAACCCTCCTTTTGCCTGTCCCAGTTACCAGGGAGCATTTCTGTTTGCTACTGGTAAATGGGTTTATCAGACTTTGGTTCGTAATTGTTACACAAACCTCTGCTGTGCAAGGTCAGTGAGATACTCGCTCTCTCTTGGTCCTTTAAAGTTGACAGAAAAATGGATTGTGGAATGTTAAACTTTGGAGGGCTTCTTCATTCAGGTTTTAACTATGGAACTGATTGCAAGCCGATATACTTTTATGACAGTATACCTAGGAAGAGACAATCCTGTTGCATGCAGAGTCTAAAGGACAGGAGAGACGCTGAGGGTACAGTTGTGCCAGGCCCCCAACCTGGATGGGAGGGCATAAAACAGATTCCTCTCTCTTTTCTATTTTTCTCCCTACCAGGATGTATTGGCCTCCCAAGTTTCTTTTGGGCCCTGCTTGCATGCACAGCATGTGTTTTAAAGTTAGTAAAATTCTGGCAAATTTCTATTAACTGTTTGTCTGAAACAGTATTTTAATATGCATCTCTTAGGTGTTGGTCTGAAAGATACTACTTAATAGTATTTGGGAAGTTACATAGTGACACAGATTCAGGAGGAGATAGAAGAATGTTTTTTTCTATAGAAAAAGAAAATTACATCCCTCGTTCTCATTTCTGTCCCCTCTCTCTAATAGCTTGATCTAAGCATTTTTTCCATACCTGTTCTGACTATAAAATATACTTTAACAATAACAGCCCATAAACCTTCCTCCTGCCTGTTATTAACTTATTTTAGTAGTGCTAATTATTTCTCTTCCTTTACTTGTAATCATTTGTGTTGGCTGGAGAAGGAAGGGAATGACAATTCCCTTTGTCCCTTAGGGTTCCTTCCATATCTGAGATAAGTCTAGTTAAAACATTTGATCTTGCCTCTTACCTGATAATTTGCACTACTATTGATGGCACTCCCTTGCCTTGATTTTCTTTTATAGGAACATTTCTTATAACATGTCTCAATGGTTTGCTTTGACTTCTCAGAACACCAGAAAACCAGAAAGGACCTGGAGGGAAGAAGACGCCAATGTTGTGTGGACAGTATCCGACTAAAAGTGAGGGGAAGGAGCTGAAGATAGTGGTACAACCAGAGACGCAGCACAGAGCTCGGTACCTGACTGAAGGCAGTCGAGGCTCAGTGAAAGACAGGACACAACAAGGTTTTCCAACTGTGAAGGTAGGCTGTTTAGCAATACATTAACATCAGGGAATGTCTCTACAGGAAAACAATTTTGGTAGAATCTACTACTTATTATTTTTCAAATAACATACATTTTTAGATGTAGACTGCTTTCAAGTATATTACTGCTTTAAAAAAAAGTGCAATTTAAAAGTGACAAAATTGAGGAAATTACCTGCAACCATCATTCATTATGCCTACTTTTTAAGACTGCTTCATGCAGTTTCTGTAAATATGTATAAACAAATAGTAAAGCTTTTAATATCATGACTGTTAACTTCAGCTTGTCACGTGAGCATTAAGAAATGATGTAATCTGTGGATTACTAATGGAAGCGGAGGCAGTCATGACATATCTTATTACTACAGCTAAGGAAAACTGAAACCCCTGGGCTTTTTGTACATTTCAAGAGGAGCATCAGCACATGTCGGTCACAATCTCTATCTTGGGCTGCAACTAGTACCCAGTGCTTTTGAGGAATGTGAACCCTCTCTTCCATCCCCTCCTGCCAAGAGACCTCCATCATCTGTAGAAACAGGAGGGAAAGAATTTCTTTCTGGCCCCATGTAGAAACCTGCAAAGTCCAGAAGCATGAGACAGCCAAGCACCCTGCACTCTGCTCTGCAACCTCAGAATTGCATACTTGGCTCCCATGCATCACACCGTCTTCTCCACAATCTCATCTCGGCTCCTTTAATCTTACATAACCAAGCCTGTTGTGGAGCTCTGCTTCATTCTCCTGTTGCTAAGTATGGTCCTCTCCAGTTTCTACCTGCTCTTCTCTCTGAGAGGGGCAGAGAGAGAGTGAGTAAGCAAGTCCTTCCTGATATCCAATCTAAATCTACTTTGCTGCAGTTGCTATATGTCTTGCTATCTGGAGCGAGGGAGAAAAGGTGTTCTCCTTTTCTTTTATTGGGGTCCCTTTTCTTTATGGTGAGCAGCTATTCACCAGCTCAAGCAGTTGGCCTTAAAACAAGTTTTGGTGAGAGTTGAGAACCATACGCTTCTCTCTGGGTCTCATACCAAATCTTAGCATCTATCAAAAGAAGAGAATGTGGAAGTAGGCTTATCCAGAAGGCCTCAAGAACAACAATGCGTGTCCTTTCAAACTAATAGCAGTATCAGCATTGGTTCGTGGGCCAACCATCATTTGCTGGCTATCCTACCAGCTATGCTAGTTTGCTCACTGAGTGCTTCTGTGAAGTACAAGAAACTGTAGGAAAGGAAAAACATTTATTTCATGGTATTATTTGTTGAATATGCAGGCCAAGTACATCAAGAACTGCAGGCAGGCTGTCAGAGCCACACTCTGAGTGGATCCGTGGCTCAAACGGTAGAAAACTAATGAAAAATGTAATGTCATAAACCCATCCACAGGGGACCCATGAAGCCCTGAGTTTTCCCTACTGTGCTGCTGCTTACCCCAGGGAACAGACCAAGGTTGCTCTGGGATAGGAGCTCTCTGTCCCGGAATGCCTCTGTTCCACTGCCCTTATATTGGACTCTACAGACACAGTGAAGGAATCTTCTTAACTTGTATCTAGGTTGAGAAGAAATTATAGGCCCCATTGAATTGGAGCAAATTCTGGTTGGGTTTCCCCATAGGCAAGTCAGTCAGGACAGTGATTAGACCACATGCAAGCCTGAAGGGATGCAGCACTCACCAGGGTTCACGGACTGTCTGAGGAACCCATTCTGAACAAGAGTAAGCATATATAAACTGGCAGGAACTCATGGCAATCCAGTATGGTCTCTAGCCATGCACAGTATACCTTTTTGTGCTGATTGACAGGCACCCCCCCTCTGCCATATTGAAAAAAAAAAAAGAGGAGGAGGTTTGAGCCACCTTTGTTCAGCTGGCGGAACTTGGATCATACAGAATAGGAAGTAGGGCTAGGAGCATTTCATCTGATGAAAGGATTTGATTTCCCAGGACCAGAACTGTTTGGCTTCTACTCAGATAAGGAGATCTCAGTGTTCTCCTGTTGGTAGGATCACAAAGCTGGGCCAACTGTGAGTGCCCTCTGAAGTCCAAGAAGTTATTAAGAACATGTAATATCCATATTTCCTGCTTCTAGAAGGATCTAACTTGGTTCTGGGACTTGGGGTGAGGTTTCCCTACTGGCATTTTCCCTACATATGCATTTATTTATTAGATGTATATGCTAGCCTTCCCCCAAGAAAAAGCTCAGGGCAGCTTACAATAAAAGACTAAATAGTTTATAAAAAAGACTAAAATATTAAAATAAGGTGGTGTAACCAAACAAGCCCCCCTATCCCCAAAGCTACACAGACCATGGATTCTTTATTTTCTTCAGAATGGATTAATTTGCATCCTTACAGTTCAACCCTCAAAGGTCAAATAGCTGTTTTGTCTAGAATCCTTAGTGCAGTAGACAAACTAGATTTCATCCTAAAAAGTTGTCCAAGTGAGAACAGTATAATTTCTACATTTTGCATAAAAATCTTTCATGAGATCTGTACTTGGCTGTCACTGCCATTAGAAGCCCTTCATTTGAGCCTTACTTCCTAGCTTTTTAAAGTGTCCTATTATTTAATAGCAGTCCTGGCAATGTATATGGTACCCGAGCTGGGAAGTCTTTCCTTAGAAGCTCACTACTGCACCTTGTAAAAAGACAGAGTAGTACTCAGAGCCAGCAGCACTTTCCTAGGAAAGAGAAACTCAAGGCTAAGTAGAGTACAGGAAATTGTCCATCCATTCTTTTGTTATGCCTCATAGGCAAATTGTGGTGTACTTTGGACATCTGTTTACTACACTTCCCAGCTCAGAAAGACAAATGCTTTTCTTGTGCCTTCTCATCAGAATGGAAGGCTTCAAAATTGTCCATTTCCAGAGTAAGCTGTTGTATGCATTACAGAAACATAGAAGTCAAAAAGCATAATTGCATCTGTTGAAATTAGAGCTTGTTTCCTTAGAACTGTAGCAGTTTCAAGGCAGACAGAGTATATGCCTGGTACAAAGGAACTTATAGAACAGCTTACCTGGTCATTAATGTCTTCTCCAAATTCTTGAACCTGGATGTGACCAGTGGTTGTCTTAAGTGGCCTTTGGTAGATTGGTGCTTCTCTCTGTAATGTCCCAGGAACTGTTACTTTTTCACATATATACAGCTGTACTTCCTCCCCCACAGTCGATGCTTTGAAGATCCCAGTGGTGTGGTCCTGATGCCCTTGTGAAGAACAGGAACATTTTGTTGCCTGCCCTGAAAATTCTCATGTGGAGCAATGAAGTCCATAGAGCTTATCACACTTAGGGGCTGTTAAGAGAAGAAAGATACAGGATTGTTAAGGATAAGAGAGGAAAGATAGAGAATATTTCTAATTAATTTCCTTGCTCCTCCTTTGGCATTAATGCTTAATTTTTCTTACTAACATAGCCATCAGAGAGTTTCTAGGGTATGGATGTCTCACAGCTGGTAGTGTCCCAGAGCTAGACCTTTTCTGCCACTGATTGACAGATTTGGTCTGCCTCTAAGACAAACATAAAAGAAACCCAAAGT
>JAGPOW010002791.1:1396905-1407064 GCA_030014935.1 Caiman crocodilus | reverse complement strand
TACGTCGACAGGGACGCCCACATCCATGGATTTGGTCACCTGGTCATAGAAGGCAACCAGGTTGGTCTGACAGGACCTGCCCTTAACAAACCCGTGCTGCTTTCCCTTCAGCATAAAGTCTCCTGCCGGTCCCTCACAGATATGAAACTTGAGAATTTTCTCAAAGATCTTTCCTGGAACCGAGGTGAGACTGACAGGCCTGTAGTTCTCTGGTAGTGTCTTGTTCAGGAGTTGCTGAAATTCACTGTGCTTGAGTGGGTCCTTCAAGCACTCGATGTTTAACTTGCGCCTGATCTGC
This sequence comes from Caiman crocodilus, assembly GCA_030014935.1. Taxonomy (NCBI): domain Eukaryota; kingdom Metazoa; phylum Chordata; order Crocodylia; family Alligatoridae; genus Caiman; species Caiman crocodilus. The sequence goes on along the minus strand of JAGPOW010002791.1, from coordinate 1,406,766 downwards.
TTCCTTTGCATTCTTTGTTTAGGAGCATACCTGATGGACATGCAGGAATGGATGAGGCTGTGGTCAGTCCAGCAGTCATCAACGCTAGTCATGGCTCTCATAATCAGGACCTCTTGGTGATTTTTGCGAGTCTGAACAATCATGTAGTCAATCAAATGCCGGTGTTTCAATGAAGAGTGCTTCCAGGATGTCTTGAACTTGTTCTTGTCAAAGAAACAGGGTATTTTGTGGTGACAAGTCCGTGTTCTGTACACTTCATCAGGAGAAGGACCCCATTAGCATTTGAATTTCTAACGCCTTCTTTTCTGATAGTACCATTCCAAAGTTTTGAGTCTCTTCCCACTCTGGCATTAAAATCTCCAAGAAGGATGATCTTCTTCCCTTGGGATATTTCAGAGGATGGTGTCAAGCTGTGAATAGAAGTTCTCCCCCTTCACCTTGCCTCCATGGGTGACCCTACCGGGACCATGAAGCTTCCAATGGCCTTGCTCTCAGGATCATTGGAACATGCAAGCCTCTCCACCACCACAAGGTGGCAGTCCCTGGAGAAAATAGCAGGGGCATCCAAGTCATTTGACCTTGTGGGCTGGATGAGGATCTCTGGGTGGTCTGTGAGCCAGAGTACATCTTGTTTTGAGCATCTTCGTTTATACAAATGGGGACAAGTTGGAGAAAGTTCATAAAAGGAAGATCAACAAAAATTGGAGTCTAAAAACGTGATGCATGAGAATAGGTTAGATGCACTGTGTTTGTTTAGTTCAGAAAAAAAGAATACGGAGGCAAGATTTATTAAGAGTCTATATATGCAAAAAAAAAAACGTTTTTAAGTTTTACAAATAAGATGGAAATCTGTTATTCTTAACATTGAGATGGGACAGTTTCAGTACAGTAATGGGCTTAAATTGCAAGAAGGGAGATTTAGGTTGGAGATCTATGAAGAATTTTCTAACTAATGATATAAGAGTACTTAAGCAGTAGAACAGACTCCCTAGAGAGGTTGTGGAATCTACATCACTGGAATTTTTTTAGTACAGGTTAGATGCATTTGTCTGCATGGATTAAACAGGGATGATCCTGCTTGAACAGAGAGTTAGACTAAATGATCTCCTGCAGTCCCTTCCAGCTATGCGTTTGTGTGATTCTGAATGTTTCAAAACAGTTCTACCTTGCAAACTGAGAGCAGACAGCATGCTATCACTAGAGGGCTTTTCTAATATGGGTAAAATACTTTAAATACAAATCATAACATTGATCACAATCCTTAACCGAGAATGGTAGCTGTTGTGTAGTTTGCATTTTCCATGGAAGAATGTGATACAAGAAGAACAGTCAATTCAAACTTCGGGTGTGTTTGTAAATTATAAAGCGATTCTTTTGCTTTCCCCCCCCTTTCCAGAAAGTATTTACTCTGTCACTTTTGTTGGCTGTCTGTCCAGTGCAATAGTCAGGTGTGTGTTTTAAAGTGTCTTAATTTATAACTGAATACATTGTAAGGTCAGCTAATTATCTGCTTCCTGCTGTTTTGGTTCTAGCTGGAAGGTCACAATAAATCAGTCGTGCTGCAAGTGTTTGTGGGGAATGACTCTGGTCGAGTGAAGCCACATGGGTTTTATCAGGCTTGTAGAGTAACGGGGCGAAACACAACACCCTGCAAAGAAGTAGACATAGAGGGTACTACAGTCATAGAGGTTGGCCTTGACCCTAGCAACAACATGACGCTTGCGTAAGTACTACATTTTAATGCATTATTTTTAGGATAAAACAGTGACTAGTATTTGCGGGGGAGGTGGTACTTCAGAAAAAAAAGTTTTTTTTTTTTTTTTGTTCATCTTCATTAACTTGGTTCCAGAAATTCTCTTCTTGAACTTGTTCATCAAACTATGTGAAAGCAGTTAAAAATATGAACAAACCTCGGTCACTTATGGGAAATTAAATTGACCATCTTGGGCATGAAACATTCACTTTTCAGATATATGTATCTAAATAATCCTTTATTATCACTCAAGAGTCTAGAGATGTCTAAAAGCAAATATGTGAACTGTTTGACAGATGGGTAAGATTCAGTTGCCCATTCTGTGTCTAAATACTTTTTAGTGTGAGGTTTGTATCCTAAATGATGAACTAGAGATCCGGGTATCTGATTAATATAATACAAACAAATAACAAGAAAAGAAAGATTAATCACCTTTGGGCTCAACAATATTGTTCCCTAAAAGCTTTGGACCTGAAGAAGAATGCTTCACATTTGAAAGCTTGTCTAATTTTATCCCAACTATAGTGTGAGTCCAATAAAAGATATCACCCAAAAAAATCCTTGCTTCTCATAATTCTGGGACTGTCATGGCTACAGGATCACCTGAACTCTACTAAAGCTTTGGGGCCTTTCAGAGATGTGTAGAAGGTAAATTGGAGGTGTCAAATGAGACCTTGAGAGATTGCTGTGGTCTCTGCTGCAGATTACTGCAACTCAAGTAAATCTCAGCAACGTTGTTTTGAAGTCTTCAGTTTTCTTCCTGTCGTCTTTTTTTTTTTTCCTTTCCCAGACTGATAAACAGCTGTCATGTTGTATCAAGCATTGAGATTCCAGGATAGCGTTCGGTCCTGTCGGTTATTTCTGCCTTTCAGCTTCCCTTCAGGCTCCCACTTTCCAATAATTATTGTTTCAAGAAGTTGATAAAACGGGAAGCATCTCTTGCTGGAACTAGAGAAGATGGATTCTGATCTGAGAAAAAATCTTGTCTTTATCCCAAAAGAGATTTTAAGAAGAGAAGCTAGTAGGAGACAGTTGTCCCTATTTGGATTTAAACTTTCCCCTAGAGGATTCATTCAAGTTGTCATCAATGCCCTTTCTTTCTGCTTCATTAAAATGCTCTTTTTCTCTTGACCTAAAGATTATATGCCTCCGAGCAAAGTCTTTCTTGCCCATTGGAAACATTAGTGTTCTTAAAATGGGTCAGGTTCATTTTCAATACTGGATTTTTGTAATGTTTTCACATGCCGGCTAATAACTTTTCTTGACAGCCTGAAGAGACTGTATAACACACAAAGGCGGTGGCCAACTACTCATGGCATTATATGCATCTGTACCTTTGTTTAACTTGTTTATTAAACATTGTTTATACATGGATCTGTACAGTATTTTATTAATGTAGGCTCTTTATCTAATCTACAAAAAATCCAGCTTTTTGATAACTGGTCAAACAAAAAATCCCCCCCCCCTTTTTTTCCAATGCCCCTTTGTATTCTCCCCTCTACACCTAACCCCGCACCTCCCTCACGTCGCAGCTCTCTTAGTAACAGGTGTGCTGGACTAGTATTGTGTGGCCATAAAAGAAGCCTTTACCTCCAGGTAGCTTGGTCTATAGAAGATACCTAACAAGCACATTGGCATCTCAAAAAATGGATCTTCCATTTCATTTTGGCAGCCTCTCGTTATGAAGTTCAGACAATAGCTTCCTATCCGTTCTATTTTGGAAGACAGTATTTCTGGGACTGATATAAAAATACTTTGTCTTTTGCTGTTCCAGTAGCAGTTTTTGATCATATTGCCTCATCTGCTTGCACTCTTTAGCTAGAACGATAGAAAAGTAGGGCTGAAAGGGACCTCAGAAGGTCATTTAAGTCAAGTTGCCTGCTCAAGGTGTAATCATTTTTATCTAAGCCATCCTAAACAAGTATTTTTCTAAGCCAGGGTAGTCAAACTTATCTAGTTTTGCAGGGCCAGACATTTGGCAGCAGAACTGTTGATCACTGCAGCTTCAAGAGCTTAGCAACTGCCATTCTTCTCACAGCTACATTTTCTGGCCCTGTGGGTAGCCCCATGAGCCAGATGACATGGTACAGGGCTTCATATCCAGCCCATGGAGAGCCCCTTGGGCTTGATCTTTGACACCAGTGGTCTAGCCTGTTAAAAAAACAGCCTTCGTACCAGAACCAGGCAGAAAGCCTAGAACATCAAAAACACTTTGACCTGCCACAGATGAGTATGGTGTTATTGTGGGGATCTCCTAGGCTTCCAACTGTTGCTCTTCCCAGCATATCTAGGCATTGCTACTCCTACGCCATCCCTGACCAAAGCACGCTCAGTCTCTGCTTCAAAACGAGACGGAATTTTTGATACAGATGGGGTCCCCATTTAAAAAAAAAAAAAAAGTAGTGTTCTCTGTGGTTCTTATTTGATTCAAAGAAAGTAAAGCAAGGTCTTTCAGACTTTTCTTCTCAGTAAGGCAACTGTTTTTTTTCTTGTTTTGTACAAATTGCATCCTTTTCTACAAGGAGATGTTCTTGTCATCCAAAGAGAAGCCCCCCAAACAGCTTGCAAGATCTATTATTTTAAATTGAATAATTTTGCTGACTAGTGTTGTGTTAGCTAATGAAGTTATCTGCTTGGCTTTGGAATGTAGAATGTGTTTCTATAATAAATTGTCCAAAATCTGCCTTCACAAACATTCATTTGGTAGCTACCCTCAGGTACTACAGTTAGTGTATATTATTATCTAGGTACTGAAAAGATGAGTGCTTTAGGAATATCTAAGAAAAATTGTTGCTTAAGGTTGTAAACGCCATTTACCATCCATCCAGATTTTAGGACTTTTTCTGGACCTTTAAGTCACATTTTGAGCATTGCTGATTAAATGTTTCAGCTTTTATCTGAATCCAAATCTCTCTTCCCTACCCCCAGCTCTTTTTTTCTTGTCTCTTATATATCTGTAAAGTTTAATACAAAATCATTAAATAGATCAGAACAAAGTAGGACTGGAAGGGATCTCATGAAGTTTTCTAGTCCAACACCCATATTATTGGTCTGTCAGGTATTTTTTTATTGTAAGGACAAAGTTCTAGGATTTTCATAATCACTACCATCTCTTTGTAGCAAATGAGGAAAAGTGAGAGACTTATACAGTATGTCACAAATGTTTTTCTGAGTGCTTGGTGGATGTATTGCACTGCACTGTTAGTTCTAGCCTGGGGCTGTGTGTGTACTTCTACAAGTCATGGCTGCATCTGCCAGGTCCCAGTACCATAAATAAACCATGTGGCTTTCGTTCCATAGCTGTCTTGAGTGAGCCCGGAGTTTTGGTAAAGAGCCCAGAACTACCATTCTATGCTCCAGGACTTAGAGGGTGGGATGTGTGAAGGCAAACTGAGTGCTCAGTAGAGCTACCACATAATAAACTTTAGTTCTCTAGTTTTCCCTTCCTTCGTAGTTTCACATTTTTCTATGTTGCTTCAGCACATGATGCATAGATCAGTCAGGGATGAGTTGAAGGTAAGGTGACATAAATCCCTTAGAGATGCAGTGGTGTAGGTTGTAGCCGTGTTGGTCTAAGGACATAGGCAGACAAGGTTCTTTGGGTGAATCTGTTATCTTTTATTTAATTTTATTTATTTTTAATTTTAATTTTATTTGTCTGCCTTAGAGTGCAGTAGCACTCCTATTTCAGGTAGAGTTCAAAGTAATTCAGAATTTCAAGAATGAACTAGCAGCTTGGTTAACAAATCTAAGCAAATTTGTGGAGATGGTAAACCTCTGACCTCCAAACACTGGCAAACGTTCTAATTAACATTTTGGAAAACCATGTTGAATTATTAACTTCTATTTCATGCATTGCTAGGGTTGATTGTGTGGGAATCCTGAAGTTGAGGAATGCGGATGTTGAAGCTCGAATAGGACTTGCAGGTTCAAAGAAAAAAAGCACCCGTGCCAGATTGGTGTTCCGTGTTAACATCCCTCGGAAAGACGGCTCGACACTAACCCTGCAGACACCTTCCTCTCCCATTCTGTGCAGTAAGCATCAAAGCAAAACCTTGGACTAGAAAGGGTATTGCTTTTAATCTGGTCTCACTTGCTATTACTGTGATCACCTTGTCTATAAACTGACTTAAGGTTTAGTTGATACAGCTCTAATGTGTGTGTGACAGATCAGTCTTATTCACCGTGAAGCAGAGACTTCCTCATTTGTTGTTTCTTTAAAAAGCAGGTGCTTTAAACATTTCTAAAAAATTCTTTTGCATTCTTGAATGCTTGGTTTATAATTAAGCCATGTGATGCCTTTTAAAGGTCAGAAGCCTTTTTCACTTTGTGATCAAATCAGGAGAACATGGAAGTGACTTTTCTGCCACAGGCACTTAACATCTTTGTCATACTGAGACTGCAGTTGTCACCACCCAGCTTTCCTTAGCAGAAATAACTTCTCTGAAGTGGGTGAACAAGAGCTTTGCAGAGTTACGACAGTTCATCAGCTTGGAAAGAAATTTGATTCTGATTATGCAAAATTAAGTTTTCCAACTGATTCTTAAAATGTCCTGGTGACATTGAAAATAAGGGAGCCACCACCAGCAGCTACAGAACTGGGAAGGCCTCTCTCTTTCCTGCCTTCCAGCAGCAACAGAGCCCTGGACCTAGATGGAGAGTCTGAGCCTTGGCGAGTTTTTACCTTTTTCTTTTCATCTCCTCTTTGCATAGCTTCTTATTGGCTTGTCAAATTAAAGACAAAGCGTAACATGGAAAAAATGTTTCTACCCTGAATCTCACCTCCAGTCACCTGTACTTGAGATATATTTTTATTTGAATTGAAAAGGGGAAATAATTATCCATCAGCGTATAGTCACAGACTGATACTGACTTCTGATTATTAGGAATTCTTGTAATTTATTCAAGGAAAAAGGTGAAGGAATATCTCTAAAGCTGATGGCAGTCTTCTGAACTGAAGAAAGGGATTAACAGAAGGGAATTACCCAAGGTTGGGAACAGGAAGTGGAAGTTGGAGGTGGCAGTGGGAGTTGGGAGATCCCAGCTAGAGGAGTGATTTTGAGGGGGGTGGCACCCAGGTCAAGCCCCCAGGTCATGAATTAACCATTTGTAGACCATGTGCAGTCTGTGGGCCACCAGTTGGGCAACTCTGACCTAGCTGATAATCAAAGTGTTTTGCTGGTAAATTTTAGGTTCTGAGTCTGAAGTAATATTTGAAGTCTGGTCTGCCCCAGCTTGAAGATGGCATGTTTCTTATGCATCTGTTTGCATGTAGAAAAGAGAAGGATCAGGAGGATTTGGTTTGCTGACTCCTATTTCCTCCAGTGTATTTTTAATGGAAGCTGCCTTAATTGGTTCAGACAGTGAAAGAAGAGTCAATTCCTCCAGAACATAAAGATGATCACCTACAACTGCAGTTTGGTTTCTACAACTGAGTAAATTCCATGCTTCTGTATTAGTGGATCATCTAGAGGACTTATTCCTGTCTTAAAGAGCAAGCAAAGTAATTTTTCTCTGAGAAAAAAACATTGCAACTACTGTAGTTCTGTAACCACTAGGATTCCTGCAAGTGACTGAAATAGTAGTTTTTAAGTTTAATTTGTACATTTGAGGCATTTTTATGTAATCCTTTTCAATGTATCCACACAAAAAGGTAGTTATAAAAGTTCAGAATGTACTGGGCCTTTGGAATTAATTAAAAAGAAACTGTTGTTTGTTAATTGAAAAGAAGCTATTGTTGTCCCACTTACTACAAAACTGGTGGGCTGCTTCAAGAAACTTCAGTTTCAATCATTTCTACTCTTCCTTGTTTGACTTTGCTATTCTTTATACACTGATTCACAGATTTCCACCATAAGGAGTTTTGCACTTACCTCTTCAGTTAGAGAAGTGATGCACCTGATTTTTGTCATATTCAGATGCACATTGCTCAGACTTCGCAGACTTGATAATTTTGCCATGTTTAATGTGAAAAATTGAAACTCCTGGTCCCTAAGTTTTATAGTAAAGACACAAGACTCCGGGGGGGGGGGGGAGAATCTTATTCTTCAGCTTGTAGTTCTGTAAGGGAAAGATCTTTTGTTAAGCAGCATGAGGAGTCCTTTCTGTTTCAAACTGCTTGTCTCTCCAATGTAGCTCAACCAGCAGGTGTTCCAGAGATCCTAAAGAAAAGTCTGCACAGCTGTTCAGTAAAGGGAGAAGAGGAAGTCTTTCTGATTGGCAAGAACTTTTTGAAGGGAACAAAAGTAATCTTCCAAGAGAATATTTCTGGTCAGTATGAAAGCAGCAATGGCTTGGCTGAGGAAAGGAAGAATCTGCTTGGGTTTTATATTCTGCTGGTTGTTTTTTGCTGGATTTATTAAGAGCTTATGGAGTAACTGATACTATGGTAGCTATGTTGGGGACAACAAAATAGAATTTTAGTTTGCAGAGATGTGCAATAAAACTGTCTTTTTTGGTCTTTTTAAAACTCAGATGAAAACTCTTGGAAAGCAGAAGCTGAAATAGACATGGAATTATTTCATCAGGTATTTATCATTTTACTGTTCAGTGTTTGCATATAAATGTCTGAAAACTCTTCTCATGTCATTGCCCAAGACAGAGACTTGGGTTCTACATCTGCTTTCATTGTTTCTGAGCAAGGAACAAGAATACAAAAATGTAGAGGACAGGATTAAGCAAACTGACTCAGGATTACTTTACATACTGCACTGCAAAGATGCTAGGTGTGTGGTAATTCTTACTGTTCAGGTTGAGGGAGATTTTATTTTAATGAAGCAGACTTTCCTAGCTTGGAGGAAAAATAGAAAATACAATTTAAGCAAAAGTACTCTGCTATTTATATGCTTAGTATATAATTTTCCATGCTTACTTTACTCATTAAAATTGTTCTCTGTTCAGACTTCGAAACTTAATGTTCCCTAACAGCTTTTTTGCACTTAATAGATTAGTAATTCAACCATGTAAGCATATCTGTCAGAACTAAGCATTTATCTATAGCTTTGCTAGCACATAAGTAGTAAGGGACACAGTTGATTCTGAGACTGAAAAAGAATGTACAAGAGGAACAGGGACATATCTAACTTACTAGTTTTCCTTAGGCCTTTGTAATGTCTGTCTGTAAAGAGAAAGATCATACTAAGGAAGCATGGTTCAGAAAACCTGTTCTCTCATGGGACTGCTTCTCCATCCTGAACACCAAAAAAACAAAAAGACAAATTCTATTCAGGATTGCTTTGTCCCAGTGATATTTGAGGCATACTGCACCCTTTTCCCAGGACAAAATAGTCTTCATTTGGTGCCTTCTCCTATTAGGGTGTTGTTAATTTGTTTGTTTTTGATTATTTCAGTTTATTAAACTTATGGTTAGGTTTAATATAACCTTATAACCAATAACCTTATAAAGCACATAACTTTAGATACCACTCAAATTAAAACCCTAGATATACCCGTCATCCATAAAGTACCTCAGGACGGGAAGCTTTATAATATAATTGTAAAGTTTACCTACCCTAGAAAGAGCTTTTCTTTTGTTGCACTGCCAGAGCTTCTAATTGGGTTCTTCACTGGGAATAAATACCACTGACTCAAACACCAGATTTAGCATCAGTTTGTTTAATCGTTCAGTGATAAAATGAAGGGGGAGTTCTACTCAGAAACTTGAATGTAATTATTATTGTTATTGAAAGTGAAATGATTCGTCCTGCTGAATCCAGGTCAGCAACAATTGCAAATAAAAATGGGTGTTTGTTTTCCTGTAAAATCAGCACCACAAACTCAACCAAGGATCCGAGGCCAAGTGGTTTTTTTTTTCTTGTACATTATTGCAAGTAATAAAAATTCTGCCTATCAAATTTAACTGATCCATTTTCCTTAGCAAAGGAAGATACAAAGATGCCCGCAAAAGCATCAGAAGCTTAGCACAGGTTTAACTCCTAGATACCACAGCAAGATATAAGAACCTGCGTAGAATGGAATGAGAACATGGTAGACTGCATTGCTGTGCAATAATTAGAATGCTGCCCTTGTCAGCTCTGCAAGGCTAGCAGGAATAGCTTGTACAGCAAAAGAACCTGTCTGTATTCATACTTAAAAATAAGCAAAAAAAA
>JAGPOW010002791.1:1375912-1396514 GCA_030014935.1 Caiman crocodilus | reverse complement strand
AAAAAAAATACAAGGTAGAGATTGGTTGAGTATAATGGGTGCAGCTATGCTACATATTTTTCAGAGTGGAATTTCATTTCCATGCTGAATGACTGGTAAAACAAAACCAAAAAAAAAGCACTGTTCTGTAATCTAGTGAAAAATAAGTATCTAAACTTTTGCCCTTGGCACTCTTTCTAAGGAGTTTAGTACTAAGGGAAATGCATTGTATTTGCCCTATGCTTTGTAGCTATCTGAATTTCCCTTGTTTTGGGTTACCTCTCCCAGCTATTCAGCTTGTAAGCCGAATCAGTTCTGCTCACAGTACTGATGTGAACAATATCTGACAAATAAATTGTCTTTAGGCAACTTCCTACAAACACAGTGGTAGAAACGGTTCCTCATTTCTAATAGCTGTACAAAACTGAGACACGCACATTGACTTATAGACTGTTGATGACCTTATTAGTACTGCTGATGAATGTGCTGTTCTACCATGTGTTGAGTTAGCTGAATCCTTACAATCCTGTAATTCTACTTCTTGATTAGGCGCATGTATTAACAACTGGAATACTTTTTCCTGTTCACAAATTATTTACAAGCAGGTTGGGATTTTCACACATTTGTTTGCTAACTATAATTGTTTGACTCTTTTGTGTAAATAAAAATTGCTGTTCCCAAATACTAAAAAATTGAATTGGTAGATTTTAATTGTAAAGGTTTGGGGAGGGTTTTGTAGGGAGAGGGGTGTTGAACCATAGTTATAGTTCTGTGGTGTATGTGCATCTTTCCCATCCTGTCCCTCCAGCTGTGCTATATGTTGCAAATAAAAGCTGCCTAGATGGAACATTCCAGTAGCCTTTCCAGCTCGTTCACTTCTTTCAACAAGAACACAGCCGTCACCGTCTCCCAAGCTCCTTGTTTTCCTTTAAATCTTTTGTTTTTCTTTTGAAGCGTTTGAGTAGAAACTATCTTTTAAGACGTTAAGATGGTGAAAGTCTTTTTGACATACTCTCTCTTCCCTCTTGCAATTCAGAATCACCTTATTGTGAAGGTGCCACCATATCATGACCAGCACATAACCTCAGCTGTTTCTGTTGGGATATATGTGGTGACCAATGCTGGAAGATCACACGATGTGCAGCCATTTACATATACTCCAGATACGCGTACGTAAATTTAAGAAGCTAAGGAATGTATATTTTGTGGATTTTTCTGCCCTTATCCAGTACTTTGAGGCCTGTATAAGGGCAGTAGCTCAGATATTACTGGGGTCACTCAGCCCTTTATGCCTTTGGTTGGTGTAAAAGGGACACAATTTGCAGACATGGCCCCCAACAAGCAGTGCAGGCCAAAAGAATCTAAACTTGAGCATGCTGGGTTCGTGTACAGGAGTGCTAGGAGGTATAAGAACAGCACATCTTGGAGAACTAAAGCTAATAACTATCTCTCCCTGAGCGCATCTACACATGCATTAATACACCGTTTCTAACATGCATTAAATGCAATACCTCAAATGTGAAGTACTAAACTAATACGCATTAGGCTGCACTAATACGCAGTAGTGCATTTGCGTGCTTTTTTCAGTGATGCTTAATGAGCATTAGACTCTTTTACTGAGCATCAACAAAATGTCATTTTTTTATGTGATGCTTTAATGCACAGTAAAAAGTCTACTGTGCATCAAAATGCATGTGTAGATGCATGCTCTGTGTGAGAATATTTTCAGCATATTAAAAATTCAGCACTATTTTTTGCCCCAACAGCTGGTACTCTGAACGTCATTGTGAAGAAGGAAATCTCTAGCCCAGCACATCCTTGCTCTTTTGAAGAGGCCATAAAAGGTACTAAATTGATCCTTATAAATACTGTTTGAGTGAGCTATAAGTTCCTCCATTATTTTTGTCCCAATTGTGCACTGGAAGAGTTAGGTGCTAGGGAAATAAGATTATGATCATGTAGAGTGTGCTTACAATTTTTATGTTTTCTTTTAGTGTATTTTAATGTGGGATAGGACAGGGTGAAAACAATGTACAGGGTAAAAAAAAAAATTAATCTGAACACTTTATTTTTCATATCTTACATTGCAATATTCCATTAGAACATTTGTAAGGAGGAAAGATGAAAGAGAATGGAATTGTACAATTTACACAAACCCAGCATGCACATTAGATTTAAGAAATGTAAGTGTATTACTATAAACAAACTAAGAGATAAAGGAGTAAGAACTGTGTCTACAAGCAGCCCTCAATTAATACACTAGATTTGGATATTGCCTCAAGAGACATAACAATGTGATTGTGTTGGGGCAGAGCAGAGGCTGTTCTTTCAGTGCCCAGAAGTGATTTTATATTAGTGGTTTTGCTAGGAAGAGTATGGCTCCTTATTAAATCTAATATTTATTCTCTACTCATTCCATTGTGTGCGTGTTCTGTAATGGCTCTGCATAAGCGTGATGTTTGCCTCGTTTTCCTCCTGGTATGCAAGTTTAGATTGGTCTAAATTTATAGTGTGAAATTTATTTAGACTTTTCCTATTGGAATAAAGTAAAAGAGGGAGACCTTTCTCATTCATTTGTTAAAACTATTTTAGTGTGCCAAGGTTAATGGAAATTTCCATAACGTGCTCTGGTGAAAGCAGTTTGAAAGGAGAACAGATTAAACAATGTGATCACAAGTTTGATAGGGATCCATAGCTTCAGGTTAAAATCATGAAGTAGATGTTTAAACTTAATTGTCTTCATATTTCAGCCATGGCAATTGGTTTATCTAGAAGTCAAATATACTCTTAGGAATAGTCAAGAGCAGTAATACAAGATATAATGGCCTGAAACTTGAAGTAAATATTTAAGGAAAATCTCTGAAGAATTTTTTGAGCCAGAGGATGATGAAAAATGTCAGTGTGCACTAAGATCAAAAGGGTTGGAAACAGGTTGATACACTGCATCAGACATCTCTTGCAACCTGCACCAGTGACCAGCAGTCACTGAGTACAGACGCAGGTGATACCACCTCACTACAGAGAAGAATGAGATAATGTGTCTCTAGTATCCGATCTTTGTCTCTGACTCCTGGATTAAGACCTGAAGCATGAGGTTAATACTAGAAAACTGTGCAAGGAATATTAACTGAATCTTTCTTTTCTTCTGTATTTTTCTGCTTGTCAGTTCTTTTGAGTTCTTGTCACTGTTCCATTGGAAGTTATTCATGCACCCCATGTGCCTGAGACCAGAGAATTTATAAACCCACATGGTCTGCTGTCTGCCCAAGCTGCACTTTGCCCTTTACCAAGTTGAGGGCCAACTGCCATTATAGTTTCTTCTCGCCATTCTTGACTGAGGTGGAATCCCAGTGTGTGGCTTTAGTTGTGCCTTAGGGATTTTGTGCCTAGTTTGCAAATAGTTGACAGATTCTTATTGCTTTTATATTAGCAATTATATTTTAGGGTTCAAATAGGATTAGGGGCATTATAGGTTGGGGAGAAGAAGGGTCTAGGCAGATGTATAGCTGCACTGATATCCAGTGATACTGCTATAAGCTGTTAATGCTAACATTGTTAGATCTGCTTGCTCCTGTAGTGATACCTCATGTTCCAGTCTGTGCAAGTGTAATAATAACACTGTTGGGACTTTCATCTGTTTCAGTAAGAGTGAAAGTTACAGCAATTTAGTTACCTCATGCCTACAGAAATCTGCGGACCTAAGAGTCTTAACCATGGATATGGGCTTCCCAGCAGCAGCTCTCCTTCTTCTCCTAAAGCAGCTAAAAGTTGTGTTTGTTCATAGCCTAAGGAGTTTATCTTAAGTTCTCCCCCACACTGCTTGTGTATTGAGTTTATTATTATTATTAGCATCCAGGTTTTAGGAACTACCTGCACTGTGAGTTTCTTTCCAGTTAACTAGTACTATGAGACCGGTTTGTACTGCTTAAGGAAAATGTACTTCCCTCTCAAGTGTAATTTAATGTCATTTTCCCAGAGGACTAAGATGTTGTAAAATAGGCTTAAGAATATTCCTTATGCAGTCAACAGATTCTGGTCCAACAGATTTAGTCTACCAGGGACCCAGGTAGTGAGTGTCTTTTCAGTGTACTTAGATCAGTTCAGTCCAGGATTCCTTTCCTTAAGTATTTGGCAAAAGAGTCTCTTCCAGAGAAGAGTGCTGGTGAGAGTGTCTAAGCTGCTTCATAATGAAGGGAAGAAAAATATGCTTTCAAAATCATCTTCCAAAAAGAGGTCAAGATTTCAGTCCCAGTTCAAATCTGATGAGCGTCCAGGTCTTTGCATGTTTATGCTTGAAGCTCCTAAAATACATGATGTTGCTGCTTCAGTGCCTAGAATCTAAGGGCTATATGCTGGAACTATTGGTATGAGACACCTTTTGATAGTCTTCAGTCAGACAGTACTGAATAATTGAGTCGCTGTAGGGCCAACCACAGCTGCCACATTCAGCCAAATGCTTCATCACTGGTACTAGGTAATGAAGATGCTACTTCCAGTCTCCTATCTGCAGCACTGACCTGATGCAATTTATTGGCAGACTTTGAGGAATTTTAGCCAACTTGAATACTAATTGCTGTTGGGGAATCTGTTATGTGAAGCTATGCTATAATCAATCCTATATTTCTTTCCAATATTGTCCGCAAGCCAGTGGAGTGCCAGCATGCCCAATTATCCTTTAGTCTTCCCTTAGATTCAGAGGTGTTTTATTCTTTCTCTGGTTCACAGAGCAGTAGAATACAGTATCTCTTGTTTAGTCTTGTAAAGTTAGTCCAGATAAGATATCCAGAGTATCTCAGCATTCCAGATGTAAGGATGAACCGTTTGCAAGTTTTAGTATACTTTTAACATTGGATCACTTTCCAGTTGCACATGTAGTAAGAAGTGGCCATACTGAGACCCTTAGGGAAGGTTCAGAGAGAAAACATCTCTCAAAAATTTTTAAATTTTGCAAAAATTAATGAAGAGGATACAAAGGCACTAAACGCTCCACTGAGAGGTTCACTAAACTCTTCCCAAATTACTGGGTATACATCATAGTTGTGTTAATGAAGTGCTCCTAGAGCCTACTAGGATGGTGTAGTATATGCTCCTGCCACCACTTCCAGGAAAACTGAACAATACTGTCAGATTCCGTGGGGAGGGAGAGGGGAGGGAAATGTATTTTCTTGCCCTTGTCTTGGATTCCCTCATTGTCACAGTGGCTAGTTAAGGGAATAGACAGTGTCAGTCAGAGACAGTACTTTTTGATAAAGTTGCTAAATGACTGGACCGTCTAGGATGAAAAATGACAGTGGGTGTATACGTTTTTATCTCAAGATACCAAACATTCATGACAGAATACAATTTTATTAACTACAATAAATTAGATGTGTTGATGGCTTGCCCCAGGAAAGCAAGGAGCAATTTATGGTAATTACAAATTAAGGCAAATTTTTGGTAAGTTTATCATTACAAGCAACATACAGCAAACACTGTCTTGAAATGTAAGATGACTGCTGTAGTAACGAAATGCTGCTTGGGGCCTAGACATTTGGAGATTCCAAATAGAATTGCAGGTGTTGCAATGCATTTAAGGACAGCAGTCTTTTCAGCAAGGGGACAGGTGTTCTGCACATTTAAGAGACTCAGGCCACACTTCATTCATGAGGATTTTATATACCTGAAATGAAAAGAGGGTTTGGTAAAAATGCAATCTTCCCAGAGATGAAAGACATGTCTTCTTCTCCCCTACTGCCAGCAGACTTGTAACTAATTGCAAAACATCACTGGTTATAACTAGACAACATTGATGCTACCAACTATTTCATACCCATTTTGGCAGGATCCCTGAAAACTGTAGACCAAATATTTCCTTGGATCTAGTGCTCCTTCCCAATATTTCCAGTCTATGTGGAAGACAGATAATGGAAACTTTTTACTGGACATACACACGACACTGAACCCCAACTCATTTTCAGAGATTCCTCTGGATAGGCTTCTGAAAAAAGCAAGTTTTATAATTAGGTGCAGTAGAAACTATACCTTCCCAACAGAGAAGGAAAAGTTTTTATTTTAGATACTGTTCCCGAAGAAGGGGGAGTAAAGTCCAGTTTTGTATCTCAGATGACTAAATGCATTCTTTCACTTAGAGTGCCCATTCCGAATCTCAATAAAATACCTGTGCTAGATCATGGAAATTAGCTTGCAGCTCTACACAGTGTCTGAGTCATTCCCATTCTGAACTAGTATCAGTACACAATGATGCCTTTCAACCTCTCAAAAGCACAGTAAGAGTATTTCTGTAAATGCCTCGACCTATTCATAGGAACCAAACACAGTAGTGGTTTTGTATCCAGAGGTTCAAGAATTGATAACTGCACACCTTCATATCTTCTGCATGAGTAGTCTCAGGGTAAATGGAGATAAGTCCATTTTATCTTCAGCCCAGACTGCAGAGTGGACTGAAGCAGAACTGAGCTACAGGGCAGCAAAAGCTTGTAAATTAAACAGTTGGCTGCACTGCCACAAGATGATGAGGTCAATATAGCTTAATAAAATGATGCTTATAAGACCATAAATCATGTTTCTAATAGCTAGTATGAAATATAAAGGGTACAAATCAAACACTATTTGCTAATTATAATTTCTGTGCATAAAATTTAATTATTGAGGAGGGGCTTGAATTAGTCACCCCGCTGCTGCAGTGGGGAAAGCAGTGGCAGGAGGGAAAGAAGCAGCAGTGAGGGCAGGCAACCTGACCCTGCCTGTTTCCCTGCCACTTGCTTCTCTCCACTCCTGTGGTGACTGCATGTCCTCAGTACCTGCCTCCTGTTGCCCCCTGCTCCCTCAACACTTGCCCCCACCCACAGTGTACACCTTCCTGGTGACTGCTCTCCTGCCTCCTGTCCTTCCCTGCTATTTGACCCCTCCAATGCCTGCCCCCTTGCTGCTTACCCAGTGGGGCGTTGTCCAGCTCTGGCCCTGATTAGGTAACAGGGGTGGTGGCAGCTCCAGTCCTTGTACTTGAACTAAGACTAGACTTTTCTTTCCCCTGTGTTGAATGGGGGGGGGGGGGAACCCCATCTTGGATTGGAGTCAGTACAGTATCTGGTTAGCCTTCATACAGAAGCACCCCACCCAGCAGGCTTACAGGGAACAGCTTAAAGAATAGCTTAAAGAAACAATTGCAGAATTGCTTGTGTAGACTAGATCCTGGCAGTGTCACCCTGTGTTCAGGTGTTTATTACATTAATACTTCTGTCCCTGCTAGACAAAAAAGGTGAAAAGTTCTAGACATTGCTGTGCAGTTGCTCTGCAGATGAGATGGCTGTGCCATTCATCCTAGTGTGGAGATGGGTGGAAACTGAAGTTAATTCCGTATAATGGCATCAGTGTATTGTCGTCTTCTGAGGCTGTCAGATGTTTTAGTCTATTGAAACATTAACGCAGTACTTCAAATTCTTTTTTTCAGTGTTCAGTGTAAGATGCTTTGAAGAGATTTCCTCATAAATTTGAGGTTGATAACTCAGTTGTGTACAGTTCTATAATACTGGGAAAGTATATATGTGTAGTCATATAGTGTGGGACTAGTTTAGAGAACTGCACTCTCTTCTGGCGTCTCAACAATACATAATTTAATTCTGAAATCTCTACACACTAAAGGAATGGGTAAAGGAAATAGTTGGAGAGGACAATAACCATTCAAAAAGTATAAATTAACTACCAACTCAGCAAAGAGAAGTATTGGTTTTTTATTACTTTAAAAACTGCTTGTCATTTCTTCTATCGGTCTTCATTTTTTCTAACCAAATTTTGTTTTTAAAAGTAAAAAAAAATACCATTGTCGAGCTGATCTCTGTATTAATATCTAATCCATATACTACTGACATCTTAAAGCTATCTTTGTATTGAAATTACAGTTGTTATCTGCTGCTTCCTTAACAATCTATTAATTGCTCATTGTTTCTAATAAGCACACAGAAATTAAGGTTGAACGACAACACTGTATCTGAATCCTGCCTTAATAGTATAAAACCATCCTAAACAGAAATACTTGTCATTTAAATGAATGATAGACATCAAATTAACAAAAACATGCAGCTATTTTGTGATGGATTTAATGTTTTTGTCAAAACCTGTGGTTTAAGTATCTGGAGACATGCCAAAGCTGTAAGTGAACAAATGAGGGGGAGAGCTTATTTGGCTATTGATACTCTTTTTCAACTTGTTGCTGAGGATTTATTACTCAAGATACAAAATGTTCTTTCAGAAGAGGGAGTCTGATCTTTTGTAGACTAAATGTACTAGGAGCATGGGTGAGGACCTGTGTAGGGCAGTTTGCAGAAAGCTGTTTCAGCTAGTTATCATGAGGTGTAGGTTACAAGCAAGGGATGTGTTTCATAACCTTGTTTTTGCTCCGGGATGAAGAAAAGATACAGCCCTTTAATAAAAAAATCACTTCCGTGAATGTCAAGGCTTTATAGGGTATTTCTTAATAATCTACATGATTGGAGGCCATGTTGCAGCAGATTTGAAATTTAAATAACTCATTTTTTTTGTTCACATCTAAAATTATCCAGTGGCGGTAGGCACACTTTGTAACTACCTTAGAAAGAAGTTAGGACTGAGAATTTCATTCCTGAAGAAACTGCCCACATTATTTAGAAAGATTATGGAGACAAAATGAGATTTTGCTTGCGTACAGCATCACAGAGTTGACGTACAAAATGAACTGAAGCTTTTGTTTGATAATTTTTCAACTATATGAAAATAAGCAAACTTCTTTAAGCTCCTCATTGTTCAGACATGCCCAAAAGTCTGATTGTTGTCCTACAGTCAATGTCAAATTCAAAACAGTTTCATAGATTTATAGATGTTAGGGGCTGGAAGGGACCTCACAAGATCATTGGGTCCAGCCCCCTACACTAGGCAGGAAAGACAATCTTGGAAATCTCTTTTTAACCCTAGAGTGTATAGTTATTCTGGGCTAAAATTACTGAAGTTGTTCATCTTGAAAATATTACTTATTTAATTATATATATATTTTTACGAAGTTTTATGTATGCGTCAGGAATGTTTCAGGATTTCTGATTGGTATAGGTGTTTCTCTCCACAATAGCATCTCATCTGTCATGGATGGGAGAGTTTATGGTACGCTAACAAAATTGCACTGGGAACAGAGCCACCATCTTCCCAGTAATCTGTCACTAAGGCACTGGCATGTTTATCTGTAACTTTAACAGCTACAAAGCAGGATGATATTTTAACTCTCTCTCTCTCTCTCTCTCTCTCTCTTTTTTTTTTTTTTGTATTTGTACCTACAGCAGTGAACGTTACTGGTTGTAACCTGGATAAGGTAAATATTCTTCCTAGTGCCTTGATAACTCCACTCATGCCAAGCAGTATGATTAAGAGTGAAGAAGTATCTCCAATGGAAGTAACAGCAGAAAAAAGATCTCCTACAGTCTTCAGTGTAAGTAACACTTGTTCCAGGATGCCAACTCCACAACTTGCAGTCATGATTGCCCATCTTTGCCGAAGTAGTAATAACAGGAGAGAGAGAGTATGGCGGGGAGAAGATGGACTTTTATGGTCTAGATGATCTTGTACTCTGGGTATGCAGCCAGTGACAGTAGATGAAGCAGTAGGTGATTTCCTTGAAAGCCACCTTCCCTCTTCCCACATTCCTGAAGTAGGTTCTTAATGCATCTAATTGCATAATAACTGTTTTGCCTGTGTGCCTTTTTTAACACAAAAGCAGCCATACAGTTGTAAGAAACTTGACATTTTTAAATTATTCTTCAGCCTTCTTTGAGTTATAGTAGCAACATTTCTCTCTTTCTTCATTGTGCATTGTTCTTTCTTTCCTCCACTGTTTTCCTGATCTTGTCCTCACATTGCTTTGGTTCCAAATGCATTTGTAATGTAGACATGTTGACAGGCATGGAGACACAATTGCAGACATTCAGGCCTTTCAGCTGAGTTTGCCTGAATGTAGCTGGAGAATGGAGGTTTTTGAGCAGAACTCAAGTAATCATATCATTCACTATACGGCTTTTTTTTCCCTTTCAGAATACAAAGGTGGTTGGACCAACTCAGCAAAGTTTAGAAAACAATATGTCCAGCATATCAACTTCTGCTTCCCATTTACCTTCTGATAATGAAAACCAGCAGCAGATCCAGCCTAAGGTGTATCCAGAGACTCTGACTACTATCCAGACACAGGACATTTCACAGCCTGGTAGCTTTCCATCCGTCTCTGCTTCTGGCCAGCTGCAAAACAGTGATGCACTACTGCAGCAAGCTGCACAGTTCCAGACTAGAGAGTCCCAGTCCAGAGAGGTGTTGCAATCAGATGGCACCATAGTCACTTTGTCACAGCTGACTGAGGCATCACAGCAACAGCAGTCAAATCTAGCAGAACCAGCACAGGCGTTACAGCAACAGATTTCATCAAGTATTTTTTCATCAGCAAGCAGTGTGAATCAGTTACAGAACACTATACAGCAACTGCAGGCTGGAAATTTTCCAACCAGTACTGCCAGTGGCAACAGTGGAAATGTTGACTTGGTCCAGCAAGTCTTGGAAGCTCAGCAGCAGTTGTCTTCTGTTTTGTTTTCTGGATCAGACAGTAGTGAGGATGTTCAAGAGCAGCTCAATGCAGACATTTTTCAGCAAGTCAGTCAGATACAAAGCAGTGTGAATCCTGGGATATTTTCATCTTCAGAAACAGCAGTCCATTCCAGGCCGGAGAATCTTTTGTCCGGAAGAGCTGAAAATGTCCATTCTCAGTCTGAGAGTTCATTGTCCAATCAGCAGCAGCAGCAGCAACAGCAGCAGCAGCAAGCAATGGAAACTTCTGCTGCAATAGTAATGGGAATGCAGCAGAATATCTGCCAAGCTGCAACACAGATGCAGTCTGACTTGTTCTCCTCCACTCCGTCAGGAAATGGGAACCTCCAGCAGTCCCCAGTTTTCCAACAAGCTTCCCACATGATGAGTGGGCTGTCAACAAGCGAGGACATGCAGATGCAATGCGAGTTATTTTCTTCATCTCCTGGTGTTTCTGGGACTGAAACTACCGCAACTGCACAACAGCAAGTCTCAACCAATGGCCCTGCCATGTTTCAGACATCAAGTTCTGCAGATGGTGAAGAAGCTTCAGGACAGAATAAACAGATGCAAAGCAATGTGTTTCAGACCATGGTTCAGATGCAACACAGCGGGGAAAATCAGTCTCAAGTCAACCTCTTTTCATCTACAAAAAACATGATGGCTGTTCAGGCAAGTGGAACTCAGCAGCAGGGAGGTGGGCTGTACCAGCAAGGTGGGGAAATGATGTCTATTCAGTCTGGAAGTTTTATGCAGCAGTCTCCACATTCACAGGCTCAGCTCTTTCACTCTCAGAATCCTATTGGTGACGCTCAAAATATATCGCAGGAAACGCAAGGGTCTATTTTTCACAGTCCAAATTCCATTGTCCACAATCAGACCGCTTCCTCTTCCTCGGACCAATTACAGTCTCCACTGTTCCACTCCCAAAACACAATGGGTGTGCTGCAGAGCTCTTCAGTTTCTCAAGACCAACAGTCAACCAGCATGTTCCTTTCTCAGAGTTCAATGAATAACCCTGCAACTCAGGAAGAACAGATGTCATTCTTTACTGCCCAGAATTCCATTTCACCACTTCAGACCGCTCCAAACGCTGAGCCGCAGGCTTCTTTCCAACAACAGACGCAGATATCCCACATCCAGAGCCCAATGCTTCCCCAAGAACAGTCTCAGGCTCAAACCACCCAGCAGGGTTTGTTTCAGTCTCAAGTATCTTTAGGCTCCCTCCAATCCAATACAATGCCCCAGAACCAACAAGGGGCCATCTTCCAGCCTCAGCATTCAATAGTCGCAATTCAGAGTAGCTCTTCATCCCAAGAACAGCAGCAACAGCAGCAGAATATGATGTTCAGTAATCAAAATGCCATGAATACAATTGCTTCGCAAAAACAGAATATGATTTTCAACCCAAATCAAAACCCAGTTGCTAATCAGGAGCAGCAAGGCCAGTCAATTTTCCACCCACAAGCCAACATGGCGCCAATGAGTCAGGATCAGCAGCCCATGCAGTTCCAGAATCAAACCACAGTGACTCCACTTCAGAATCCTGGATCCACCCAGGCCGAATCCCAGCAGCCAACCCTGTTTCATAACTCTCCTCAGATTCAGCTGGTTCAAGGATCACCAAGTTCTCAAGAGCAGCAAGTGACCCTCTTCATCTCCTCAGCCTCCATGTCTGCCTTGCAGAATAGCATGAGCCAGCAAGAGCTGCAGCAATCTCCTATCTACTCTTCGCAGAACAGTATGACGGGGATTCAAGGGACAGCTTCTCCACCACAGCAGCAGGCTTCTTTGTTTCACAACACAGCAGGGGGGGCTATCAGTCAATTGCAGAATTCTCCTGCTTCATCTCAGCAGACTTCAGGAATATTCCTTTTTGGCATTCAGAACAGTAAGTATTAGAGCCTTGATTCTAACTGTATGATTTAAGAAAAGCTGCTACACTGGGGTCTGCTAGACTAATTGGATTTGCACAGCCCTGTGAAGTGCAGTTTAAGAGCCAAGTAGTAATGATTACTTTTTCCATTGAAAATGTTGAGTATTCAAAGGCAAACGGTAAATTATACCCATACATCTGAGAACTGTGGTCATTGAGTATCAATATAGCGTGTACGTGTACGAGTCAATATAGTTGCCTTTCTGCTGTCTTAGACTCCTTTTGTTCCAAAATACTGAAGGTTTAACTGTGGTTGGAAAGGAAAATAGAAGGTCGTGGGGTGGGGGAGGCAAATAGACTTGAATTTCCAATTTCATATTGTATCTGCATTTGCAAATAAAGGAACTGGTCAAAGGAGATAAATGTTTAATATTTAACCTGAATGAAGCAAATATTAAATACGTAGAGTGGATCAGTTAGAAAACATCCCTTCTCATCACAGCAGTGTTATATATGGAAAAGTGGGTTAGCTTCTACTTTCTGATTGGTTATATTGCATTTCCCTTCTGGGTTAGTTATGTAAGCATCATGCAGTTGTGTGTGTTGTTAAAAAGGAGCAAGTTATAGGATAAGGAAGCAGGGCAATGTAGTATTAAATATAAATAGTGGCTCAGTGAGGAATTTGTTTTGTGCCTCTGGGACTTGGAACAAGATGTTTTCATGAATTCCTTCTCCCTCTTTGAAGAGGAAGAGGTAAATTTATTTTATGCCCTCTCAAGAAAATACGTGTTGAGAAAAGATGGTGATGATTTATCTATGCAAGAATAGATTAGTTTCCCAAATAGCTCATTACCTAGAAAGGGCTGAAAGCAAATAACTCCCCTGAAAATTTGTTGACCATTTGTTAATATTATTTCTCTCCAGAAGTATATAATAGGAGTGCTTAACTGTTGCAGTGCTTTTCATCTGCATAAGCTTAAGGGACTTTGCTGTGGACTTAAACCCCTTCTTACAATAGATATCAGTTATCGAGCTGGCTGTCGATTAAGAAGAAATTTTATTAGCTCCGCTGCTTTAATTGGCTTTGTCAGCTGAATGGGCTGCATTACTGGAGGTCTGAGAGTATGAGGATTTCTGCTTTCTAAAATGACAGGTGCATTGGGATTGCTTCCCCAGAGCATCCACATTCAAATCAGAGGGGCATTTCATCTACAAACTTTAAATGTGATCAGTGTACACAGCAGGAAAAATAGCCACATCAAGAACATCTTGTTTTCACTAGGAGCTGCCCAGGAAGCTTAAACATCCAGAAGCATAGGAGGTCTGTTGTGCTTCATAAACAATGTTCTGCTCCCTCGTTTAGAAATCGAGGTTATCTTGAGGAAAAAAGATTGGCGGTTCCTTTTGGAAAATCTTCTTCCTAAGTATTCTTGTGGCATCTCTCACTTAAGGAAAACCTCTTTTGTATTGACATGGGTTATTTTATGTTAGGGGAAACTGAAATTTGTCTGTTAAAAGCTACTGGCGATGGCCTTGGTGATTTGTTTTTTTTCTCTCCATTTGTGCACACGTTTTTCTTTAATGATAATTTAATTGTAGTTTGTTTGGGGTTTTTTTTAACTGCAAAAGTTCTGGAAACAAAAAGCATTTGCATGAGCTGTACTTTTCAAATATAGTATTGCTCTCATAATGATACTAATATGGTTGAAGAGATGCTGAAATTCAAAAGACCATGTTTAACCCTTAGATGCATTTCTCCATAAAAATTGTGCGAGAGTGAATTTGTACCATGCTCTATTTAATTTTTGGCTGAATTTACCTCGAACCCATAAATAACGTTTTTTTGGCAGTGTATTTTCTGTTTTGCATTTAGTTTAGCTATTTGAGTGGCTGGAGGATGGAAGTATATTAATATTGTGTCCTCTCAAGGCAGTTTGCACAGAGGGAAAATAACGAGGAATGGATTTACCTTCCAAATAATTCACTGTCTTTGGAGGAGGGAAATCAAATAACTCCCCACTAAATCTGGAGATCAAGAAGATAGCTCTTGAGACCAAGTTTGAGAGAGTTTAACCCAAAACATTTTTCAGAAGCTACAGAGAGGAGGGATGGAGTGAAATCCCAGTTCAACTTTAAGGCTGTAAGCAGATATTGCCAAATGAAGCAGATCAGCTGTGTCTAGTTATGTCCCAGCCTGTTGTCTGTTTTCCTGCAGTGGCAGGGGCCTGATCCTGCAGGACAGCACAATGCACCCCTCTGCAAATGTGGGAACCTGGGGTCCTCTTGTAGAGGCATACCCGGGGTCTCTGATGTGGGGCATGTCTGCAAACAGGAAAAGCTGGGCCGGTGCTCCCAAGGCTTCAGGGGCCTGCTCCTGTGTGCCCTGGGAATTCCCTAGGGAATTCATCCCCTGGGGAATTCCTGGGGCATGCAGGATTGGGCCCCTGAAGTCCCAGGAGTGCTTGCCCCGAGAGGTGGGAGAGCATGGTCTGCTCCAGACTGCTCGCACTCTCCCACCTTAAAGCAAAACCAACATCTGCCTCAAAATAGCAGCACAAATGAATGCTACCTTTTGTCACCACCACAGATCTGGGTGCAATGGAGGGCATGGACATCTATTTGCTTTGCTTTGTGTTGCCAAAACAATGTTTATGGAGGCAAAAATCCAACATTTGTTTGCAGTCTAAGATTCCCTATTAGTTGAGTCTGCATTCATAAGAGCTAGTTTTCCTTTTTTTGCTAATGTTCTCTGAGTTAGTTTGTGCAGCTTCCTAGCTGGTAAGTGTGATCTTGTTTAAAGCACTGAATTTTAGGACTCGGTAGCTCTGGGTTCAATCCCTATTCCTTCTTTAGACTCCATTTGGGACCATAGGTAATGCTTGGAATTACCTGTAACATGAGGATAATAATCTTGTCTGGCTTCTGCTTCCCTCAGTCTATTTAGGTTGTAAGCTGCTAGAGAGAGGATTTTTTTTTCCATAAGTATATGTACCAAACACACTACAGTGCAACTCCAATCTCATGTGGGCCCCTCAAAACCTCCTGTAATTCTCCTGTTTATAGCAATAAGCACATATCTACATTGCTGGATAGCCCCATCCTGAAATGGATGCAGTTCTGTTTCAGGGCCTGATTTCAGTAGTTTACTCCAGAATCCATAGGTATAAACAGAGTTCTTAAAGTATACACAGTCTTACAGAGTTTGGTCCACTAACATCTCTGTCCAGATTCAGATATCCGTGTGCACAGGTGTTAACTCCCAAATTTCTGCACGTGTCAACAGAAGCAGGGCACATACAGTGCATGTAGTCTGTAATCCTTTTTGTTTTTCAAACTGTATCCAATCTATACTTATTTACCAAATTGTTCACTTACTCTGTCCTTCACAAAAAAATGTAAAATGCTGACTGAAATGATTGGAATGCAGCATGATAGTTGAGATTTAAGCACAATTTCAGTTTGTTTTGTGTTTTTATTGTACCTCTCATAGATTCATAGACACTAGGGCTGAAAGGGACCTCGTAAATTCATCGAGTCTAACCCTGTGCCCCAGGGACAGGAAGTCAGCAGGGATCAAAAGATCCCAGCAAGATAAGCATCCAAATGTCTCTTGAAGGTGTTCAGAGTGGGTGCTTGAACCACCTCCAGCAGCAGTCTGTTTCAAACCTTTGGGGCTCGGACAGTAAAGAATTTCTTCCTTATGTCCAGCTTGAAATGGTCATGAAGGAGTTTGTGACCGTTCGACCTTGTCATCCCTTGGGGTGCTCTAGGGCAGATTTGCTCTTAGGTTACCCAGTTGTTAAAGCTCTCCATATTTTACTTGTCGAGTGTATGTGGTGCACAAATAGCTACATAAACAGAGGAAAAATATGTCCCTTCTTTAAATCTTTCTCAAGACTTCCCGTTGGTCTTTCAAACAGAGTCTGCACATTATGATTATAACTTAAAGGAAGTTTTTACAAGTTGATAATGCAAAAAGTCATGAATAAAATGTGCTAGAAGCCAGGCTTGTGTCTTTACGTTTGTAAGTTTGGTCTGTTCAAAGTCCACCACTTTGCCTTCTATTGTGTGCTCTGATGAATTTATAATACAAGTCTCTTGGGAGAGACCAGTCTATCTTTCAATATTTTTATAAAATGCTGCCCTTACCTGTCACAAAGAATTGTCTAGCTTTACATGATACATAAGCAGAAGGCATAATGTCTGTATTCATCTCTATCTCTGCAGATAATATAACCAGGTTCAAAGCAGGATTAGACATTCATGGAAGACAGGTCCATTAATAGCTATTAAATAGAACAGTCAGGGCTGTCTGTTCTGAAACCCTTAAACTAGGGAGAGTCTGACAGAGAATATGCCCAGTTCATCTGCTCTCCTACAGTCAGAGACAGGATCCTAGGCAAGGTGGACCATTGGTCTGACCCTGTATGGCACTGCTGACGTTCTTATGCCTCATTTAATTAATGTTGTGACTTTATGTGGACAAGTTGGTAAGTTGTGCAGTTTGATCATTAGATGTACTGATGCAGAGAGAAAGCTGATGCACCATGGCAGTTACAAATTTATGGAGTATTGGTGATGGAAATGAAAGGGATACAGCCATACTTATTACTGAAACAGCCTGTGGACACAGTGGAACAGTCTTCAAGCACTGGCGATAATGTTCCTTTCCATATTTTTCTTCCAGCCAGGTGCTCTCCCTGGCCTGCTAGGATGTTAATAGTGTTTGGTTTTTAAAATCAAAACCATTTCTTCACAAGAACATGAACCAACACAGTGGGGGCCAACCTTTTTGACAGGCATGCCATGAATTAATGCTGTGCCCTCCCTTGAGTGCCACTCCTATTCCCTTCCCCTGCCTGATCTGCTGCTCTGCTTTCTGCTCCCAGACCTGTGCTTCCTAATCTCTGGTGCTCTGCTTTTTGCTTCCTTTTGTGTGCTTCCTGCTCAATTTGCTTTACTTTCTGCTTGTTATCCTATTTGCCACTGTGCTGCCTGTGCCCTCCCCAGTGCTACAGGCCATACAGAGAGGGTGCTGGTGCTATTAAGTACCCTTCTGATTGCAGATGCTTGCACTAACTGAATGTGTTCACTGGAGAAATGGCACATGTGACTGTCTTGTGAGTAAAAGCATGTCTGTCTTTATATAAGCTCTTAAGTAGATTTTGATCTCAATAAAGAGGTTTCTTAACAAACTTCTTAAATATGGATTTTGCAGCTTCAATTTTCTTCTGTTTCTTTTTAACTTCTTAACAGACTGTGGCCAGCTCTTAACTTCTGGACCAGCTGCATTGCCGGATCAGCTGATGGCTATAAGCCAGTCAGGTCAGCCACAGAATGAGGGGCAACCACCCGTGCCAACACTACTGCCCCAGCAGATATCTGAGAATTCTCCACTGCCTTCAGCGATGACAACCGATCAGAATATGGAGAAAATAGATGACTTGCTTGTGTCATTACAAAACCCGGGGAACAACATGGCTGGCTCATTTTAATTGGACAAGTAAGTAGTGGATTTTGGGTTTTATGGGTCTACTTGCCAGTCATGCAGTACTCAGTAAGGTTTTGTGTATACACCAAAAAGCCTCTCTTTTTAATAGATGGTATGACTTTGCAGTCCAACATTATGCATCTGTTTATTAAAATATTTATTACATTTATTAAAATATTTCTGTTCCTCCTAAGCAAGTGTTTAACTGCAGGTGCTAGAACTAGTAGATGTTTGTGATCGTCAAGGGATCAGAGTCAGTAGAAAATTGTTGACCAAGCTTTGGTTTTGAACTGGCCTTTGTTGTTTTTCCTGTACCATTATAGCCTAATTTTGTATTGGGATAAATTAGATGAATGGATTGCTGTCAGACGGGTGAGGCATCCCTGAGAACTGCCACCAAATCTGGTTTCAATTCAAAATTATTTTATGCATGTGTCAGATTTCCCTTTAATCTGCTGTCTTCCAAAGCCCCTCCTATTACGCCAAAGGAGTTTGGGAGAACTACTGTAAGTGCAGCGTTTCCGAGGCGAGGTTCTGATCACAGATGGGCTATTAAATAGGCCATGACTCTCGACTCAATATGTTCGCCTGTCTGTATCCTGCTTCTGTAACTACGTTCAGCCTCTAAACTCCCTAGTGAAATTTCTTTTGAATGGTACACCCTTCACTTGATGACTTCAGACTTGTGTAACGACGTCAAGAACTGGAAAAAAGCCCTGTGGTGTTCCATCACATGAGATGGCTGCTTTTTGGGACTGAGTGTTTCTTTTTTTCCTCTTGATTGTATAATGCTTTCAGATGAAAGAGCTACATAAAAGTAAAATGAGACTTAACTAATTACAACTAACTCTTGTTTTTTTTCCTCCACTCTCAGAAATCCTATGAAGGAAAAGATGACAGTTTCCAAGTTCTCTCAGACCTTGAGATTCTGGATTAAGCTGTGTGGAACCGATTTACTTCTGTCAAAGAATCGCCTGTACCCAAACAAATATGTAAACTTCTCCCTCTTTTTCTAAAGAGCACATATGCTGCCTACTGCAGTTCTAGCAACTGAGTCTGTAACTGTAGTATTTGAAACTCCTGAAGTCAATAATGGCTGAAAAGTTGTGCTTTGTTTTACCAGGGTGTGGAATGGGACTGTTGCCATATTCCTAGACCCACTGGTCAGTGATGCTTTTTCAATTCAAAGCAGGACTGCTCAGCTATTATTGTTGTTAGAAAATAATACATGTTGCCATGTTTACCTTTTCTTTTCTCTTCCTTCTTCACAAAACCTCTGTCAAGTAGGAAAGCTTGTGAAGCAGGAACGTTGTACGCCCATGGCTTGAGCTGTGACTCACGACATAGCTGTCAGTTGGTGAAAGAATTGCAGTTTTGACAATGGCACTGAAGAGCCATGGCTGCAATGGGTTAGTTACAGCAGGTGGTGGTAAAAGATGATACAGATAACTTGCAGGCAGATTATCTACTACATCTTGCAGAACATCCAGGAAGATGTGGGTGCTTTTCATCAGAGAATGTGATTAACAGTTTTCTGTCTCTCTGCTGGTAGGCTTACTTATGAACTGTACATAGAATAAGAATTAGGCTCTGTCAAAATGAAGGAGAACGTCACAGTAATGTATTCTGAAACCTTATCCTCTAAAATACCTTGAACTTGAAGGGAGCAATCTGCCTGGCTGAGGAAACATCTCCTTCATGTCTCTTACTATAGCTGTGTAAATCAGAGCTTATCAGCTGCATTATCTTTTCTCATACCGATCTGTCCTCCTTCGTTCTTTCCATATTCTTCCTCTTTCCTTCCCTCAACTTTTACATACTCTTTAAACACAAAAGGATACTATTGGCTTTAGAAACCTGAAGCAAGTTTTAGGATGCAAAGGCACCTGTGACTGGTATCCAGATGCCAAGTCTGTAGAAGTCCTTGACAGGTCAGCAGGGCTTAAGGACCATGGAAATGCCAGTTCCTTGCCATCCCCCAAATGCAAAAACTTGCCCTGCTTCTCCAATCGTTGCTGATTAAAACCTTACTTTTTAATTTTAAACAGGGCGAACAACACGTTTCAGTGTTCTTAAAAACTTCACTTCAGTTGGTGCATCTTTGTAGCCTTTTCAGCTCATGACAGATGAAGTGCATGGTTTTTTTTTTACTGATAGTCCCCATATCCTGCAGCTTCTCCCGGGTCATATATTCCATTAAAAAGCATTCTCTGTTACAGTATATAAAAATAACCCACTCCAGGCCATGTGGCTGCATTGTGAGGCATGTGAGTTCTTTTGAGTGCTCCAGCTACCCCAGGAGGTGTGCTGGGCTCTAACTACAAACTCATGCAGACGTTTCTTCTGTCTTCTCCGTCTCCTGCACGTAGAAAGCTGTTAATGCAGTATAGAGCCAAACACGTCATGTATGGCTGTTATGCCTTGGTATAGTAAAGTTGGTATTGTGTCATTTTTAATTTGTTATTTTAAGTAAAAAGAATAGCCTGTAAATGGTTTTTAATTTACCCTAGTCTGTTTACTGTGTGTTTTTTCTAACTTGTGTACCTAGCTGAGCTATGTAGAAATGTTTTTTGGTTTTAATGGTTTTTCCTGTATGTCAGTCTTTCAAAACGTTTATTTGCTCTTTCTGTGTGTCTCTCTCCCTCTCTCTCTCTCTCTCTCTCTCT
>JAGPOW010002791.1:1348989-1370358 GCA_030014935.1 Caiman crocodilus | reverse complement strand
ATGCTCTACTTTCTTGCTGTGAGCCCAACCGCAGCTCACTCCAAGGAGCCCCCCAACACTTGTTCTGGTGGAACCACCATGTGAGCACTGTCTTCAGCCAGCGCAAAACGCCACAGCTTCATAGTTTCCTAGTAGCTAGAGTCAGGAGGGACCTGAACAGCTCATCTCGCCTGACCCCTGCCACAGGCAGGAATGAATGCTGGTTCACAAGACCCCGACAGGTGATCATCGAACCTCGTCTTGAATGTGCCCAAGGTAGGGACGAGGACCACTTCCCTGGGAAGTTGGTTCCAGGTTTTGGCCACCCTAACTGTAAAATATTGCCTTCTGTTCTCTAACCTAAATCTGTTCTCCATCAGCTTATGACCATTGTTCCTCATCAGCCCAGGTGGTGCTGGGGAGAAAAGGGCTCTGCCTATTTGCTGTTGACCCTCCCTGATGAGTTTGTAGGGAGCCAGCAGGTCCCCCCTCAGCCTCCTCTTGCTGAGGGTGAACGGGTCCAGGTCCCTCAGTCTCATCTTTCCTTCATTCAAGCCCATGGCGGTATCCCCATCAACACCAGCTGAGGGTCTGGCCCAGGATCCGGTCCGCACAGAGGTTCCAGCAAGTAGGGAGGTTAGGACCCAGGTCCTGGCTCTTGACCTTGCTTAAAAAAACAAACCAAAATGTCAAATTCTGGATTTTGCGGAGTTGGAATAGGGACACTGTCCTGCTGAACGGGCCACGACCAGTCTGAAGCCTTTTCTATACCGGCTACTACTTGATAGGGGATTGGAGTTGTGTCCTCTTATCGCTGTTTGCCTTTGGGTAAGCTCCAAGCCGCCCCAGACTAGAACCTTCTACCTCTGTTAATCTCGGCATGAACTCGGCACGCCTCCTGGTAATCATTCTTTTCCCCCGACTGGTTTGTCTGCCATGTTTTGACTAAAGCGCATTAATCAACCACTGAGCTGTCTTTTCCCTTGTCCTGCAATGTGAAAGTAGCACCAGATATTCTTTTGTGCATTTCTGTGTATATGGCTTTCGTAGTTGGGATTTTCCGAGCACTGATATCAGGTGTGTTCAGTTTGTTCTAAGAGGGGATATTTCATTTGCATCTATGTTTTTAGCTATCCTGTGATAACTTGTTGAATATTACAAAAAATATTTTGCTTCTATTGGGACATTTGTATACTCGCAACTATATTTCTGTAAACAGCTGCAGTCAAGAATAAAACATTGAAAGTTTTCACTTTGCAGTGTAAACTCCTGTCGTGTTCTTTCAGACCGCAAGAAGAGAGCAGCTGCTTTTAGTACTTGCTACAGCCGTGGTGCTGGTCATGGTAGCCTCGTGGCTTTGAGCTGAGCCAAAACAGGGGAGGTGGAGCCCAGGCTGATCTCCTTTGGGCCACCTGTTTGGAATCGCCACGTAAGCAAACCCTTTGTACCCTGCCTGCATCCTTTCCCTAAGGCTTTGTCCTGGAAACTGGGTCTCCCATTCCCAAATTGGTCTTGGTCTGATTCTCCACCCCACCCCACCCCCTTGCTGCCTAGGAAACATAAAATAGCCCCCCAGGATTTCCCTTCCTGTGGACTCTCTCCCTTGGACCTGATCCCCCTCATCTCCCATCCCTCCAGGCCTCGGAGGGCGATGTTCTTTCAGAACAAAGAGGATCAGAAGTGGGCACAGTAGTCCCACACTGACATTACACTTTCAGTATTTCTTCTTCTGTCTTTCAGGTAGAGTAGTAGCCTGGTGTTTGTTCTTGACCATCAGCATACACTGAACCAAAAGAAGTGAGCCGGCTTAATGACACGTTTCTATTTACTGTTTTTGCGCATCGCTGATGTTAATTTAAAACGCAGCGATGTGTGCGAGTGGGTCAGAGCCTTCCTTCTGCATGCACATCATCATGTCTTCAGCCACATCGGGCAGCATGAGAGCAGCTGCAATTCAGCCACTGTGCTCCAGTCTGGAATTCCTCACAGGCTTCCCGGGTCTTGATTGAGCACAATAATTCCCTCAGGTGCAAACTCTCAGGCCAAGATACCATGGCTTCAAACCGTTGTCATTGTGTATGTAAAAGATCCCCAAAGCCTCATGTTCCCCCACACAGTTGGTCAGAGTCTAAATCATTTGTTGCATGCAGTTTAGGAGGGATAAGAGCAAAAATTAATAATTTTTGGATTATGAGGTATAGAAGCGCACTGAGACCCTAGTCCCTTGGCTAGCCTGTCAGTTGGGTCCACTCCCTGTACAGGATTCCCAGAGCTGTGTGTTTTCTGTTCTGGTTATTAGGAAGCAGGCAGCCTTCTTGGGTTACAATTCCTCTGGAAAACTTCCATGATTGTACCGAGGACAGTTTCAGAAAATGGCCAATATCTGTTTAGCTAGCTGGGTATTCAGTCACATATTTGCAATATTTATGGTACCATAAAACAAATCCTCTCCCAAACAAGTGATCTCAGCAATAGCCTTTTCATGCAATGAGTTGTCATTCCTAATTTTAGATTTTTAAACTAGAATACAATATTGTGACTCTCAGCTACTAAAACACCTAGCTGTGGAAGCAGGAGAACCGAGTTGTAGAAACAGGGGAGGGGGACTATGCTAGGATACAAGTTTTAAATTAATAGCAAAAAAACAAACCAACCAGCCATCAAATCCAGGGTTAAGTGACCCTTCTCTTTGGAGACAGGCTGGTACACTCTCTGGCTGGTTTTCCCTTTTGAACATGCCTAGTGCTGCTTTCAAAAGCAGCCCTTGCAGCTGAGCCAAGAGCAGCATGGAGGAGTTTGAGCAAGGGACCTCAGGGGGCAAGACAAGCCTGCTGTCATGGGGCTTCGGAGGCACAATCCCAGTCCTGCGCCCAGCACTGCACTGGGTGTGGATGCGGGTAAGACCCTACTGTGCAAACACTTCTGAAGTGGGGCAGCGCCCCATGTTCTGACGGTGCCACTTGGTTGTGCTTGCAAAGTGCTGTGAGCCTCTTGGCCAGGCTGCCTGGGGGAAGGCAGCACGTTTGGGGTGCAGTTACAAAGTGGTGGGGAAGTTGCGCTGAAGCCGTGCGATCTCGGGCAGCAGGAGAGCAGTGGTCCAAGCGCTCCTGCTCCAGTTTTCTCTTCCGGGCAGCTCGGCGCTGCAGCAGATAGTTTTGCCACGAGAGGGCAGCCGCAGCTGGAGAGAAAGGTGGTTCACCCCAGCAGGGCTAACTACCTACCGCTGCATGTGATGGGGAAAGTAAAGCCTTTGCTTCTATTGCTCAAAGAAGTATGTGGTAGGTCAGGTCCCCGAGCTCGCTGCGCATGCAGGGAGTTAGAGACTCGTGCTTTGGAAAGAGCCAAAGTAGCCTAGCCATCTTCTGTTTAATTGCCAGCTGCCTCCAGCCCCCTCTCCTGCTGCACGGGGAGTGACCAAGATGCCTCAGCATCCCGCTCTGACAGCATTACAGCCAGTGCTGGCTAAATGGCAGCAGGCATCTCAGGAGCTGAGGGCTTTGCACCTTGGTGCTCTTGATAAGTTTACCCTGAGAAATGAGAGTATTGGCATGAGTCCGTCCCCTGGCAGGGAAACTGCACAGACCCCTAGTAGGGGTCTGCTAAGCTGCTCCTGTTTGCAAAATAGGAACAGTCAAAAGGAGGCAAGTCAGCACTGTCCTGCAGTCGGGCAGGATTATTAGGGATGCCAAGTGGCCTGGGGGCAGGGACGCTTCTGGCGTGACAGGGCTGAAGCACATTTACAGCTTGTGCTCAGAACGTGGCACGGAGCAGACCGTAAAGCTGAGCGAGGAGCTTCGGTCGCTGGCTTTTTGTTCAGACTTGTGCATAGACAGGCAGAGCCTGCGAAGTGCTGAACCACGTCTCGGCTGTGCAATCCTTATGCCCTCCCTTGCTCATCTCTGCGTCACAGCAGGACCCACATCTCTGCATTCGAATTCAGGCAGTGAATTGTGCCTGTTGCTGCTGCTTCCTTAGGCTATTGAAAGAAGGGAATGGTTTTGTCCTAAGCCAGAGCTCTCTCCAGTCTCTTTCCGTGCCTGACAGGACACGTTGCCATTGAGTATGGAGCGGCACGTCACAATCGCAGATGAACAGGTCGGATACACGCCTGCCAAGGACCCACGCAGGGAGTCTCCAATAAAGGCCTACCTGTTCGGTGCTGATGCCACCCTCTCTCCCCTTCTTTATTTTGGTCAAAGGCCAGGGATTCCCCAAAGCTGTCTCCCCCGTCCCACATAACCACAAGTCAAACCGAGCGTAAGAACTGCTATGGCTGGATTTTCCTGGATGCATCTGTTTTATCAAGATGGGCTGAGTGTGTTAGAGCCAGGGAACAGCGCCGGATGTTGCTAATTGGCATCAGAGCCTGAGTCCTGCCATTTAACCAGTACCTGATGGCGGGGACTTCTGTAGCCAGAGGCTTTTATTTGCCTCCATGTCTCTCACAGCAGCCACACATGGGTCACGACTCCCACTGCTACCTCGTGTCTCCGTGCTGTGCAGACACAGCGGCGGCAGCAGCATCTGAGACACGGCTGCTCCATTGCTGCACTCCAGGATTTGTCACTGCAGCCGGCCATGGGTTCTGCTAGGCCCTTGCTTGCTTGCTTGCTTGCCATCCGATCCTCTGCAGATGTATCCTGCACACTTGAGATTGTTTTACAAGCTCCTCAAGTATTAGATTCATTGCTGCAATCCAGGGGCCTTAATCAGAGCAATTTCCTTTCCGCGTCCCTGGCAGGGAACAGAAATCCACAGGCGAGGGGGGAAGCGAACCAGAAGATCCTTTTTACTATTCTGCCTCCTGGCCCAGTGTCTTCCAACGTGAGCTCTGCAGGATAGCGGGATGGAGGTGCAGCTGCTCTGCAGCGAGCACTGCAAGCTGACCCCCTTGGCTGCAGTCGCAGGATTCCCAGAATCAGGGCCTGGAACGCGAATGGGAGGTTGTACGTGCAACGCGAAGGGTTGGCTGAATACCTACCTGCTGGCGGAGGAGCAGATGGACTGACGGAGATGTCCAAATGGTCTCTGAACAGGAGTCAGCGAGACAAAAGATAATATGCAGGAATGGGGTTACTCTAATGACACAGGCGCACGTGACTGCAGGGAAATGCAGACCGTGGAGCACCAACTAGCCTGTACTCTCTTGGGAGAGCCATGTAACATAAAGGTCTCTAGGCCAGGGCCCAATTTTGGACCAATGTATCGGTGTAATGGGAGGTTGTGAGACCATGACGACTCTGAACTACTTACGAGAGAGAAAAAGCCTTTTATTGAGAATCGTTATGATCTCTGAGCAGAAAGGGTAAGAGTACCAGCATAGCTCTGTGCCACAGAGACAAGATTTCCCCCTTGCAGCATTCGCTCAAGTGCTGCAATCCAGTCACTAATTCAGGCTACCTGATGGGGATAGATGGGGCTTTGCTGTGAGTGTGGAGTAGCAATTTAGCAGAATCTGTCCCAGCCTGTAGCCTCTGCTAAGGGTTAGGGTGAGCAGGGAGGACTAGGAGCAGCCAGGTGCGGGGGTCTGCCCGCGTTTCTGGGATTTGTGAAACCATAGAGTACAGTAGGTTTTCTCAGGAGTTGGATTCCAGACTACTTGCAGTCCATTACCGTCACCATCACCAAAGCAGACCTCTAGTCCCAGCACTATTAGGGCCTGCAGGACCGAAGGAGCAGTCGTCCGGCTGGCCAGGAGGTACAAGGGGCCCTGTGCAGTAGGCCAGGGTTATTTTAATCTTTCCTGCAGCGCCGTGCAGCAGGCATTGCAGCACTGGAGCATCTGCAGGCGCTTCCTTTTGGCTCCGCACGGGTCATACATGTAACCAAAGCCAAGGGCATTCGAACAGCATGAAAATGAAGACAAAAGAAACAGGAAATTGTGCGACTGGCCCCCACTCAGAGCGTAGAGCTCTGAATTGGCAGACACCAGACGGCGTCGCTGTGGAAGCTATTTCCTCTGGGCTTTGACCTGATTGTCGGGGGGAATGGCCTTCCCCAAGTGCTGGCCCACGGACAGCCCGTACTTCTGATCCTTTTGCTGCTCCTGAGCCTCTGCTTTCAGCTTGAAGCCCCCTTTGAAGCTCAGCTCAAAGCTGCTGCTGGGAACAAAACTGAGAGGTTTCTCCTCCCAGATGCTCCCCAGGCGCTCCTTCCAGCCCATCAGGATCTGGGAACGGACGTCTTCAGGCTGGTGGCCAATGCTATAAGCGATTTGTGGCTCCAAGACTTGGAAGCCGCAGAAGTACAGCGTGCCGTTCTAGGTGAGAAACACAGGGGAGTGCCAAGATCGGTGTTTATTTGGGAAGAAGAGACATGGCCTCCTCCAACCAAGGCAGTGCCGGGTGCTGGAGGAGGCAGTCCGGGGACCAGCCAGCCTGGACTGCGCTGCGGTGTGCCCTACATCCCCGGACTGCAACGGAAGTGCACTTGGTCTCCTCGGCTGGGGCATGGCCCTCATCCTCCCCATGCTTCAGGAATTGGGGACTGGGTTTTAAATTCCCCAGGATCTGGGTCCTCGTGGGCTGCACTAGTACATCCCAGCCACTACGCAGCTGATATTGCACACCCCGTGAGTTTAGGCCAAACGGAAAAACCTCTTTAAGTCGCTGATTGGCGTGGGAGTCGAGCCATCTTAGATGCGTGGGTAAGCTAAAGCAGCTGGCTATGAAACTCGAGTTCATCCAGCTGCCAGCGTACCAGTGTCCACCCTCCTTTCCCCAGCCCGGGGCACGCAGCAGTTCCCTGCACAGGCTGGACCACAGGAGAGGGAAAGTCCCTTTTCCAGGGTCCAGCACAGGACTGTCGCCTGTGCTGTCTGTCCCCTGGGACCCTCCGAGGAGCAGACACAGATCCGCACTTTCCTCCCCTCTCAACAAGACCGTCTCTAGCTTCATCCCACGCCGCCTTCGGGGGCTCGGGCACCTTCCTGAGAAGGTGCCACTACCGATTCCCTGATGCGCGTTGCCTCCCAGGGTGTAAGTCCGGTACCTGTATTGGCCAGAGGAGGATGTTGACGTCCCCGTTGATGCCGTTGGGGGTGTACATGGAGCCCGCCCCGCCCGTGGTGAAGGAGAGCACGGCCTTCTTTTTCTGCGGGAGACGAGCCTCGGTCACATCCTGCGCGGCAGGTGCGAAGCACCAGGCTACAGGACCGGAGCTACGCCACAGCACGGGGAACGCCTGACCTGGGGAGCTCAGCTCAGCTACACCCCTGCACGTGTCCTGCCAGGCTTCCCCCCTTTACCCGGTGAAAGCGCGTGCAAGCGTTGCACCCAGCGGTCTCCCTTGGAGGAGAAGGGAAAGCAGCGGGTCCGCAAAGCATACGTTCGGGTGAACTCGAGCTGGCGGCTGCAGGCGGATGGGAGCCCCAGGACAGGCAGGGCAAGGGTAAAGCAAAGCGAGTACCCGTCCCCAGCGCAGCCTACCTGGAAGGGGCCCTGGTCGTACATGCTGGCATAGGAGTAGGCAAAGCCTCCTGTGAAAACCCGGTCAAACCAGCCCTTGAGGATGGCTGGCACGCCAAACCACTGGAGCGGGAACTGAGGAGGAAGGGAGAGACGGAGAGATTGCAGGAGGAGGTCAGGAGATGAGTCCTGCTTTTCTTCCCATCCGCGGTTGCTCCCTTGGCGAGGAAGGAGGTACCTGGAATATCACGAGGTCCGCAGCCTCCAGCTTCTTCTGTTCTGCCACGATGTCGCCGGTCAGCCGGCCCTCCTTCCACGCCAAGCCCATCTCCACCGCATAGTTGAAGTTGTTGGGATCCTTCGGCTTACCTGAGAGAGGAGGCAAAACAGGACGGAGGTTGGTGCTGGGGGCCAGTGCCAAGGAGCTCCGTGCTTTCGGGGGAACAGCGCTGCTCAGTACCGGTGATGTCTTCCCGGGACTGCACCGGGTTGAACTTCATGCCATACAGGTCAGAC
Organism: Caiman crocodilus; assembly: GCA_030014935.1. NCBI lineage: Eukaryota > Metazoa > Chordata > Crocodylia > Alligatoridae > Caiman > Caiman crocodilus. The sequence continues at coordinate 1,362,457 of JAGPOW010002791.1, read as the reverse complement.
ACGGTGACGCTCCAGCCTTTCTTCTGCAGTGCGTCGACAGCAGCATCCTTCATGGCATGGTTGAAGGAGGTCTTCTCCGTGTGCGCCAGCACGATCAGGGCTTTTTTTGCTGGAAGAGAGTGAGAAGCTGGAGCGCTTCCTTCACCAGAGGGAAAGGCACCCCAAAACACCGAGTTTCCTGATTCCCAAGACGTGGGCAACACAGAGTACGTGCCCCGTCTCCCTGCCACCCCGGCAGATAGGATCTCAGTCTGCATGCCCGAAATGCAGGCGAGGGGATTGGAGGGGGATGCCCCATAAAAGCCTGCCTGCCTAAAGCGCAGGGCTTTGCTCAGCTCGTCTCCCGTCCCGCGTACTTGAGCAAGCAGTGAAGGACTGAGCCGTCTCGGACACCGGTGCCCTGAGGCTCACGACAAGAATTCGAGCCGCGTCTCGGGACTGTTACACGGAAGGAGCGGGCAAAAGGCCGACGCAGCACGGATGTGCGGGCCCAGAGGGAGATCCAGACCATCAGAGACAAGCCGGATGGAGTTGGTGTGCCCAGCCATTGAGCAAGGTGGTAGGAAGGAGGAAAGATGAGCAATTTTAGCCTCACTGAGCTGAAACCCATGCTGAATCCTTAGTCTGGACCGGCTGAGGCAGGTCCGAGGAAGGGAGGCAGCAAGTCATGGGCAGAGAGACAGGAATTGGATTTGTACTTGGGGATTAACTGGTGTCTGTGCCTGGCGTCGGACCAGTTGGACTTTGCATGCAGAAGATCACACCTCTAGTTAACTTCCAAGGCGCCCCCTTGCCCTGTCTGGCTCCAGGCTAGCACGGCTCACCACCCCGAGACGCCTCGAGCCAACGTGCCGGGGGAGGCAGGAGCGGATCGAGGATGGGCCCTGCAGAGCTGCAAGAGGATGCTCTGCAAACAGCCCGCGTGCCGCAGGGGCAATTGCAGCGCTCGGGGCTGAAGCAGGTGTCACGGATGGGGAAGGAGGGCAAGATGGCACAAAGAGAAGTACAGTCGATGGTGTCCAAGACAGCTGCCGAGTCCAGGGGGCCGGGGGTGGGAGGCCAGGTCTGAGCTGCCAATGAGAGCGGCTTCAGTGGACGTAAGGGACAGAGACCGGGATCAAGAGGAAACCATGCTGCAGCGCTGCCTTCATCAAACCACGAGATGGAAAGGGAGAGGAGGCAGTCGCAGGCGATGCACCCAGGGCCACGGCTGGGATCTTCACGTGGGAGCACCTTGGCACATTCGCACCGTGAGGGGAAGGAGCAGGGGGAGGCGGCAGGCGAGCGGAGGAGTCACCTGGGCAATTCGGGGGAGTAGACGAGCGGAGGGCCTTATGAGGCGCAACCAAAAGGAATTGCCTGTGGGGACAGCCCTGGGCCGAGGAGCCGGCTGCGGCAAGGGCGGCCCCGCGAGAGTCCCTGCTCTGCACAGCAAGAAAACCAAGGCCCAGGCGCGGCCACAGAGGTTGGCACCTGTCCGGGGGTTACGCACCCCCACCAAGATCAGAGTGCAAAGGAGGAGCCCTCGGGACGCCGCGTTTCCCGGGGCTGAGGAGGGCTGTGCGGAGGAGCAGCGCGAGGGAAGCAGGTGAAGCAGCAGTGGGAAAAGCCGGAGCATTGGGAGCTGGAGCGAGACCGGCAGGAGGAGGCGGCTGAGCCGGCGTTGCCCAAGCCTGGAGCCTCTGGCATCCACGAGAGCATCTGAGCTGCCGCGGAGGGGTCAGACCACGTCCGGTGTCGCCCGGGGGCAGGGAGCAGAGGCCTTGTGAGCTGCACGAGTGTGGATCAACACTCGTGCTGGCTCGGTGTCTGGAGCGGTTGCACCCGGAGTCTACTCGGTCTGTCCCCCCGCACAGACGTGACCCGCCACGAAAGGCTGGGCTCGGAGCCAGCGCTGTGAGGTGCCACGACCGACCGGCTTGTCGCCCCACTGCCCCCGCGGAGGGGGGTGGAGGTCCTGGGACTTCCCTGCGGGCAGCACATTTGCTCCCCTCGGTGACTCCTGCCCTGGGCTGGCGTAACTTTGAGCACTTAAACCCATCTCTCCAGCTACCGAGCTGGTTTTAAAAAGAAGACGTTGCATTTCCCCCAGGAACCGTGTCTGCCCAAACCCCCGCGACGGTGCCGCTGTGCACGCAGGAGCTCCCTGGGGCACCCTGGAAGAAGGGTTCTCCCCCTCCCCTCCGCACTTCAGGTGCCCCCAGCCCTGGGGCAGGGCATTGCCCCTCACCCCCTGCCCCTCTCCTCCGCAGGCAGAGGGACCCCGGGGGTCTGCGCTGCTGGGAGCCCCAGTCCAACCCGGGATGGGGCACAGCGCAGCCCCTGCCCCTGTCCCCCGTCTCTTACCAGCCATGGCGGGTCGGAGGCAGCTGGGCCGGTCCCAGCTTGCAGAGCCACTTCCCCGAGGGCGGAGCCGGCTCTGGGAGGCGAGGCGATGCTGTCAGTGCTCAGCCCCACCCAGCTGCCCGCGGGGTCCTGCCGCCTTGCAGCAACCTCCTGGGTCCCTGTGGCGCCCGGCGAGAGCCAGGGAGACAACTCCCAGTGACTTTCCCTTCTCCCCTTTGCATTTCGTAACCCTCCCCTTTTTGCAGCCTCTCCTGTCTGCCTCCTCCGTGTCCTAGGGAAGCCCCCTGCTCCTCGCTGCCCTCCTTGCTCTCCTGGCTGAGCTGCGGGGACCAGAGTTATCCAGGCGTGGAGGCACTGAGGGGCACGTCTCCCTTCATCCTCCCGTTTGCCTTTTGGATCACTGTTTTTAGGGGACTGCCCCAAGGACCCCTAGCTCTGCTCCCCCGTCGAGCCCATCCAAGCAGAGGTCACAGCCAGGTGGACCTATGTTAAATTGCCGTTGAGCTGCCCCTTGGCTCAGTGCCCCGAGGCCCACCCGCCGTGCTCTTCACCATTTTGAATCATTTGGTGTCATTGGCAGACTTGGCCACCTCCTTTTCCAGATCATTTATGAACCCGTTACACCGCACTGGCCCCAACACAGACCTGGGGGGGACCCACTGCTTACTTCTTTCCATCCCCAAAACTAACCATTTGGACTCGCTCTTTGTTTTCTATCTTTAAGCCACAAGCGGATGTTCCCTGCAATCCCAGTCTACCTAACCTCACGAAGAGCAGCTGACGGGGGCACAGGGCAGGAGCAATACAGAAGTGCTGCTTCTGCACCGTGGAGCCATGAGGATACACAGCTGGACAGCAGACCTAGAAAGGGGCTACCGAAGAGAGAAACCTGCTACAGGTACGTGACCAAACATGCCCGAGAACCCCCTCACGCCAGGTCCCCGGACCTTTGCCTCCTCGGCCTTTCATAACACCGAGCTGGCTGCTGGCCCATCCTGTTGGGTGACTCAGCCAAGCAAAACCTGCCCCCAGACCATATCGTGTTCGCAGCGCTCCACCTGAATTAAATTGGGCGCGGCGCTATCAAATAGTAACGAACTCAAACAAAAGATCTTGCTCTGCGGCTGTGGGTGGGGAACGGCACTGCATGAGTCCCACGCACCTGCAGAGCTAAGTCATGGTAGAGGTCATAGATTAGACAGGTGTCGACAGGCAGGGGAGTCCAGACTGGCACGCACGTTACGTGCAGGAACAGCAGCCTTTTTGATTGTTATGGCAATAGGAGAGCTTGAGCAGGAGACTCAGTCGCTGCTATGGCTGTAGCCCTCCCAGGCTGATGGGGTGCTGCTCATGCCTGGGCGGGCGCACCTTGCTGATCGCTGCCTAGCCCAGGCGAAAGCATAGCAGACCCTGCTGCACTTCTTTTCCTATCCAAGACCTTTCCAGAGCCAACTGTACGCCCATTTCAGAGCCTGGCTCTAGACGTTCATCTGCGCCGAAGAGCTTGCAGGTCTCTGTGACTGCACTTGACTTTGAAGCCAGCGCTTGGAAGCAAAAGGGACTTTGAACATTTGAGCCATGGGGTCTGGCTGCAATCCTGAAATGCCCCTTGCAGAAAGGAACCTGCCACCTCTGTTCTGGCACCTCGTGTAGCTCAGTTTGTACCTCGGGAGGGTACTGGGCTGCTTAGAAATGCACCAGAGGTGTATTAGTTACCTTTTCACTCTCTGCATTTAGCACCCTGTTCACTAGAGAGCTGAACTAAGCAGCTCGTAAGGGCTAGCTCAGAAAGGCCAGACCCAGTGTGCAGGCCAGGGACACAGCGATGCCTAGGACCTGCTGTGCCCCCGTAAGCAGGTGTAGGCCAGACCATGCTTCCCCACTAAGAACTGAAGGGGAGCAGGTCCATGACCTGCAGCCGGGCTCCTCTGGCTGGGGTGCTGCCCTCTTGCTTTTGCTTTGCAGACTGGCCTTACTGACCCCAGCCTCTGAGCGAGCGACATGGGGGGGGCTGCACTCAAACTTGCTCACTTTCAGCAAGACCTTTGCTTGTGCTCAGGATGCTGCTGCCCAGTCACAGTGGGGCCCTGGAAACACTTTGTTGACTGTGGTTGGTATCTAGAGTAATAATTAGAGAAACAAGAGGGGGCCCCTGGAGTCCCCCCCATTCCCATGGTCCTTAGTCCAGCCACAGGCAGCACAAACAAGCTAATTAAGCACCAGGCTAGCGTGCACACAAAACCGCACAGCCACGTGCAGGCTTCACTCGCGGGCTGGAGGTCCCAGAGCCCTGCTCAGCCGTATCCCTCTGCTCCTCCTCAGTTGGTCCCCAAGGAAATGGGCTCTCAGCTCCCAGCAAGGCAGGACTGTGCCACCAACGTGATAGGGGGGAGGTCGATGCCTTTCCTCAGCACTTGCAACCAGGAGTGCAGAGATTTCCTCCAAGCACCAGCTCAGACCCATGCACTGAAACGCAGTGAGGGAAAAACAGCATCTGGCCTGAGGGAAGGGAAACAACGGCAAAGAGCGATTTACAGCTCACTGCCCCAGGTGGGCCGCGGGCAATAAAGTTCAGCGATGCAAGCCACCCCTGGCTCCACAAATGCTGCCCTGACATGCTGCTGGGTCCTGGCACGGCCTAGCTTTAGCAGCACTCCTCAGGCATCACACGCCAACAAAGCGTGACGGGCAAACTCCACTCTGCCCCATAGCTCCACTTTCTCCCTTGGCAGGGAACTGCCATCTTCAAAAAGCACAAGCAAAGGTCTTGCTGAAAGGTCTTGCAAGTTTGAGTACAGTCCCAAAGACGGCGATGCACAGCTGTCTGCTGAGAGGGGCAATTTCTGCATTTGAGAGGAACCCAAGAGCTGTCCCACCCTGGGCATTGGGGTTGCAACCGTGCTGCTTTGTCAGAGCAGAGCAAATGCCATCAAAAGTGACAGAGAAAGGAGTGTGGAGCCAAGTTATTCTTGCTGAACGGTCGCAGCTGGGTTTGATCCAGGAAGGCTGATGGAGTGGAGAAAGGCAGGCAGAAAAAGGGGGTTTTGAAAACTCTGGAGATGCTTTTTTCCACTCAGTAACAAGCCACAAAGCCCAGCAGTGAGCTGCACCTCACCTGGAAGTGACAATCCAGCCCTAGAAAGGTCCTAAAGGAAGGATCAGTCCTCTCCAGCCTGGAGCTCTTCTCAAAGAACCAGGGCACTTGGGGACCTGCGCAAAGGGTTTTCCCATCAATAGCTGTCTTGCTCCCAGTTGGAGCACTCAATCCCAACTTGTCACCCAGTTGCCAAGCCCTTTTGTGCCTGAACATTGGCTTAGTTTTGCTTGCAGGCCAGGGCACTGATATACGGAAAGGCTTGCTTCTGTCCGCAGCACTGTCTAAATGGCATCTTTGTTAACCATTCCTTTCCATCACTTTCTAGCCACTGCTGCTCTGGGTCTGTGCGCCAGCCTCGTACCCAGCCTAGGCCAGGAGAGGAGAGACTTGCTGTACGTTTGCCTCTGCAGCCAAGCCAGCGGACAGGTAAGAAATACCTCGATGGAGAACGCATGGCACTGGCCAGGCCCTGGGGCTGCAGCTGCTCCCTGTCTTACAGGGCACCGTACATTGCTCCAAGCTAAAGCAAAGTATTTGCTCCTGCTATAATATCGGCACATTATCAAGTGGAAACAACAAGTATTTGCCTCCGTATCCAGCTCCTGGTTACAGCCTGACAGTATTGCTCTGGCAGGCAAATCAAAGGGGAGGGCTACTGCAATGCTGCACCTGCCTCTGCCCAGGTGTGGGCCCTTCCTGCACTACACACCACCCTCAGTCTGGGCAGGCATGTCCCTGCCGCATGCAGAGTCCCTTCTCCATTAGATTTGCATGCAGGATGCTCCTGCTACTGGGGTGCTGGGCTGGACACCTTTGCACCCTAACTGGAGGGCATCCTGCATCTTATAAACAGGAACAGGGGGAACCACAGCAAGATGTACAAGCCAAGCACAAGAATCTGCGTGTAGCAGTCAGCTGAGCAGCAGCTGTCTTTGCAGCACCGGTAGGCTGCAGTGCCTCAGGACACAGATGCTTTCTCCATGTGCCGTCTTAGAGCATAAGAATTAACCACAGAACTCTCTCAACTGCAAGCAAAACAGCCACACCCTGCCATGACCTTATTTATTAAAAAGCACTGAAGTGTCCAACACTGCCACGCAGCTAGAAGCAAGCAAAATATACAGCCAGATCCAGTTCGATAGATGTCTCACGTCAAAAGAGGCCTGATGCTCTATGCACCCGGGTGAACATGGAGAGCAGTGGCACCAGGGCCTTCCCAGTGCCACCAGCTCGGGGTCTGCACAGGGAGACCCAGCGAGAAGCCTTGCTCTCGCATATGCATCAGGCATGAAAATGTGACTTATTGCTCAGCTGACCCAAGCAGATGGCTCTTTCTCTCCCTTCACCGCTTTTTCACGAACTTCCTCATAGTGGCGTTGGGATTCACGCGGCGCCGGCCTGCACCCAGGGCTGCATCCCGGATGCGCAGATTGGCTGCACGGCTGTAGATGTCGTTTTCTGCAAAGGGAGAAACCCCCGCGATGTAGTCAGGGTCGAAGACGTTGGTTTTCTCCCTTGCTTTTCGGGAAAGCCGCTGCTGCGGGAACTGCTGGTCCTCCACCAGGTGAGGGTTGCTGGTGTGCTTCCCCCCTTGGGGAGCGGGCAGGGGGTACTGCAGGGACAACAAGAGCGATCAGAGCGAGAGCACAACAGCTAGGCAGAGTCTGCTGCAGACTCGGGCCAACTGCTTCCCAATGAACTCCCAGCACAAATGGCCCAAGGCTCGGGGAGCCAGATCTATGCAGGGGAGGAGCCCAAGGCCAAAGATGCGAGAGACTTTGTTGCCTAGTAGATGTAGGTTCAGTGGTTCCAAATTGAAGTAGGACTCAGATCAGAAATGGGGCGAGGTGGCAGCAAGCCCTGGAACAAGGTGGCATCTCTAGCAACATTTAGAAGTCTGGGTGTAGGAAGAGCTACTCCAATTCGGCCACAGCTACTGGATGAGGCAGGAATTAGCTCCACTCACACTACGCTGCAGGTCAGATTTGGTGACCCTGATAGTTTCCATAGGCTAGAGCTGGAAGAAAACTGCTGCAGCAGCAATGGGACAAGCCCCTCCATTGCTTCGTAAGTGCCATTTGAAACGGCCCCTGCTGCCCCAAGCTCCCTGCCCAGAGGCCAGCACTCTCCTCTTACTGCTGCATCACAACAGCAGGGCAGCTCCGTCCCTACGAGAAGTGCTTACCCGAAGCCCTCGTGGGTTCAGGACTTTCGGGTTGCGAGAGAAATGCATGTGCAGGCTGCCGTCATCACTCACACTCACGGCAACCTTCTTCAGGGTCTTGTTGCCACAGTGTGGACAGAAGACCTTGGTCATGTCAGATGTCGTCCTGGGAGACAAAGGGAGGGGGAACAGGTCAGCATCAGAGGCAGATCCACCTTGAAGGAATCTCCACCAACAGGATCAAGCTTCCGGCCGGCCTAGATTCCAGGCCTGAGCTATGTTCGGAGAGATGAAACCGCCCCTACCACGCGCAGGAGCAGGAAGAGGGTAGTGTATTTCGCTTGAGTGGCCAGGAATGAAAAGCAGGTGAGTTGTCAGCCCAGAAGATAACCCCCTGCAGGCATTGATCCACAACCCCCCTCCCCACCTGGGCCAGGTGCACGTCCCTGCTCTGGTAGCCACCCCTGAGCCTTTGCTGCTAGAGATGAGAAGCTTGGAAAACCTTCACGGCCCTTCCACCTCAGGAGGGGACTGAGCAGTGAGCCCGGGAGTGAAGACACAGAGCACTACAGCCCCCAGGCTCCTCCCTGCCAGGGGCACTGGGCCCTGGTGCCAGTTCAGTGCTCGCGACACGTACTTGAAGCAGCCATGACAGCGCAGGATGTAGTTTCTGGCCTGGCGGATCAGCATCCCATTCACTGCCAGCACATGGAGACCCATCTGGAGCAGAACGTTCTGCAAGGAGAAAGGAGAACCGGGGGAAATACCCTCTGCGGGGAACCTCCAGGGACTGAGACCTCAAGAGGGAATGGAGTAAACCCCTGCCTTGTGCTGTGTGGAGAAAGACCTTCTTGGATACCGCAGAAGTAGTTAGGGAATAACTACATGGACAAGGCCTGGAGGGCTGATCAGGGAATGGCACTGCTGCTCCTCACCAGTACAGCCACACACGCGGGCTTCAATCAGAGCAGTCGGCCACCTAGTTGGGGGACCTCGTTGAAAGCAGCAAAAAAAGACACCCCCAACAAAAACAAAGCACTGCGGTGCCCAGTCATGGAACATCCTGCCCCAAGGAGCTTAAACCCTGAAACCGCTGCTCTGGTCTCTTGACAGCATTCACCTGATGCACTGCTTAGCACAACGGGTGGGCGCCCTAGTTACAGATGTGCTCAAGGAAGTCCTCAGCTCTCGACCTCTGCCACATGGCAGCGATTTCCACCTGTCAGTCGCGTGCTTCATAACAAAGCTACGCACCTCAGTGAGGATGTGCTGCTCGAGTTTCAGAGACGGGCTGTGACAGGAGGAGAACAGCGTTTGCAAATGTTGCTACAAACAGCTGCCATGCCTCCTCTCCGTAACTCAGCTCCTTTCTCCCGGTCGCAACATTTGCCACGGCCCTGAGCCCCTTCAATCCTAGCTGCCTGTCTGCAGGAACAGGACACCGCAAGCCACGTCTGTGACAACAGTGCTTAACTTGCACTGTCACCACGGGTTTCACCAGTCACTAAGCGCTGGTGGGTTCCCTCGCTCTTCTTGGCCAATCTTTTCAGGCTCAAGGCATTCCTCAGACAACACCAGCTCGTAGTTTTCAGGCGGTTTCTGCTTATAAAGGATACTAGAGGAATTCTGTTGTACAGAACTCAGAGAGACCACGCCAGGGCAGAATGGGTTAAAGCACCCTGGGTTCCTGCCTGAGATCTCAGGGTTTAATCTTGTGAATCATGTTTGCACACCTAACAGTGCTAGCATGGCACGGCACGGCGTGCTGGGGCACCCCTGAAAGGATCCAGGCAGCCCAGGGTACCACGGGACCCTGGTTGAGAATCACTATGTTAAATCGATGCCGCCTGCACCCCTGTTCTGCACGGGCCTTGTACCCCCCAGCCAGAGTCAGGGTTGCGCGAAGGGCTGTGCAGGTCCTGGCTTTCCAGTGTTCAAGATGGCAGGGCCTTAGCTTTTCGATTGCTATTTTTTAAATGCTGGAGGGTGGTGGAATTTGGCATCTTGAGCAGCACTGGGCATCATTAGTTCTGTTTTAATGAAGCACCAGGACCCTTAATTAACCTCTTGCCTATTAAACTGGCTATTTTATTCCTACTTTTGGCTTGGCTTGGGTTCCTCACCGATGCTGCTTGCTCCGAGACACCCAGCTTTTTGGAAGTCCCTGTCCTCAACCCTGTGAGACTCAACTTTCCTTCCCTTTGAAAAAGACCCAGTGTTTTTATCCCAAATCACATGTGCTTCGTCTGGCACCTTCCTCACTTACCTGCATGGCGAAGTCGGTGGTGACGCACCCGACCTGCACGTCCGCGGGAGGAGCATCACAGCGCCCCACGTCCTGCTGGATCTGCTTGATGTTGCTGGGGGTTATCCAGTCCTTCTCGTCATCACTGTCCTCTTCGCTCTCCTCCTCGGAGGCACTTCCCTCTTCCTCCGCAGCAATGGAAACTGGATCGCCTGTCTGTGAGGCAGAGACCCTGCGGGTGAGACGAGCCCTCCCAGAGAAGAGCCGGCAGCCTCACACCTAGAGGTGAGCAAACCCAGGCAGAAGCCACAGAGCGAGCGGCAGGGGTGGCGCTCCGCTGCTCACCAGCAGCTCCCGCAGGTCCTCCTCGATGCTGGGCAGGGGTTTCCTCCAGTACAGGAAGGAGCTGAACTCGGGGCTCTCACACGGCTGACCCTCCAACACGGACGTAGCTGCAGGCGCCTCTTCCTCTGGGCGTGTGCACTGAGTTTGGATGAATTAAAGGAAATTACCAGGCCTGCATGGAGCAAAGCCTATACCCGCAAGGGTGCCGAGCATGCAGGACGCCCCTGGCTCCCGCGACGCTCGGGTGACGTACCTTAGATGGCAGGTGAAACCCAGGGACATGCACGGGGGCCTCTGGGTGCCGAATGCTGGAGCTCAGCTTTACCTGCAGGGCAGTAACTGGTGACGGGGCGGTCGGTTTTGCGCGCTTTCACCCAGAGCGAGATGGTGCCTCCGCCTGGCCCCAGGGCAATGCTCTGGTCCCGCCCCCCCATACCTGGTGCTGTGGCTCGGCCCGCAGGTGTGCGACGCCGCCGGTCTCAGCCTGCAGCTCGTAAGTGAGTGCCAGCACCTGCAGGTCTGCGCAGGACAGCGACGGGAAGTCCCCCGTCTTCTTGGAGAACTCGGTCACTGTGGGGAGGGGGGCGGGGGTAGAGAGGGGGGGCGGGGCGGGGGCACCCCAGGCATCTGGGTCAGGGGCCAGAGCCGGGGGAGGGCGGGGTCAGGAGCACCCCACCCCAGGCGTGTGGGTCAAGGGGCGGGGCCAGAGCCGGGGGAGGGGCGGGGGCACCCCCAGGCGTCTGGGTCAGAGCCGGGGCGTCAGCACTCACCCAGGCGCACGTGCTCGGGCCGCGGCTGGCGGAAGAGGAGCGGGACGGGCAGGGCCGCCAGACGCCGCCGCGCCGCGCGGTCGCGGATCTCGCCCACCACCTCGCGCACCGTGTACACGCGGCGGCCGATGTCCTGCGGGGAGAGGCCGTCAGCCCCGGCCCCGGCCCCGGCCCCGGTCCCGGTCCCCCCGGCCCGGCCTGTACCTACCTGCAGCGGCGCGGCCCGCAGAAAGGCGCCCGCGTCCGCCACCACGTGCTCTACCGCCGCCATCTTGGCCCCGTCCCGCGGCATGCCGGGAGTCGTAGTCCGGCGGGCGGCTGAGGGGAGAGCGGACTGCTGCGCGGGGCACGCCGGGATGGCTAGCGCTCCTCCCCGTCCCCGCCTCCCGCCGGGTCAGGTGACCTGCCGGGGTCACATGACCGCCGCGCGCCGGGCCGGAAGTGCCGCGCCGCCGGTAACCGCGGAGCGGGGGAGGGGGTGGCCGTTGGTGGTTGCCCGCGGAACGGCTCGACCCCAGCGCGCGTTTCCCCTCCCTTCCCCTCAGGCGGGCGGGGCGCCCGAAGCTGGTGCGAGTCGGGCCCGGGCGGGGATGCGCTGTGGACATGACCACGGAGCCGGGCCTCCCTGCTTTTCTGGCCCCGCGGAACTGCGGCGAGGAGGTTGGTAGCTGGGGCTGGGGCTGGGGCGGGGGGACCCTTGCCGCCCTGGGGCCTCGCGCCCGCCCTTCACCTGAGGGCTCGGGGGCGGTCGGCGTTTGCGACAGGGAAGGCGGCTCCGCGCCGGCAGAGCGGTCTTTCTGGCCCTTCTGCTGCCGGGGTGTTTAGCCCGTGCCCTCTCCTGCCTGCCCTCCACGGCAGGGTCTCGCCCATCCCCTCCGAAGCTCCTGGTGCGGGGCGGGCGAGCGCCAGCTGCTCTGTTTGGTGCCTGACTTGGGTTTGGGAGCGCTGTCCCGTGTGCCGGGCACCTCAGCCCCCGGGCGCCCAGCTCCTTGCCGTCGCTACGCCTGCAGCTGAAGGGGCCGCCAGCCAGCCAGCGCGGCTTCCTGCATGGGACGAGGGACAAAGTCTGAAGGCACCTGGCTCCTGATCGCGCTCTGCCCTCCCCCCCGCGCTCTGGAGGCGGCCGTGCCTGGCCAAGCAGGGCAGCAGCACGAAAGCTGTGTGTAAGCTGGGTCGCGATCTGTGCCCAGCCCCGCTCTGGGAAATGGGGCGTGCAGCCTCTTCTGCTGCCTCGGGGCATGTGAGGATAAACACGTGCGTCTGTGCAGAAGAGAGGTGACCAAGGCATGGAGAGGCAGGGTCTGTTCCTGGGGGGCACTGCAGCATAGGCCCTTCCTGTCCTTCCACATGCTGGCTGCACCCTCCCGCAGCACGAACATGGCATCGCCACTCAGCTGCCCCTGGTCCCTGAGCACCCAGGCAACTCCTTTTCTCCAGCCACACAGCTGCACTGGGGCAGCAGGGCCACGAGATTGACTGCTGGGTCTGTGCGTTGTCCCAGGGCCCTGTTCCTTTGCAGTGCCGTCCCCGTGAGGTCTGCTATGTTTTGCTCACACGTGCTCTGCCTCTTGCCAGGGGCTCATTTGTGACGCCAAGTGGCCAGGCCTGTGGGGGTCGGCCGTGGCCAGGCAGCAGCGCTGCAGCCCCTGGGCTGCCCCAGGCCTGCGGGTCAGTGCTGACTTCTGGCTGAGTCTCTGGCATCACCAGGGTCCACTAGCCACCTAGGAGTGACCAGTCTCAGCCCTGCCAGGGTGGTCTCATCAAACACAGCCTTGGGCTCCCCTGGCTCCTTGTGAACCTTTGCTCATGTGTCATGCCTGTCTTTGCTTTCCAGACCCGTGGTAATGACATGGCCTCCACCAGCTGCAGCAGGGCTGGGGCAGGGCTGCCATGTGAGAAATTCCAGCTCTCGCTGAAAGGTGAGTGCAGGGCAGGGCCTGGGGGAAGGAGGAGCCCTGTCCAGGCTGGAACACCTTGCTTTCCTGCCAAGGGGAAGGACGTTCCTCAGTCCTGGACTCCCTCCCGGTGCCTGGGAGGAGGTGCGATGGGGAGAAGGCTGGCTTAGCCTCAGGTACCAGCTGTGCTCGGGGATTGCACAGCTAGGTCCTGAGGGGCACAGAGCCTTCCAGAGTCAGATTGAGCAGCTGCCTCTTGTCAGTGCCCTGATCCCAGCACCAGAGTGGGAGATGATCCCTAGCCAGGGGGGGCTTGGCCAGAGGGAAGTTAGGGTCCCCAGGCTGGCCCTGAGCAGTGGCTGAGCTGTAGAAGGTGCCTCTTGGGCAGGAGACCTAGGAAGAGCCTTTGTGCGGAGCTGGAGCTGGGGCTCTGCTTGCCCCTTGCTCCACTTGGCAAGTAGGAGGTGGAGCCGGTGCTCGCTCCCGGAGAGCCGCCAGGGGGCTCCCGACACCTCCGGCTGCTCCCCTGGCTTCTGGCCTGCCCCTGCTCTCTTCACCCTTCCTGCACCCCATGGGCTGTAGCTGACACTGCCTCACTACCACAGA
>JAGPOW010002791.1:1333305-1343704 GCA_030014935.1 Caiman crocodilus | reverse complement strand
TTTTTTTTTTTTTCCTTAAGCAACCGATATGAGATGCTTCGCCTTGGCTACTGAGCCATCTTCAGCAGCTTTACAGCGTGGACCTGTGCAGCCCCCTCAGAGAGCGGCTGCCTGCAGCTGAGGGGACAGAGCCTCAGTGTTTGGTGGGACAGGGCTTCCTGAGGGCTGGCAGAGGCAGGAGAAGCCAGGGACAAGCAGACTTCTGCTCGCCGCAGCATCCTATGAGCTTCAGAGCATGGGGAGGTGCATTGGGGTTTGCGCCTTTGTGTTGGTCGAGATGGTGAGGCCAAACACATCACTTGCCTGGAGTCCCACAGGGGATGGGGGCCAGTGACGGCCCGGGGGGAGCTTGAATTCTCTTGACAATGGCTGAACAGCACGTCACGTGTGGGAGACTGCTGTGGGGTGGACTTCTGTTGGGCCTGGTGGTTTCCAGTCCCTTGGGGCCAGCTGTACAGTAAGCAGGGTCTTGTTTCTCCCTACCTTGAGCTTCCCAGAGTTGGACCTGGTACGAGGGGCAGGAAGAACTGGCTGTCAGCCAAAGACCAGGATGCCCAGCTCTGCACAGCTGTGGCTTTCCTGCCCGACAGTGACATGTTCTCCAGCTGGGAGCAGATGCTGGTCTCACTGGAAACAGATGTGCCTGGAGAGCCCAGGGCCATCCATACTTCCCCCTGCCAGCGGGATACTACTGTTCAGGGCAGGTGAAATTGGGCAGAGAGCTCCCAGGTCAAAGGAACTGAGCTGCCCTAGCTCCCATGGGAGCCCTGGCCCAAGCTGTGCCATGCCTCTGAGGCTAGGGTCAGCTCACCCTCAGGCTTGCCCCAGCTGGTGCCAGTGTTGGGCCTGATCATGCTGTCCCAGTGGACAACTGGGAGACCGGAACAGCTTGGGGCTGCAGCAGGTTTGCCAATCTGGGGCTTATTGCCTTTTCTGAGTGCTGGGCTGAGCTCTGTCGCTTCCCCCTTGCCCCCTTCCCCTCCCTTGCTTCTAGTCTGGTGTCACCTACAGGTTTCATGGGGACCTCAGCGGTCCCCAGAACACCTCAAAGCAGCCGCTTCGTGGCCAAGGTGTGGGCAGATCCAGGTGGCACAGGAGGGCAAATGCTGCTGCTGTTATTACCACATCCGGCACCGTAGAGTGCCATAGAGGGCAGTGCTTGCCCTCAAGTGTGACGCTGGCTGGCAGAGCCATGAGTGGTCCCTTGCTGACAGGGAGGCAGCGTAGATTGGCCACAGGGGTCCTGAGCACAGCATCTGCAGTGGGGAGCATAGCAGGGAGTGTCCAGCCTGGGAGCAGAAAGCCAAGGACGTGACCAAGCCAGGAGAAGGGGAGCTACAAGTATGCCTGGATGTGCCAGCCAGCCTGCTTCTGGCCCCCATCACAGCACTGCAGCCTCAGCTGCATGCGTGTGTATGTGGGTGCCCCACCACGCCTAGTGAGCCCTGGCCCAACCCCAGCCTGGTGGCTGCTGCAGCGGGGGAGGCTGGCCATTAGAGCAGAGCAGGCACGTCATTGAGTCATGCGTGCGCAGTACAAATATTATCTGAGTGAACTCGTCGGGAAGCGTCTGGGCCAGAGTCCCAGGCCAGGTCAGCCACATCCCTCCGGCTGAATCAAGGCAGTTGTGTTCACGTTTCACCATTGCAGGCGCTTGGCAATGGGCAGTTGTCTTGCCCGGGGTTAGGGATGCTGGTCTGGCTCCTGGCCAGCTTCGTGGTTTGGCCAGGGCCATGCAAGAGACTGGGCAGGCAGCAAGAGGGCCTCAGGCTGGGCAGTGCACAGCCCCTGCTCCACCCCTTGTTCGCACAGGAATCATGCTGCTCTCTGCTGTGTGGGTGCTGCAGCAAGCTGGCTTGTGGCCTGTAGGGCACTGGGAGAGGCTGCAGGTCTGTTGTTCGCTCTTGTTATGGAGCGGTTCTCAGAGATGCCCAGCAGCTGCGTAGCCTCACCACACTGAGGGCTGACACTCGCCTTCCCAGGCCCCCACCCAGTGCTACTCTGGCTGTACAGGGGAGAAGAGTAGAGCTGTGTTGACAGGACAAAGCTGAGATGGCCACTTTATGCAAGCCTCAAGCTGTTGAGAGCCATAAGAGCCAGTACAGAGGGTGTGCAGGCAGTGTGAAGCCTCTCGCGTGCCGGGCACATTCTGACAGCCTGCCCTTGGGGCTGGTTCCTGGCTGGGCCCAACTCAGCAGATCCTATTAGTGCCTGGGACAGGGCTTTCTTGCTGCTTGCCTTCCTTATCCAGGGTATCTGCCTTGTGCTGGTGCAGCATAGGTCATGTCATGGCTCCAGGTAGACTGTGCACCTTGAATGGGGAGTCAGTTTCCTGCTGCCCTCTGGAGAGGATGAGTCTCCCAGGTTTCCAAGAGCAGGGTGGGCAGTTGTCTGTCCAGGGTGGGCCAGGAGCATCCTGTGTCTGTGCAGGGGTTGGGCTCAATGCCTGTAAGGCCCCTTCCAGCCTGCAGCAGTTCTGTGAAGAAGCCGTGGCCAGTGGGAGCGGCTTCCTGGGTAGGTTGGGCGCGCTGGCTGGGGCCACATGGCGTGACAGGCTGTATTGCTGCTCCTGGCGCTGGAGATGCCCGGGGAGGTGACTTCCTTCTTGAGCTGTGCAGGGAGAGGCCGCAGGCCAAGGATGAGGACTGGAACCCCTTGGCGGAGGTTGTGCCTCCTGAGTGACAAGCTACCTCCAGTGGCAAGCCCAGCTCAGTCTCTTCCTCTGTGTCCCTCTGTCTCCCACAGTAAAGAACACGCAGCTGATCCTGAACCTGCAGACGGAGAACAAAGGCAGTGTTGTCTCTGGCAGAGAGCTGACGATTTTCCTGGACGGGTCGACTGTTGATCTGGGAAGCTTGCCTAATGGCAGTGCCGTGACAGAGGGTGAGTACAGCCCATCTCCACCAGCAGGCTGCAGCTTGGAGTGTGAGGTGGCAAATGCCAGGGGACAAGGCTGCCAGGCTGAGATGGAGATGTGCTGGCAGGTCCTCCAAGCTGCCAAGTGCAGGAGCTGTATCCTCTTCCAAAGAAGGCTCTTGTCCCAGCCTGCATGCCCACAGGACTCAGCCCAGCTGCTGGGAAGTCTTCCAAGGTCTCCTGGGGAGGGCAGCTCCTGGCCTACCATGGATGTGAGGGCATAGGTGTCCTTGCAGCCCTTTGCCAACAGCAAGTCATGACCTGGGGACTCCCTGTGCTAGAAAGGTGCAGAGCGAGGACAGGTGGAGGGATGCTGGCTGAGAAGCCTTGCAAGTGGACAAGTGGAAGGCATCAGACACTGGACAGTGTTCCTGGCCTGGGATGAGAAGGTTAGGGGTGGACTCCCCATGCCCTGACTTGGAGGGTGTTTGTCTGTTACTTGTGCCGGGCTCAGATCCATAGCAAGTTGTGGGTGCCAGCATGCCCAGGGGCCCAGTATCCTCAGCGCATGGAAGGGTTCTGCAGGCTACGAGTAGAGCCACATGTATGGGCAGCCCAGAACTAGTCCGGGTCACCGGAGCTGTCCTGGCATGAGCTCCTTGGGGCCTGGCAGAGCTGTGTGGTGGAATGTAGCCCAATGCACACCCATGCTCTTGTAGGCCCTGTGCCCTTTAGCAGGTCTTGTCCTCGAGTTCCCTGTGCAGAAGCCCCAGGAGAGCAGGGGACACTTGCCCATTGGTGCTTTCCCTTGGACAGGCAGCAGCTGTCACACTTGCCATGGGTCCTTACCTGCTGGCCTGTCTGCATCGACATAGCACTTGTCTGCTTTCTCATCTCTTTCCCCTTTAATTGCCCAGGGTCCCAGCTGCCCAAACAGGACTCCAGCAGCACTGCGGCAGCTGCAGAAAGCCTCCACCAGCCTCCTAGCACCAAATGCTTTGGCAGCAGGTCCAGGTAAGGACCTGGGTGATGCCCACTACTAACCCATGGATGGGACAGATGGGGGTGTCCTGCAGGAGTTTGCAGTGGAGATGTTGGAAGGCTTGGGGCAGGGGCCCATCTGATGGGGACAGCTGCCCTGAGGCGAGAGATGGGCTTCATGTACCTGGCCTCTCAGGAGGCACAGGCAGGACTGAGTCAGCCTTTCCCAAGCACAGTGCAGGCATCTCCCAGCAGCACTGAGGCACATGGAACCCCCAGCACGTGCCTGTCTTTGCCCCAGCTGGCCAAACACCTGAGGGCCTTGGGCAGCCCTTGCGCATCAGTTGTGTGCTTGGCATTCGGGCCTAGGGCAGAGGTGATGTGTAATTCCACTGTGATCCTGATCGCTTGTTAGCAGCCCAGGCCCGGGTCGTTTTGGGCCTCATTCTGCAGGTGTCACAAACCAAGTGTGCCAGGCCCTGGGCAGTGCTTGGCTAGAAGGCCTCTGCCATGGCTGCAGCCACCTTGGCTGGTGGAATGCTCCCTGCAGGCTGTGCTGTGGCTTGTGGCAGAGGGTCCAGTGACTCATGTCAGGCACTAGAGATCCCACAGCACTTCTTGCTGGGTGGGCATGCATCTGCCTGCATCCAGGTTTGGGTATCTATGTTCTGTCATCTCTGAAATTCAGTCCTCACTGAGCGTAGGTGGACTTCCATGTGGTGTGAAACAGCTGCTGTGGCTGCCGTTTTGGTGGCCAGAGTGAGCCCTGCACACACGTGAGGGAAGTTTAGGAAAGGCTCCATTTCTTTGTAGAATGGGATTTATTTCCATAGGCTCGCTGAGGACTGCAGACCTCCCTGAAAGGCTGGCTGGAAAGAAAAGGGTTACTTGTCCCCCCCCACCAGTTCTTTGTGCCTGGCCTTCTCCAGAGAAGTTGCTGGGTCGTTTTCTTCCCAGCACAAGCGGTGCCTTGGGAGCTGCTGGTAAACTTGGGCTTGGGGCGTGAAATTCCACAGTCAACTGTGCAAAGAGAAAATAAAGAGGCAGTCATTTGTGCTGGGGGGAGAGGCTGTGAGAGGCGGACGTTGTGTGAGGGGGGCTGTGCTGACTGGGGCGGGTCCCATCCCTAGTCTTGCTCCCTGCAGCTGGCTGGCGTGCAGCACCTGGGGCTGGGTGCGGGCACACAGGGTTTCACTCCCTCACCCTGGTGCTTGGGGGAGCAGCACAGGTAATGTTGCTGCTTTGCTGGGGGTGGGGCTGAGGCCTTGCTCCCTGGCTAGTGATGGCTTCTGGGGACACTTAGAGCCAGCACCACTGGATCGCTCTTCTCTCTGCCTCTGGTTGTCCTGCGTAGCCCTGGACATGCCCCCAGCACTTTGCATGTGGCTCTGCACCCCTCCCAGCCCCAGAGGCTGGCAGCAAGGCAGCAGACAAAGCCTGCCAGACATCTGGGTCACAGGCGTGTGGCCCAGGGGCAGTGGGAGATGATAGCAGCAGCATGTGCTCCTTAGCAGAGCTCCTGGTGTCTGGAGAGTGCTCTGAGGAAAGCAATGATGAGCACAGCTGGGAGGCTGAGAGACTGCAGGCTGGTGCAGGATCAGGGTGTCCAGCAGCCTGCTTGTACTGGTGAAGCACCCATGTACCCAGCACATGGCTGCCCTTTAGGAAAGGGTCCCTGGCACTGCCCCATGAACACCTGTTCTGCCCAAGGGTGGTGGGAGGCTGGCACTGCTCCATGCCAAAGGCTCTGTGCTGCTGCTCCCTGTCCTGCAAGCAGGGGCCAGCGCTGGGCACAAAGCGCTTGACCTTGCTGCCTCACATGGACTGGAGGAATTTCTCAGCTCCACGTTCCTGGCCCTGAGGTGTGGCGCTGGGGCTGTGCCTCCTGTGCTCCTCTGCTGCCCTGGCATGGGCTCCCTAGCATTGCTCCTGCCTGCCCAGAGCCGGGTCTGCCATCTACCTTTACTCTTCCAAGCTGCCCTGTGGACGGCCTCTGGACTGGGTGAGGGCTACAGCTTGCCATGGCCCCTGCCCTGACGCCATGGAGCTGCCCCCTCTGTCTGGGTCTGAGCACAGAGAGGATTAGGTTATGCAGGACCCCAAGGAATGGTGGTTTGGGACTGGGCCTCAAGACCTGTCAGGTGGATGAGGCTGGGGTTCTTCTTCCGGCTGGTCCTCCTATGTGGGGAAAATGGGCTGGTGAATGCACCTTGTGAAGCCGGGGGCTGGCACCTGCCATGGCTCCCAGCACCGGTGGGCTGCCCAAAAGCACTGTGGCTTCTGCCAGCCTTGGCCCCACTTCCACCCCATGGGTGGCTAGCAGGGCTCCGAAAGCCCGTTCCCAGCACTGCTCAGCCTTGTTTTTTCCCTGCTCCTATTTTAAGTGCTCGTTCCCAGCCCAGTCCTTGTCACGTGGCTCCACTGGGTGTATTTCCACGCTGCTATTAAAAGACAATGCCCAGATGGGAGCATCTGTAGGAGGGCCAGGCTGGCAGCCTGGCTAATTTGGGCCTGGTGACCCTGTGTGGCCGGCTGGCAGCCGGAAAACATCCTGTTTTGGTTTCTAAAAACTCTCCAGGCAGCTTTTAGCTGCTCTGCGTGGAGCAGGGTGGAGATAAGGGCCCGTCGTGTGCCTGAGCATCTCTACTCTGGGGAGGAGGGTGCGGGTTGCCCATCTGGGGTCAGAGCTCTGTCCTAGCAGGTTCTGCTCAGTGAGGCTGAGCCTTGGAGGTGTCCAGTGGCCTTTGCTCCAGAAGGCCGGAGCTGCCTTGGCCTGCTGAGCTGTCCTGCCAGCCCTTTGCAGGCTGTGGGCAGCTGAGACATTGGGGGCGAGGTGTGTGGGGGTGAGGACTGACTGCTGGGGCCAGGGAGGAGCAGACTCCTGGCTCTCCTGCCCTCAGGGCCAGGCCACCTCCAGCCCCGCACACAGCTGCTGAGAGCAGAGCGCCCAGCTGTCCCCAAGGGCTTGTCCCAGCTCTGCGGGTGTGGCACGATTGATGTTCTGGCCCTGTTGCTGCCAAGCTGCCGCCCTGCTTGGCCGAGCCCGGAGACCTCCGGACACATGGAGAGTTTTGCCCTTTTAAGGGGAATTGCTTGGCTAGAGTGAACTGGCCCTTTATTGCTCCTCTGCCCTTCCCCCCTCCCTGCCCTCTGCTGCCAGCATCTCTGGCCTGAGCCTGCTGAGCTGCCCCATAGCACTGGTCCAAGGGCTGGGGCTGAGGCCTGGTTGCTCTGTCCCATGCCAGCACAGAGCATCAGTAACAACAGAGTCTATTGGAAACTGCTCTGAATGCAAGACCATGTGCGCAGGTTGGCGTCCCTGCCCCTTCCCCAGCCCCAGGGACGGACCTGCCTGTGCAGCCCTCAGGCTCCTGGCGGCACTTCTCGTCCCTGGCTCAGCTTCTGCCAGCCACAGGTCCATCCTGCTGCTCACCCTGTTTGTGCTTGTGCTCCCCCCAGCAAGGACAGCTGGGCTCCGTGTAGGCCTTGGGGGTCTAGTCAGCTCTGGGGAAAGGAGATGACGGTCTCGTCCACTGCAGCCCAGGGCCGGTGTGTCAGCAGTTACAGGCACAGCTGCCTCTCAGCTTGCAGTCAGCACATCCCTGGGCTGAGACTGGCAGCTGTGGCATTTCATAAGCCAGTGTCCCACTCTTGCCAGAGGCCGTTACTGGTACGTGGTTATCTCCCCAGAGCTAGCTCAGTCCAGAAGGGGCTTCTAATCATGT
The DNA here is from genome assembly GCA_030014935.1 of Caiman crocodilus. Lineage (NCBI taxonomy): Eukaryota > Metazoa > Chordata > Crocodylia > Alligatoridae > Caiman > Caiman crocodilus. The sequence goes on along the minus strand of JAGPOW010002791.1, from coordinate 1,336,142 downwards.
TTGTGTAACCAGGGGCCAGGCCAGCCCTCTTCCCTCCAGTGACACATCCCCAGTTGGTGACTGGTAGGTGAAGACTGTGCTTCAAGTGTCTCTTCCTCCAGGAAAGGCTGGTGTTAGGGGGGCCGTGCAGGCATACGTCACTGCAGAGCAGCGGGTCTGTCAGAGGGCGCTGGGGGTTGAGTTGCTTCACAAAGGGGACGGTCGGCAGTTAGGATCTGCCAGAACAGATAAGTTGGCAGGGTGCATCTGGGGGAAAAAGCCTGGGAACTAAGCATAGCCCCTGGGTAGGAGGGGTGAGGAGCTGCCATCCCAGACCAGGTGCCCCTCTTGCCCACTGCCCTGCATGTCTCTCCCCACATACAGGATGCACAGACACACAGTGGGAGCAGCCAGGCAGAATGCGGGGAATGGTGAGGCTAGCCCCAGCACCAGGACACGGCACCAGCAACTAACCAAGAGCCAGAGCCTGAGCAACACAGTGAATGGCACAGGTGAGATGTCCTGAGCAGAGGGCAGCTGGCGAGTGTGCTCAGGGCACCGGTGAGTGTAGAGGCACTTGCTGCATCCAGCTTTCTCTGCACCATGCAGTGTGGCCCATGGCTGCCCTTGTTTCATAGGGGGTGTTCCACGAAGACCACCATTCCCAGCATGAAATGCTGCTTCTGCATCCAAATAACCAGTCTGCAGCCCATGCTGGGACCTGTGCTCCCCCCAGGCTGCTCTGTCACATCAGGTGGCAAAGCTCCTCTCCCCACCAGCACCTTGCTGGCTCGTGTGCCACGTGGACGCAGCCTGTCCCTGCAAGTGCCAAGGTTGTGGACCAGCCAGGCTTGCTGCCACAGAATGGGCCCTGGATCCCTGGTGACACCCAGCATCTGGCCTCTGGGCTGAGACTTCATGGAGACATGGTGGGAGCCTCCTTCCCGCCATTGTGCATGTGAGCGCCACCCTCCTGCCCAGGGGCAGAGCCCAGGCTGGTAGAGGCTCACAGGGCTGCAACATTCCTGTGTTTGAAAAGGGGCCTGAGGCTGTACATGGGTAGGAGTAGGCAGGCCACATCCTGCTGGTGCCGCCTCTCTCCTCCCTTCAGCTGCTCCTCTTGGTCCCTGTGGCCTCCCTGCACTGTTCAGTGGAATCCAGCACCAGCTGGCTGTATCAGGGCTGGGCAGTGTGCTGAGCTGGCCCTTCTCAGGTCCATGGCACCTCCTGATGTGTGCCAGCACATTTTTGAGATCTCTGCCCTTTGCCTGAGTTCACCTAGGCTGTGGGGATGCTGGAGAGGGAGTGCCATCATCCCTCTCCAGTGATGTGTCCATCCCACCCTGCCTGCGGAGATGGGGTGCAGGCAGCAGCAGCAGGTCCTGGCTTGAGATTTTCCCCACCCCTGTGGTGCTGGTGTCTCTCCCTTTGCATAGGGCTACAAGCTCCCTGAACATGGGGCCGTGAGGGTCCCAGCTTGGAGCTGGGGTTTCAGTAGCAGCAAGCCACCCCTTCCCTCTATGCTGATTTCTGCCCTCTGCCTTTCCAGAGAACGGCGACTCTGCAGGGGCCACCGACGCCGAGGAGGAGCAGTCTGCAGCGGGCACAGCCTCCCCACCAGCAGCGGCACTGAGTGCAAGTGGCAGCTCCACGGCAGCTGCCCTGCCTGCCGCCGCTGTGCCTGGGGAAGCAGAGGAGCCAGCCTCTGGCTCAGGCACGCAGCAGCCCCGGGAGGCCACGCAGGTCCTGGATGTACTCCCACCTGGGTAAGTGGCTCTGTTGCAGGCCTTAGGCTCTCTTTCAGGGCAGCTGTGTCCTGCTTTGCCTTGCAGGGTGATGGTGCTAGAGACCCTCGGCTCACTCAGAAAGGTGCTTTGGGCCAGGTGACCTTTGGGCCTCTCTCTGGAAAAGCCAGCTCTTGAGAGGCTAGCGAGGCGGGAGTCTGGGTCTGGCTCTTGGCAGCTTCCTAGAGCCAGCTCGGAGCAGTGCAGCCTGACAGCTGGGCCCTGCCCTTCTGAGGAGAGTTGTTTGGGGTAGCACGTCGTGCCTCTGTGCCAGGGCTAAATGAGACGACCCCTGAGGGTCCTCGTACCCTCCAGTCACAGAGCATGGAGAGGGTCTGAGAGCTGCTCCTTCCTTGCAGCTGCAGAGAACTGCACGCACACGCATGTCATGTGCTAGGGAGGATCCCTTTCAGGCTCTTGGGGGGTGTCACAAAGGTGAGTTTGGTGGGGTCGGGAGAGGAGCGTGGAGCCCTGACAGACTCAGGGCAGGGTGGAGACATAATATAGAGCAATGGGGCTCTCTAGACCCCAGGACAGGAGGCTGGAAAAGCCATAAAGGAGCTCTTGGAGATGGGGGACACCTTGCTGCCCCGTCGGTGTAGAGCAGGGATGTCTGCACTTAGCTGGCCACCCTGGGCAGCAGAGGGGACCAGGGAGAGGCCTCCCTAGGATGCCTCGACAGCACAAGGCCTGGCCAGAGCGCCAGGCAGCTCCTGGAGGCAGCGTCACCAGCTTCACCGCGTTGCTGTACCAGAGAGCGCGTCAGAATTGGTTCTTCCCCCATACAGAGATCTCTGCTCCAGCTGGCTTGGAGTCCTCATCCCAGGCCGCCTCCCTCCAGGTGCCGGTGAGGGCCCCGACTCCAAGCAGGGAACATGTAGGCCCCAGGACAGGAACGCAGCTTTCTCACACCTTGTCCTGCCACAGTGGCTTTGCAGGGGCATCTGGGGGCAGGGCTGAGGAGAGGAGAGGAGACATGTCGCTGCATGTGCTGTCCGCTGGTTAAAGCTGTATGACCGTCTCTGAGACTGGCCATGCTCAGCGCCTGCCCCATGTGGCACTTCTCCTCCTGGA
>JAGPOW010002791.1:1318456-1332893 GCA_030014935.1 Caiman crocodilus | reverse complement strand
GTTACTTTAGGGCATGAAGGCAAAGCAGCCAGAGGGGGTTGAAAGGGAAAATGGCCTCCCGCATTTCCTATGGAGCGAGCTGTTTATTTTCCTTTCGCAAAGCCAATGCCTGGAAGGTCAGGGCCTCCCTCGTGTGTCAGTCACAGGTAATTAGGGTTAACGGCTCAGTGCGCCTTTATGCGGGGTGTGTGAGGGTTACTGTTCTCGGGGCTCGGGCACTTCCTGTTTCCAGGCAGCTGGAAAAGTCCAGCACTCTGAAAAGGTCTTTATTCCAGCTGGAGTGTGTGCCTCCCGCCGGACGGCCTCGTTCTCCTCCTGCCCCCGGCGGTCCCAGGTGGCAGCAGGCGTTGTCACTCCTGGCATGCGGGGGTGGCGCACGCCTTCACGAATGGGATCTGCGGAGGCCTCTGCAAGGGGCAGGGGGATGCTGCACCCTCGCACCAACAGGCTGTCCAGCCACCCGCCCCCCACAGCGCTGTGGAGCTGGGCCAAGGATGAGGTTGTCAGCCAACCAGGCCCAGCGGTGGACCCCTCTCGGGGCAGAGGTGCACGCCCAGCTGTGCTACAGCAGGTAGCAAAGGCTTAGCTTCTCTGTTTCTCCTCTTGGTCTGAGGGGCTATAGAGGCAGCTGTGCTGCTTCTGGGGCTTTCCCCATCCCTCCGCCAGCTAGAGGAGCAGCCAGGGTAGGAGATCGAAGCGCTCGCTTGCACCCATTACTCAAAACTTGCGCAGGGTTGGAGTGAGTCGCCTGCCCTGTGCTCTTGAGCATGGAGCCTGGCATGTAACCTCCTGGTGCAGGCTCTGGGGCAAGAGAGGCTGGCCTGGCTTTTGAGGGCACCAGTGACCTGTTTCAGCTCCAGAGAAGAGGTAGAGCTGCCCCAGACCAAACCCAGCCTGATGCCTGGAGACTCAGGCGTACCTCGGGACAGCAGTTCCTGCTCTGCTGTAAGGCCCTGTGCACCACTGCTAATGGCCCCAAAGCCCAGGGGTTTGAGTTCCCATTGGAGGAGGCATCCCCAGGTTTCCTTGGAGAGGTGCAATAAGTCTGGCCCTCCTCATGCAGCCCTGAGATGTCTCAGCTCTTCTCAGGCGTACCCTGGCAAATGCCCGAAGCCTGCCACACACGCATCGCACAGGGAGGCTGGGTTCACATGGGGATGCAGAGCTATTTATTCTGCCCAGATCGCTGTCTCCAAACATCTGCTCCAGATGTGGGGAGCACAAAGGAGTCTCACATCGGCCTGTGAGCTTGCTGGAGGATACTGGAAGGTGATCTGACCCATTCACTGTCCAGCAGAGCCCAGAATCCCCTCTCCCCCCATCCACCTGGGCTGGCACGCAGACGTGTTTTCTTGAGACCCACGTAAGCGGAGCTAGAGCACATGTGCATGTGGGCCGAGAGCCGGGAGGTGGCCATGCTGGAAGGCGGTGGGGCAGGGACTCTGTCTTGACATGCGGGTTCCCAGTCAGCTGATAGGGGCAGGAAAGGCAGCCGAAGTCACTGGCTTCTGCATCTGGTTCCTATCAGTGATGATCCCGCGCTGGGGACAGAGCACTCATTAACGCGGTGTGTGTACACGGCTGTGTCTCGCGCACACAAAGAGGTGCATTATGCTGTCTGGCAGGAGGCGTGGGGCTGTGGTTTCTTACATAAGGCAGGGCGTTTTGTTTGGACGTCAGGGTTACCTCTGTGCTGCCGTTTCACACCGGCCAGTGCTCCCTGCAGCCGTGGCCGCCTGCAACCGTTTCCTGCTGCCAGAGCGGGGCTAGAGCTGGGGGCAGGCCCGGCACACCCCTCAGCCTCCCAGCGCTGAAGGGACTGGGAAGAACCGCTGCTGCGACTGACTGCTGCAGCCCAGGTGCTCAGCGGAGCACTGCCGGGTGCGTGGGGTGTCCACGTCCCGCGTGGGGTGTGACTGAAGGCTGCACCCCCGGGCCTGAGCGGAACCCAGATGCTACGCTCTTTGCAGCCGGGCTGTGACGCTGCAGCACAGCGCTTCGTTAGCACCTCTTTCCCCTTTGCCATGTTATTAACAGCTTGTGCCAGAGCGGGGTGAAGCCAGTCACATCCCCGCTTCCCCGGTGCTGAGGTGGAGAAATAGCTGCATCCTGTGGGACAAGGAGCCTTTCGTTGGCCAAAGGCCAGCCTAGAAGTCGGTGTTGAGAGATGAATGGGGCCTAGCTGCTTGGAGCAGGCAGATCTCAGGCTGCACCCAGGCTTGTCTTGGGCCATGCTCTGTTGAGGACCTGGCATCTTGTGGCTTCCTGGCATCCTCTGCTTGCTGACCTGGGCAAAAGGAGCACTCGTCTAGGAGATGCGCTGAATTGCGTCAGGCTCCAGGGAGGGTGTCCCTTACTGAGCCCAGCCTGGGGGTCCTCGGGGACCAGCCCTGGAGGCTGAAGCTCTGGAGTGCCTGATGAGGTGACCTAGGCAGGGACGTGTGTGACCCAAGGGCATGGCCTCCAGGACTCTCTCCTTGGCCCTGCGGCAGATCGGACGGCACGTGGGGAACAGTTGCCAGTGGCTCCAGCCTCGCTGCTGCAATTTGCGACTCGTGACAGCAAGCCAAGGAGCTGACTGCGGGTGGAGCAGCACGCTGCTTCTCAGCTTACCACGGCGCTGCCCAGCTGCACAGCACATGTCTGGGTTGAGAGGCCCCAAACCCATCTCTAGCACAAGCATCTGAGTAGGGGGAAGACCCTTTCTGCAGGGGAAATCCACCTTCACCCATCGCGGGGGCTGTGCCGTTGAGAGGACGTGTCTGGGTCGGCCAGGCCTCGTGTCAGGGGTCCCAATACCCAGAGCTAGCTTGGCTCTGGTCCCTGGGTCCCCCTGGAATTAAGACCAGCCCGGGGGCTCCAGCTCAGGTGCCTTTCCCAGGGGCAGTGACTGAACATCTCTGGTGCAAGGCATTCGGCGATCCCAGAGCAGGAGGCTGGTTGGTGTCGTTGGTGCATTCCCTGTGGGGCTGAGCCCTTCTGTGCTCCTGGAGGTGCTGGCGAGGACCCACCACTGCCCACACATCCCACAGCATGGGCATGCCTGTCAGCCCCGACCCGGCCCACAGGCAGCAACCTTTGCTGGCAGGGCCTGCGGGGCTCTCCCCTCACCTCCCGCAAGCCTGGCCAGATCCTGAGAGGCTTCACCAAGGCATTGCGTGGGACTGAGTGTGACCTGGCCAGCTGGGCACAAAGCTTTCCCGTTCCCATCAGATCCTTTCAGGTCTCGGTCGCCAAGGAGAAGCCAAGAGCAGAAGAACTCGGCAGCCTTGCTGCTCGACCAGGATCTCCGTGCCGCAGGCGCAGTCAGTCCAGCTGGGCCCATCTCGCCAAAGAGAATGGCTCCTGTCCTGCTGTCCTGCTCCAGGGAGGAGCCAGGCCTGGCATTCGCCATGATCCTTCTTCCTGGACCAGGGTCAGGAGCTTCCGTTTGCTTCTCTCCCCATGCGCTGAGGTGGGAGGTCTCCGAAGCCGGCTCTGATCCCAGTCCTGCTCCTCTTCGCAAGGGCTGCTCCCAAGTGAGCAGAGGTCCCGTCTCGGGGATGAGGCATCTCCGCGCAGCTCCCAAGTTTCTGGAGCTGCTAGCTTGGCTTCCGCCTGGTCGGGATATCAGAGGAAGGGCGTTCTTTTGGGGTTCAAAAGATCCTAGTGGGGTCCTGTTGAGAAACTGTGGCCAGACAGACCTGCAGGTCGGAAGGGAGTAGCTGTGAGGTCTGCTAACCGGGGGGTGTTCTGTTACGTTTGAGGTGGTTACAATGGCCCCTGTGTCGTGTCCGGGGCCTCCGGCTGCTGTCGCAGCTTCCTGCCCCGCACCCGGACAGCAGCCCCCTTTGCTCTGCAGTGTTGAACTCCAAGTGCTGTTGATGCTGAGTGGGGCAGTGGCTTTGCTGAGACCTCTGGAAGAGGAAGCTGGGGGCTGCCTGGCAGTGCCTGGGCTGTGCTGGGGGTGCAGCGATGCCGTGGGTGCATGTGTGCCCTCCCCAGCTGCTGCCTTGGGTGTGTGTTGTTTTCAGCTCTCCTCAGCCACATGCCCAGGACCTCTGCTTAGACCGGTCCCTGCTCTGTATCCTAGGATGATGCCGTTTGGGGCCGTACTTCTGGCGCTGCTCCACTCACGTGAGCAGTGGGGCCTTGGAGGGAAACCCCAGATCCCCTGAGACCTTGGATGGGCAGGGGCGGGCTGTGCTGCTGCCGTGGGAGCTGGGAAGCTGCTCTTTCACGTCTGACTGCTGCACAGCTTCCAGTCCTCTGGGCTCAGGGCCTGCAGGGGAGAAGCTGGCTCTAGACCGCAGGGACCGGAGCTCATCTTCCTTTCTGTTGCATTGATCAAGCTGGTGGCTGACATGCTGCACACCATGGTGCTGTTTCTGGTCCCACACCCCTTCTCGGCACTGGGATCGAGGACAATAGTTGGGATGAGCAGGTAGCTCGGTGATGGGATGTCTGCAGCAGGACACCGAATCGGGGGGCAGTGGCCAGGCCGTGGTGCCTGGCTGGTGTTGCTGCAGCAGTGGCCACGTGTGCTTGGGGCTCTGCGAGTAGAGGGCCTGGACCACTGGGGCTCTTAACTCTTCATCCCTTGCTGCCAAGTCCTGGCAGCAAGAAGGCCTGTGCACGCTGCCTTGATGAGCTGGGTAACGTAATACCTCCTCTGCAAGGCGCTGCTGGCTTCTCCCTCTGAATCAGCTTTCTGTGTGCTGAGGCTTGTGCCAGCCCCGCTGTCTGTGCAGCCACCCTGGGCATCACAACAGCGCTCTTGTGTGCTCCTTTCCCAGGGCATTTTGGTGATGAATGGAGAAGGGGAGACGGGCTGAAGTGTTGCAGGAGAACACTTTATCCATCAGCATCTGCACCGGCATCCTCCTCAGGGGTGGGATGAAGGCTGGTGGATGGGCCCGTAGCGGCTTTCTGTGCACCAGCATTCGCGACTGAGTGATGGCAAAGAGCGCTCCTCGGTGCAACGCTGGAGTCTGCCCTCCTCTGCGCACAGTCTCCCCAGGGTCACCTCCAGACGCAGGGTTGGAAGAGTTGTCAGAGATGGGCTGGGGAATGAGGGAAAGTTTCTGCTGCGGCCCAGATGCCGAGGCTTTTCCCTTAGGCTTGTGGAGAGAAACTGAGCAGAAACATCAAGAACCCTTTAGGCACAAAGCTGGCACGGTGTGAAATCCCATCCAGCCTGGCTTCCTACTGTGGGAGGAAACCGGGGATCTGCTCTCTGTCCTGCACCCAGGCCAGAGCGCAGCCCTGCTCGCGGTGCTGACACCAGATCCTCCATCGGACCCCATGCCTCCAGCAGCCCCTGCCCTACCCTTTGCCATTGCCCGACTGTTGACACATAGCTTCCTCATTGCACTTCAACCTCAGCTCTCTTTATCCCTGGAAAGACTGGGCCGGGGCTGAGAGTAGGCCAGGAGCCAGGGGGTCCTGGGATCTGGTCCCCGTTGGCTCCTCTGGTCAGTCGTAAGTGGAACGAGGAGTGCAGCTGCCTCCCCAGAGCACTGCAGGGGCTGGTCAGGGATCGCGCCATGCCCATGGGGGCTAAACACCGAGGAATTGCCCTACTCTGGGTCCCACTGAATGGACCGCGAGGGGCCAGCAGCCGGTCATCCTCCGCTGTTGAAAGCCACTCAGCTGCAAAGATGGAGGCCACGCCAGCCTTTGGAGGTTGCTGGATCCATGTCTCCTGCCTCCCAGCTGCGTTGGTCAAAAGCTGCTGGCTGCACTGTCCTGCCTGCGTTTGGCTTCTCAGTCAAATGGAGGCATTTTCTTCCCTGAGTGGGGCTGGAGCCAGCTCTGCTGCCAAGCTCCCCGCAGACAGTGGATAAATGCCCTGGGGGATCCTCCTGTGGAAGGGCTCTTCTGCCTGCAGCGGGCTGCAGAGCACAGCAGCTGGGTTTGGCCTTTGTCAGAATTGCATATTCAAGGGGCCAACGGGCTGCCGGCAGCCCCAAAAGCTGGTGCAGGTCAAGAGTCATCGCAGCTGGTGACTGGGGTGCTGGAGACTCGTGCTTCCTGCCCTGCGGAGGCTGCCTCCTCTGAGAGAAACTGAGTCACCAGAGCCCTCGTGAAGCCTGGCTCTGTCCGTGCATCTCCAGGAGGGCTGTCTCTGATGCCAGGCTCATGTCCTCGCCCTGGGAGCTGGTCGGGAGTACGTGCTGTCAGACAGTGTGTCAGATCCAGTCACCCAAGCCCAGACTGCGCAATGTCCGTGACATCAGTGTGGGCAGGGCAGGCAGGTCTCCCTCCACTTCCCTGGCTCAGGTAACCAGCAAGCGGTGGGATGCAGCAGCCTCCCATGGAGGGCCCGGGTGTCGTGGGAGGGAAGGCTACAGGGCTCCCAGCTGTGCTTGCTCCGAGCCCTGTCTGTGCCGAACTTAACAGGTCCAGTTCCCTCTCCTGCCTGCCTGGGAGACAGACTCGACAGGTCACATCCTTTTCACTCTTGCGATAGCACTGTGGCTGCCTCCTGGCCTCCTCCATCCACCCACCTCTGCCTTTCTCTTTCAGGTGGGAACAGCGAGAGTTGCCTAATGGGCGGGTCTATTACGTGGACCATAACACCAAGACGACCACCTGGGAGAGACCTCTTCCCCCAGGGTAAGGCACTGGGCCTCCTGGGCCCCCAGACTAGAGCTGCCAGCGGGAGGAGAGGGCGGAGGCATGTCTCCCTGCCTACACAGGGAGATGCAGGGTGCGGGACCCACCTGCATCCCCGTCCAGGCTTGGCTCTCCTGGCCCATTCCTGCCTGGCGGACATTGGCTTCTCCTGCTTTGCTTTCCCCTGGGAGGAGAGCTCTTCCCATCTCCACAGCCATGGAGAGCGAAGGCAGCTTAGCCAGAGCACGGTCACTTCTGGGCAGAACAAAGAGGCCTTCAAGAAATGAGAGGTGAAAATCCTGCACAGGATCCCCTGTCCTGCTATTGCAGCTGACAGGGCTGCGAGCTGGCCTGGTGCTGCCTGTGGCCTGGGCTTTGTGACCTGGTACGGAGATTGCAAGCTCCCGCGGGTCAGGAGCAGGTGCTGCTTGTTGGTGCCTGCAGCCTCGCGGGGATGCAAGGGGAACTGTGCCTGACTGCAGCTCGGGCTGCTGGCTCTGCAGTGACCAGTGCCCTGCTCCATGCCGCAGGCTTGGCTGCAGAAGAGCAGGCCTGCCAATAAGGGGTCACATTTTTGGCTAAAGAAGGAAGTTCCCTTAGGCCGTACCTGTACCCCTCCAAGCCCTCTTGCTCCTTCCTTGATCGCGGGAATGGGGCTCTGGGCTGGCTCTCCTGCCCCCTGCTCTGTCTCTGACCTCCGTCCTTCGCACCTTGGCCCAACAGCTGGGGGAACCTGCCACTTTCACCCTCGGCACCACCTAAGGTGCTGCAGGGACCCCTCGTTGAGCACCTGGATGTGCTCTGTCCTTCCCTGCCCGGGCTTTGCTGCCAGCTCGGGAGCAGACCAGCCCTGAGGTGATTCCCTGGCAAGTCATCATGCTCTGCTTCTCAGCCCGGGCTCTAGCCTCTTGCCATGCCGGGGTAGAGCTGATCCAGATGGACATTCTGGGCACGTGGTGCATGCCAGGCTCCTCCAGTGGCCTTGGGAAGGCTGTGCCCCAGCCCTGATGCCTTGGGCCAGCCACAGCAGATGACTCCAGGGCCTCTGCCAGGAGGGGTCTCGCAAGCCCCGTCCTCGCTGAGCTGTGGCCCAGCCAGCCAGCAACAGGGCAACCAGCAGAGCGGAAAAACCTCCTTGGGGCCAGAACACCCAAGGCCCTGTCGGTGCCCTCTGCCTTGTCCTGGTGCCTCAGGCCGAGACCACTGCCGTCCTACAGGTGACGGAAGCTTCAGAGGAAACCGACGTGGCCGTGACCCATCAGGGCCTTTCTCTAGCCCCTCAACTGTCCCGAAGCAGGGAGGCCCCCGGTGTAAGGCTCACACCTACCCGCTCAGCACAGAGGTGCTGCTGCAGCCCCCCCAAGCTGGCTGCAGTGCCTCCTGGATTCATCCTGCCCCTCTGCCCGGTGCTGTGAACTCGCAGAAGGGCTGGGTTGGTGGGGGGCACGCTCCTGAGTTCCTTGGGCAACAGGGGTTAGTCCAGGCTGAGTCCTGGTGTCTGGAGCATGCAGGCCAGCCCCTGCACGTGTGTGGCTGGAGCCATCACCCAAGGCACCGGAGGTGGTGCAGGCGGGCTGGTGGGGGAGCTGGGAAGGGGGCCCATCCCCCTGCACAGGCGCAGCTGCTGACACGGGCCCTTCTGCGGTGTTGCAGGTGGGAGAAGCGGGTGGACCCCCGTGGCAGGTCCTACTACGTGGACCACAACACCCGCACCACCACCTGGCAGCGCCCCACGGCCGAGTATGTGCGCAACTACGAGCAGTGGCAGTCGCAGCGGAGCCAGCTCCAGGGCGCCATGCAGCAGTTCAGCCAGCGGTTCCTCTACCAGGTGAGGGTGACCGACTTCTGCCCCGACCCAGGGAATCGGGCTCCCACCCCACTACCAGGCTAGTCTGGCATAGCACCGTGCCTGCTCCATTGGCTGGAACGAGCCAGGCTTCCCATTCCTCCTGTACCTGGCCTGCTGCATGTTTGAGGGGGTGGGGGGCAGATCCCTGCCATGTGCCCCATAGAGCCCATGTGCCCAGCCTGCCTGGGCTTTGTGATGAGCCCATGGGCTTGTGGCTGGGCTCAGGGCACTGCCTGGTGTAGCTTGGCCCCCAGCAACAACCCAAGGGGCTGTGTAGGAGAGGGCACCCCCACCCCCGAGGCCTGGGCCAGGGGCTGGTGCCTCCAGGGCCAAAGAGCACTGGCAAGTTCAGGGGTAGGGGAGCACAACTCAGCTTTGCAGATTCCCCCTGCTCCCTCCTTTTCCTGTGCCTTCGCTGCACTGCTCGGTGGGGTCGCTGAATGCTCACCCTCTGGGGCGGTGGCGTCTCTGGCCAGGGCCCTGCAGAGAGGGTGACTGAGGAAGGGTGCAGGCCTTCTCCCATTCCTGGTCCCGAGACACGGAGGTGCCTGCCTACAGCTGACAGCAGCTCCTTTGTTGCTCCTGCATGGCACTCGAGTGAGTGAGGAGGAGGGTTGGCCCCTGGACCCAGAGGTTCTGGGTTGCCCGTGGAAGAAGGGGAGCCTGGAGCCAAGCCCTCCTGCCCCAGGGGATCCCTTGCTAGGGCAGAGCAGGAGCTGTTGGAGCCGCAGGAACAAGCACCGTCTGTCCCCGCCTGTGCACAGCATCTCTGCTGCAGCATGTGCCCGGCGCGCCTCCAGCCCCTTGGCCCCTCTTGCGCTCTCCCTCCCCTGCTCAGTCCGGTCCGTGGGGGTTCATGGGCTCTGCCACTCTTGAGCTGGGCTGCCGCAGGCTTTGCTTCCTCCCACGTGCCTGCCCCCTCCCGCCCAGCTGGGAACAGGATCTGGGAGGGAAGCGCCGGCCCCAAGTGATTTATAGGCAGGGGAATCCTCCAGCACTGAGCTGGGTTGTGAGCTTGTCACTCCCTGCGATGGCTCCTGAAGTGCTCACCCGGCCGCTCCCATGGCTCCTAGTGGCGCTCCCGGCGGATGCTGCACGGTGTGGAGCAGGGGACTCTCCTTCCAAGCTGAGTCCAATGAAACCCTGCGCTGCCCGCCATCCCGCAGAGGTCTTGGCCCTCTGCCCCCAGCCCCAGGCTCTGGGGCGGAGGGGGCAGGAGAGGCAGCCCGGCCGTGCTAGCTTCCAGAACACGGGGTTTCTCCAGCTGCTGTTCTGGGGCCCGGGGGGCAGGGCCCTACCCCAGGGGCAGTCCCCTTGTGTCTGCCACCCAGCCCTGACCAGGGGATTTCTCCGAGTCTCCTGCCCTTTGGCCGCTCTGAGTGTGGGCATGCACTGTTTTCCCATGGGAGCAGGGGGACTAGGCAAGTTCCCTGGGGCTGAAGGGAGTGGGATACCTGGGGATTGGGAGCCCAAAGCTTAGTCACTCCTGCACCCGGGGGACCTGCTGCAGGGAGTCGGGTCCTGCCACTGTCAGCAGCATCACGGCTGGCTGGTCTGGCCATTGCTCTGCCTGCTACGGCCAGCCTGGGTCCCTTCCATCCTGCCATCCCCACTCCCCTATCCTGCCAGGGTGCTGGCCAGCCTGTCTGGCACCCCAGAACCCATGGTCATGCATGAGGAAGTGCCACCCATGGGCTTCGGGCAGCCCCATGGCGCACCTGGCAGCTCTCTAGAGCCTGCTTCCCGGTCCCCGTGCAGCACTGCTGCCACTTCGCCACCCGGCAGAGGTCAGGACCGGGCTCCCGCTCGCGAGGCAGGCTGGTGCCTTCCCTGGCTCAGGTGGGCCAGGGCCGGCTGCGGACCACGGCCCCCAGCTTCAGCCGCGTGGCTCTCGGAGGCGCAATGAAAAGGCCTTTCTCCGTAACAGTGCATTTCTTATGCAGCTGTGGAAACGTCCGCGGGCCCCCCGCTCCCTGAATCCCCGACTGTTCCGTCTGGCCGCCCATCCCCAGGAGACCTCCCAGCAGTGCCGGGAGGGGGGCTAATCTAAACAGGGCCCCCCGCCCGGGAGCCGCTCTCCCTCCCCCGGCCCAGGCCGGGCCGGGCGCAGGCCGCCGTGCCGCTCTCCCCGAGCGAGAATAAAGGTGCTTTGTGCAGCGCGGTCCAACCTGCCGGGGCGGGGGAGGCCTGGGGGGCCGGGGGAGCCGCCTGTCTGCGCAGGCATGAATGTTCCCTCAGTCCCCGTGCCTCGCACACTGCCGCTCGCTTTCACGGCCGGCCGAGGAAGGGGGAGGGGGCCGCCGGGCGAGCCAGGAAGCGCTGGGCGTGGACAGGGCTTGTGGGAATGATTTCATTGGAAAGGCCTGCGATATTTTTTCCCCTCTTGTGTGTGGTTCTTGGAGAAAGTTGGAGGTGTAACCGTGGTGGCAATCTCAGTCGCGCCGGCCGGCGGGAGCTGAGCAGCCGCACACGCCCAGACCTCTCCTGCCAGCCCCTGCCTACCGCTGCCGCGGCATAGCCTGTGCGTGGGGCTTGGGTTGGCCTTTTCCCCCGCCCTGCGCGTGCAGGGGTTTTGGTTGGTTTTATTTTTAGTGCCTCGGGAGCAGGGTCCCGGTCCCTGCCCTGGCAGCAGGGCTGGGGGAGGCGAGTGGAGAGCAGGGGGCAGGGAGCCCGCCGTGGGCCCCTGCTCTCCGTAGCCGCCTGCACCTCGTTTTTCACTCTGTGCTTCTGCCCTCTCTGTTGTCTCTAGCTGTCCAGCGCCGCATCCGACAATGACCCTCTTGGCTCCCTTCCTCCCGGCTGGGGTAAGTACGAGGCCGCCTCGCCTGCGCTCGCACCTTGCTGCTCACCTGGCAGCCCCCGCCCCACATCTCATCTCTGGGACTGGGGCACTGCTGCCTCCAGCTGCTGTCCATGGGGAAGGGCCGCACTGTCACCACTGTGCATGCTGGAAGGGGATGCCCCCCACATCCACGCTGCCCGGGGCACTGGCTCGGCTAAGCCTAGCACACGCTCTGATCTCTCACCCTGCCTGTGTGCCCAGAGGCTCCCAGTGCCATGCGCTTGCTCCCAGGGCTGCAGGAAGGGGCAGAGGTCCCAGCTTTTCTCCTGCCCCTGCCTGGGGTCAGGGCTGGGGTGGCATGGGGAGGGGCAGGAGTGCTCACGAGGGGGCCCAGTGGGATCGGGGTGCCCTGGGCCCCACCATGCACCCTGCTTCCCATGTTGTGTCTCAGACGAGTGGTGCTGGACCAGAGTAGGCAATGGGCTCTGGCTGGGGGGCAGGGAACAGCTGTGTATGAACAGGCAGGTCTGGAGAGCCTTGGGGGGCTGTGGGAGCAATGGGTGCCGGGGCATGCCCCAAGGGCCATTGCACCAGGCTGTGGGGCTGGGAGCATCCTACGCATGCTGGGGAACGTCCTGTGAGCGCTGCGGGGGGAGCCGTCTGGTATTGGGGGTGTTACACCCGGTACTGGGGCGGCCCTCAGCCTCGCCTTCCCTGCGGAAAGGGCTCTCCAGCCCTGAGCGGGGCGGGGGGCAGAGAGCCAGGAGCTGTGGGCTCGCTAGTAGCTGCAAGCAGGGTAATGGCGGATGGCTGTAGCCGAGGGAGCTGCTCCCCCAGCAAGGAGAGAGGATTTGGGGGTGCAGGGATGCAGGCCAAGCCGAGGGGCTGGCAGGGTCGAGGTCAGCGGTTGCTGTGAGTGCCTGGCCAGGGGTGAGCTCGGAGCGCGCGAGTCCCACGTTGACCCCAGGGAAAGCAAGATGGGCTTGGCATGCCCCCCCCATGTCCAGGATTCCTCTCGGCCAGCTCACGTCGCTGCTGAGATGGGACGTCCCATGGGCTGTGCCCATCATGCAGGCAGGGCAGGGTGCTGGCTCTGGGGCTGTGCGCCAAGCAACACAGGGCCTGGGCGCTGGCTCCAGAGTGCCCGCCAGCGCAGGCAGCACGTCACAGATGCGGGGGGAGAGCTGCCCGAGCAGCCATTCGCTGCCGTCCGATGGGCCCACGTGGCCAGCCACGCGTGCCGGGCTCCAGGTATACTCAGGCTTCACGTGGGCAAGGCTGCAGGCTGGGTCCCAAGGAGTGGCCACTAGCTGGCATCCCTCAAGGGGCTTCAGTGACTTGTGGCTTCCCGCTTTCCTCCTCCTTGGAGCAGCTGCAGGCACCAGGGCGGGGCAGGGCAGGGGGTGAGTGCCGGCGCCAGGTGCTCCAAGCCCCCGCGCAGCCAGCCGTCCGGCCCCGGCTCATTTCTAGTGACCTTGGGGTCTCAGCACGGAGAGCCTGGCATGTCCTGCGACTGAGCACGGCCCGGACGGCACCATGGTGGGGCATGGCAGAGGTGCTGTCGGGAGCTGCCTTCACTTGCCTGCCAGAGGGGGAAGGGAGGGCTGCTTCCAATTAGCGCAGCAGGCTGCACGGCCCTCCCGAGCCGGGACGGCCGCCCCTGAGCTTCCACCCTGCGGCTTCTGCCGCAGCAGAGCAACACCAGGGAGGGCGGGAGCTTTGCAGGCTGAGAAGGAGGGAGCAGGGGGGGCAGAGGCCATAAACCTGCCTGCCATGCTGGAGTGCCGGGAGCTGGGCCTCTCCAGGAGGCAGGAGGGCACTCGCTGCCTTGCTGGGCTCTTTCTTCAGGGCTGAGGAAACCTGGCTCCTTTCTGCAGCCTGGGCCTGTGCAGGGCCTCCAGGGCAAGGATGCACAAACAGTGGGTGCAGTCAGGGTGCGTGGGGGTGTGCCTGGGGCCTGGTGTGCGAGCAGGGGTGGAGGATGCACTGCACAGGGAGGGCCAGGCATGCCTGCAGGGAGCTGGCAGGTATGGGTGCATGTGCCACAGGGGCTTGGTCTAAACCTCTGAGCGTACTGGGCGTGAGGAGCAGCAGTGCATTGGGAGGGCAGAGGGGTTGTGAGAGGAGGGGTTGTGCGCATCTGAGGAGAGGCGGTTGCCTGGGGTAGGCAAGTGTGTGTACCGGGTGGTTTGTGTACAGGCGTAGGTGGGCAGTGCAGGCACAGAGGTCTGCACTGGTTGTGCACACATAGTTCTTCACTGGGAACGTGCAGTTTGCGAATGGCAGTGGATTGCGCATGGTAGGTGGTGCGTGTACCGTGTGTCTAGCTGCACAGTGGGTGTGTCAGGGAAGCGTGTGCATAGAGCAGGCGTTTGTGCTCACTGGGCATTCGTGGGTGTGAGATGTGCACTGGGGAAGTATACGGGTACGTGAACAGATAATGGGCGTAGGAGGGGCACAAGTGTCTGTGTGTCTAATGTACCTGCTGTTGGAAAGAGATGCATCTGCCTGGGTGGTACACTGAGTGTACAAGGGATGTCTGTTGTGTGCAGGAGAGGCTTGGGAAAGATTCATGTGGTTGTGTATGGGTATGTTGTGTGTTGTGCGTTCAGCAGGAGTGCCTGGGAGAGGTATGGGCACACACTGCATGTTTACAGGGGTGTTTGGCAGAGCTGTGTGTGTGCTGGACATACAGCTTGTGTACAGGAGAGCTGTGCGCATGCATGCACACAGTGGATGTATATAGGAGAGGGGTGTGCACTGTACAGACACGGTGTGTACAGGTGGCTCTGTGTGCCACAGACAGTGTATGTGTAGGGGTGGCTGTATGTGTGCTGTCCAGACAGTGGGTGTGTATGGGAAAGGTGTGTGTGCTGCACATACAGTTTGTATGCAGGTGAGCTGCACATGTGCTGCACAGACGGGGCGTGCAGGGGAGTTGTGCGTGTGTTGTGCAGGCGAAGACATGCTGTGTGTGCAGTGAGCCTGTCTGGGATGTCGTGCCTCTGGGCAGCACTGTGCCGCCGTGCGGGGGGGCCCTGCCCGTCCCAGACGCTGCCCGTCCAGCTCCCTGTGCCGTCGCGTGCCCAGAGCCGGCTGGGAGCAAGGGGAGTGCAAAGAGCCCGAGTCCTTGGATCTGCTTCATGGGAGCTGGGATGGAGGGGCCTCCTGTGGAAGTGTCTGGGGCAAGCTAACGTGCTGTCCTCTTC
>JAGPOW010002791.1:1296937-1318356 GCA_030014935.1 Caiman crocodilus | reverse complement strand
TCTTCCTCCTCCAGAGAAGAGACAGGACAATGGGCGAATGTATTACGTGAACCACAACACACGGACCACGCAGTGGGAAGACCCTCGCACACAGGGGTAGGGCTCTAGGGTGCTGCCATCTGCCCCGTGTGGCTGCTTCTGTGTTGCTGGCTCCAAATGCGACAACAGCTTAGGGCTCGTAGCTCCCAGCCCAAGAGCCCAGGCTCCTGGACCATAAATCAAGCTACCCGGGGCCTGGCACATGCCACGCTCCCGGTGTACGTGCACCTCAGGACAGGGGATTCAGGAAGGAAGAAGCTCACAAAGGTCCAGATGCAGCAGCAGCCTTCCCCCTTGGGATGCACAGCCGTCTTGCCTGAGACCTGGGGGTCTCAGGAGTACTGTTGTGCAGGCTGTGGTGCTAGGGTCAGCTGTCACACGTGTCCCCATGCACGGGCCCCAGGGCTAGGGACAGCCATCACACATCTCCCTGTGCACAGGCCTCGGGCTCAGGACAGCTCTCACGGTTGCACCGTGCACAGGCTCCAGTGCTAGAGACAGCCATCACACATGTCCACAGATCCTGGAGCTAGGGACAGCCATCACGTGTCCCCGTGTGAGGGGCAGTTGCTGTGTAGCCCTGCATGTGCTGGGGCGACTCTGTGCCAGTGCAGGACTCAGAAAGGGGTGCTCCTCTGGTCCCACTTGAGTGGGGGATCCCACCTCACCCCCACGCAGCCCTGTGGAGCTCCCTGCCAGTGCAGCGCCATGCCATGGGCCATCCAGAGCTCTTGTCCCAGGGCTCAGCCAGGTGTCCTGGCATCTTGGCTTCCTGTGAGCCAGTCCAGAGCTACAGGGCAAGGAAATACTTGCGCGTTAAGAAGGCAGTAAGAACAGCGAGGGGCGGGGGGCTTTGGGCAGGCCTGGGCCCCAGCCCCAGCTGAGTGGGTGGGAGAGCCAGCCATGCAGGCGAGACAGATCCCTCTCCCTTGGCACGGCCCACGCGCACTAACCTCTCCCTGGTGCGGGCAGGATGATGATGCAGGAGCTGGCCCTGCCCCTGGGCTGGGAGATGAAGTACACCAGCGAAGGCGTGCGCTACTTTGTGGATCACAACACCCGCACCACCACGTTCAAGGACCCGCGCCCCGGGTTCGAGTCCGGGTGAGTTCCTCCCTCCTGGCTGGGGTGCCGGGTCTCCCCCCCAGCCCTGGCTAGCAGGCAGTCCAGGCCCGGGCAGGGCTGGGAGCAAGGCCACAGGTGGGCTGGGGCGTGCGCTGGTGGGGCAGCCGCCTGAGTGAAGGCCCCTGCACTTGCCATTGCAGGAGCAAGCAGGGGGGCTCGCCGGGGGCTTACGACCGCAGCTTTCGCTGGAAGTACCACCAGTTCCGCTTCCTGTGTCACGTGAGTGCAGGCTATGGGGTGGGTCTGCGGTGCCCATGCACAGCGCTGGGTCAGGGGCCGGGATGTCCCCAGGGTGGGAACTGGCATGGCTACTCGCTAGCGTGGGCCAGCACTGCTGGTGACCCGGGGGAGCAGCCCTGCTGGCCCTCGCTGAGCCCGGTGCCGTGTTTTCCTCCAGTCGAACGCGCTGCCCAGCCACGTGAAGATCAGCGTTTCCCGGCAGACGCTCTTTGAGGACTCCTTCCAGCAGGTGGGAACCTCCATGCCCTCCCTCTCGCACCCTCGTCCTGGGAGACCTGCGGGAGCGGCCCCTGCGCGGGCGCTCCTGTGGGTGACAGCTTGCTTCCCTCGTGTGCCAGATCATGAACATGAAGGCCTACGACTTGCGGCGCCGGCTGTACATCATCATGCGCGGTGAGGAGGGGCTGGACTACGGCGGCATCGCCCGGTGAGTCCCGGGGGCCTCTGGCTCCCTCCGCGGAGCCCGGGGGCTGCTGGCAAGGCTGGGCTCGGGCTTGGACCCCTGTTCCCGCCCTTTGGGATAGAGAAGGCTTAAGATGTGCCCTGCCACGGCAGAGCGGGAGCTGGCCTGAATCCTGGGTGTGCCCCAGCAACTGAATTGATCTGGAGGCCCCAGGCCAGGCTCTGCCTCCTGGGAGCCCCTGCTCTCCTGGGGTCCTGCTGTCTCAGGGAGCCCAGCTGTGGCTGCCACCCACCACCCAGAAACTGGGGAGACCTGTGCGGAGGTTCCCACTGGCCCAGGGTCCTTGGAAAGGCTCTGGGGCCCAGACTGGCTGCGACTGAGGGGAGGACCAGGCCGGGCGGAGGGGCTCTGCCGTCGCTGAGGAAAGGCTTGCTGAAGCAGCACCGGGGGCTGGGTCTCTGCTGGGCAGGGGAGGGTCCCTGGTCCCCGACAGCTGCAGCTTGGCCTTGCCTGGGTGTTCAGCTTGGTGCTGGGTAACTCTTCTTCCTGCCTCCCCCTCCCGCGCCTGCCATGCCCTGGACCGCTCCTCCGTGGTGACCCTGCTCCCAGCCCCTGGTGCGTGGGCTTCTGCTCTCTCTCTGTGTCCTGCCAGTGGTTTTACCCTATGGTAGGTTACGTCATGCTGTTCTACCACAGGGTAGAACCACGGACGGGATACCGGGGCGCGCGCTGCGTCGGAGGACTCCTCGTCTCCCCGAGCTGCCAGGGAGGAGCCACGCCAGGACCGGGCGCCTCTCCCGGGCTGGGAAGGGGCAGCGTTCCCTGCAGAGGGGGAGGGGGCCGCATGCAAAGAGGCTCATGGAGCGCGTGTGCGGGGGTAGGGGACAGCGAGGTGCCTTTCAGGAAGGGCGCACGTGCTTGGGCCAGCTGCAGGTCTCTGAGCAAGTACGAGGGCACACAGGTGCCCAGCAGGCGTGCACTTGCCTACGTCCTGGCAGGGGTGTGCGTGGAAGTGAATACGGGCATTTCTGGGGGCCCTGGTGCTCCCCCGGTCAGGCCCTGCTCTCTTGCTGGCCTCTGGGAGCCCAGTGGGCAGAAGGGGCATGGGGCGGGCTCTGCCTGGCGCCGGGTGGGCAGCTGGCCTGCAGTCCCTTCACCGTTCCCCGTCCTCCTGTCTCCCCCAGGGAGTGGTTCTTCCTCCTGTCCCATGAGGTGCTCAACCCCATGTACTGCCTCTTCGAGTACGCTGGGAAGAACAACTACTGCCTGCAGATCAACCCCGCCTCCTCCATCAACCCCGACCACCTCACCTACTTCCGCTTCATCGGACGCTTCATCGCCATGGTAGGAGCGCAGGCCCGGCCTGGCTCGCCTACGGATGGGGCAGCAGTGCAGGGGCAGCCCCGGGCAGCTGGCACCTGCCTTGTCTGCAGGGGGAAGATGGTGGAAGGGCCTTGGAGGGGAGGCAGCCCTGGCCCTGGAGGAGCCTGGGTATCCAGCCAGCATCCAGGACACAGGGCCATGGCCTGGGGAGCAGGGTCTTTGCCTCCATGAGTTGCGCTCGGGGACTGAGGTGGGATGGACCAGGCCAGGGCCAGGCCCCCTCGCTTGTCCTGGAGGAGGCAGAGGGGGAGTGGGAGCCCTGGGTCTGCACTGTTGGGCCAGGCGCTCAACCTGGGCCATGGCCGTATCCCACCACGGCAGCATCCTCCGCCTTGGGGACAGCCACAGCAGGCCCTGAGGAGTGATCGGGCCCTGCCTGCAGACTTGGCCTCGCAAGGAGTGGGCTGTATGTTTGGAGGGGCAGGGAGGGGGTTTCTGCAGGGCCAGAGGTGCATGGGGGCGGTGTTTGGGGCAGGGGCCCATTTCCAGGCCTGGCTCCCTGGCTGCTGCCTCATTGTCCTGTGTGACAGGCAGCTCCGGGAGCTATTTTTAGCCAGCCCATGTGGCTGTTTCCAGCTGCCCACACCTTGGTCATCCCTGCTGCCCAGCTCTGCTGCTCGCTGAGCACCCCAGGGCCCCGGGGGCCCAGCCAGGAGTCCCCGTGCATTGGAGGGGGCTGCTCCCAGGGCTCCAGACCCTGCCCCGTGGTGCCAAGTGCAGGAGGCTGCAGCGCTGTCCTGGCCTGCCCAGGCCGCCCGAGAAACGCAGGAGCCCAATAAAACCCCAGACTATTACTCACTGCTGGGCTGTTCCAGACAAGCGTCTGCATTATTCTTGGCTGCCTCTGCCTCGGGGCTCCTGGAAGCCAGGGACTCAGGGAAGCCGCAGCACAGCTCTGTTTAAACAAGTGCTGTTAATAGAGCTGCAAGGGGGGCAGACAGCGCCGCACAATCCGGGGCAGGGAGGGGAGCGGGGTGCCCGTGCATCCAGCTCTGGAGGCAGAAGCCCCTGTTCCCCTGGGAGACGTGCTGGCCTCGGTGTCCGGGCCTGGGCCGCGGTGCCAGGAGGGCGCCAGGCCTTCCTTCTGCGCACACAGTCTTACCTAGCTAAGGAGGAATTCGGCCCAGGCCCGTGGGACCACCTCCTGCCAGCTGCATTCCTTGGGACCTCCTTGCTCGTGGCTGTTCCCAGGGTTTTCAGGACACAGCCCCCAGCTCCTGGTCCCATGGGCATGACCCCTGCATGCTCTCCCCCACAGGCTCTGTACCATGGGAAGTTCATCGACACTGGCTTCACGCTGCCCTTCTACAAGCGCATGCTGAACAAGCGGGGGGGGGAGGATGAGGCACCCACAGTGAATGGGCTCGGGCTCAGCCTGACACATCAGGCCCCCAGCTCTCAGGCCCTTGGCGCTGACAGCTTCAGGCAGCTGCTGCAGCTTCAGAGAAACTTTCCCTACCGAGGCAATTAGATTTGGCTGTAGGATACCCCTGCCAGCCATCACCGAGACCCCAGGATGCCCCCAGTGGGGCCCTAGCCCCCAGTCCTCCCTCCTCATTCCCTTCACACCAAGGCCTGGTCCCCAGGAGGGATAACGCTCCCCGTGTCTCTGCCCACAGGGAGAACAGCCTGGAGGAGTGCGGCCTGGAGCTCTACTTCATCCAGGACATGGAGATCCTGGGCAAGGTGACGACCCATGAGCTGAAGGAGGGCGGCGAGAGCATCCGGGTGACAGAGGAGAACAAGGAAGAGTACATCATGTGAGTGCCGGGCATGGCCGCTGGCAGCAGGGGACAGCCGGGACGTGACCCTGGGAGCTGGTGCCAGCACCTGCAGGAGGCAGCGTGGCTGCAGGACCCGGCTTGCCTTTCAGCTGCCCGTCCTGCCCGCCTAGCACTGCCGGTTCAGTACTGAGCTGGTTGGGATCCCGTGGGAGCTGGTGGGTTCGAGTCAGTGCTTCCCTGCCGCTCCTTGGGGACTGGCTGCCTGCACCCCGCCAGTCCCCATGTGCCTCTGCAGGCTGACCTGTCAAGGGGCACTGCTCTTGGCATGAGGAGGCAAGGTTGCTGCCCAGAAGAGCCAGGCCAGGCTCTCCTGCATCGCCAGCTGCTTCTGCTCCTCTCCACTTACCTGCTTGTCCCTCCCTGCTCTGGAGGGGCAGTGGGCAGAGGCACCAGGGACCTGCCAGGCTCTGGGGATGGGGGCTGCTGCAGCAGGTGCTGCACCCTGCTGAGTGGTCGGTTTGTCCTCCCAGGCTGCTGACAGACTGGAGGTTCACGCGGGGCGTGGAGGAGCAGACCAAGGCCTTCCTGGATGGCTTCAACGAGGTGGTGCCACTGGAGTGGCTGCGGTACTTTGACGAGAAGGAGCTCGAGGTGAGTCGGGCATCGGGGCAATGCCTGGCAGTCCCGGCACCTGCTGGACGAGCCACCTCGGGGCCTACCCTTTGTCAGCAGAGCTGCCAGGTCTGAATCCTGCCTGGGGCACGAGGGCAGCAGCCACCTTCCCACAGCCTGGGAGGAATATTGCTAGCCCGTAATCCTGCCCCTGATTTGGCTCCACTGGGGGAAAAGGAAGGGAACGCGTCAGCTGGACACGAGTGAGGCTGCGGGGATGCCCATCCCCCGGGGGGTCACTGCCAGGCTTGTAGAGGAGCTGACCTCCTGCTGGGCTCCACGGCTGGGAGGTCCTGCTGCCCGGGCCCCGTTGCACTGACCCCGGAGAAGCCAGCGTGTCTGCTGTGCCGGGCACCATCCCTTTCCAAAGCTGCCCGCTGACCTGCCCTGTGGTTCCCCAGCTGATGCTGTGCGGCATGCAGGAGATCGACATGAGCGACTGGCAGAAGAACACGATCTACCGGCACTACACCAAGAACAGCAAGCAGATCCAATGGTTCTGGCAGGTGAGCTGGGCACTGGCAGCAGCCTTGGAGCCCTCCAGGCTGCAGCAAGCACATGTCCCGTGAAGAGGCCTTCGGCTGGAGCTGGCAGAGGCGCCGGGGCAGCCCTTGGTGGTCAGCCTGTTTCCAGCAGGAGCGGCTGCTCGGGGCGGGGGGCAGGACAGGAGGTGACCGAATACAGCAGCGCCCGCTCAGTGGCCCAGAAAGAAGGGAGGGAAAAGCAGCCCTGGGCTCGGCAGCCTGCAGGGCAGAGCCCGTGTCGCTGCATCACTGTGGGGGAAGCTGCTCCTTCCCGGGCTTCAGGCTCAGTCTGGATTCAGCTCTGCCCCAAGCCCGTGGACCAGAGCCCATCCTGCGTGAAGGGCCGAGAGGCCGGTGGTGCATTAGACCTGCTCTGTGCCTGGGTTGTTGGTTAGCTTGTGCTGCCCCAGCGTCAGGGGGACGTTCCGCATGGGGTTTAGTGGGCCTCTGAGGTTCCTGATGCACCTGGGCGGAGGAGGGTGTCGCCAAACCGAGCTGGGCTGGAGAGGCACGCTTTCCATTGCCCCTCCCCAAAGAGATGACTGGACCCCCACCTTGTAGGTCATCAAAGAGATGGACAACGAGAAGAGGATCCGGCTGTTGCAGTTTGTGACGGGGACCTGCCGCCTGCCGGTCGGAGGATTCATGGAGCTCATCGGTATTTGTGCCCCGGGTCTTTGGGGGGAGAGGAGGAGAGTTGTGGCAGTCTCCGAGCCCGTGGTGCTGGGGAGGGGCAGGTGGGGGCGGGGCAGCTTCCCAGCTCGCGGGGTGCCGTTCTGCTGCAGGTGGGGGCTCGGCCGTCTCCGCGATGCTTACTAAACGCTGGCACCTTCGCCTGTGTCCCGGCTTCTGGAGCTTTTCCACTGTTCCAAGACGGGTTAAATCTAAACATCAGAGCGTCCGAATCCGAGGCAGCCGGTTTCTTTAAAACTGCGGTGGAAATGACCCGATCCTGAATGTTTTTTAAAACTGGTTTCGGGCTCGGAGTTCCTGTTTAAACATCCTGCTTAGCTGGACTAGAAGGTGTTTTGTTACCATGCAGACTTTGACTGGTGCCTTTCAGGGTTTACGGAACATTTCGGCTTCCTCTGAATCATCGTCAACAACTTTCTTCTCAGCATTGAATCAGAGTGCGGGGGCTGAAGGGACCTCGGGAGGTCCCGTCTAGTCCAGCCCCTGCCCAAAGCAGCACCAGCCCCAGCTAGATTGCTTCCACTCCTGATTTATTTCTGAGTTACTTCTTGTAATCCTTTTGCCTCCAGACCAGACTTCTTCACTGATCATTTCAGCTCCCTTATCAGTAATTCTGATTGTGGTTGGCTTAATCCCTGGAGTTTGAGCAGTAGGATGCCTTCCCAAGTACACGTTTGTTTTAATTCCTGCAGTTAGGGAGGATCTTCTTATCCATATCGATCCCCAGTGAGCTTCTGGCTTCAGTGAAGTCCCGTGGCAGTGAGTTCCAGGGGTTAGCAGTGTTGCCTGAAGGGCCCTTTCTTAGCCTCGTCCTGTGTGTCCTGTCTCATGCTGGAATAAGACGTGTTCTGCTTGCGCCCAACAGGCAGCAACGGGCCGCAGAAGTTCTGCATCGATAAGGTTGGCAAGGAGATGTGGCTGCCGCGGAGCCACACCTGGTAAGGCCTAGCCCCTGTGCGATGTGTGCGAGCGCGCTGGGGCACAGACCCCTGGCTTGCCCGCATTGTCTCGCACCACCCCACAGCGGGTGTGCGGAGGCGTGGGCACCGCTCGGCTCTGCTCAGCAGTGTCCCGTTTGCGCAGCCGCAGAGGAGGTCCCTGCTGTGGGGCCTGTGGGGTGGGGAGGACGGGGCGGGCGCTGCATTGACAGCCTGCGTTGTCTTGCCAGCTTTAACCGCCTGGACCTTCCCCCCTACAAGAGCTACGAACAGCTGAAGGAGAAGCTGCT
The DNA here is from genome assembly GCA_030014935.1 of Caiman crocodilus. NCBI lineage: Eukaryota > Metazoa > Chordata > Crocodylia > Alligatoridae > Caiman > Caiman crocodilus. The sequence continues at coordinate 1,310,325 of JAGPOW010002791.1, read as the reverse complement.
TTATGCCATTGAGGAGACGGAGGGCTTTGGCCAGGAGTGAGGGAGCTGGCCTTTCTCTGCCCAACCAGGCTGCCTGAGCGCCCAGCAGGCACCAGGAACAGGCTGCGTGCTGTGAGAGCCTGCTTGGGGTGGAGGCGGGAGGAGCCCATGCCAGTTCCTCGCTCCTTCCTCCCCAGAGGCAGCTGCAGCCAACAGCAGCCTCTTGTCCCTTGTGCCAGCGCCGCCCGGGGGGGACAGGCCTGTGCTCCCTCCCAGAGCAGTGCGAGCCGCTCTGGGGGGCAGGGGCAGGGAGGGCACCAGCGCCTTGCTGAGTGGGGCAGGGGCATCAGGCCCCCTGGGGAGGGGTCTCTGGCCACGTTCATGCTAAACTGTCCCTAGTCCAGCTGCTTATCCTGGGGTCTGAGGCCCAGGCACAGCAGGGGCACCTGCCCCTCTCCCACAAATGCCTCCCTATCCCCACACGTGCCCGGGGCAGAGCCATCTCACACCAAAGATGCGGGCGCGATTGTTACCTCTCCCCAGCACGGGGTGTTGCAGGAGCCAGGCTGTGGATTCAGAGCACGCCTGGTTCTTCCTCTGTGCCGTGTGTTCGTGCTCCTCCCATCCCGGAGCTGCCGGGCCACGTCCCTGCAGCCCTTTGGAGTGAGGCTTCTCCCCACAGCCGCGGGCAGCCGGAGCCCAGAGCTGCCCAGGCTGCTTTGCCGAGGGCACTTGCTGCGCTCCAGAGCCGGGACGGGGCTCCGTGTAACGAGCTGCAGTTAACCAGTGCCCCCCTCCTCCCCTTTTTTTCACGGGGAGCTCTTCCCATGTTTTCCCTGCCTCTTGGGGCATCCTGCTACACGGGGGCAAAATGGGAAGTCTGCCCTGGCTTTGGCAGCCACAGAGTCTTACACGTGAGCCCTTGGCAGAAGCAAGCCAAAACTCCCGTCGGCTTTCCTGGGAAGGGTCAGGCCCCAGGCCAGGGAGCCACCCTCCCCGGCAGCTCACGGGCTCGCCGGGGCCGTGCACAGAGCGAGTGGGCTTGTGAGTTTGGCCCCCAGAAGCTCGGGCTGGGGGTGGGGAGGACTCCGGGCGTGCTGGCCCCGAAGCTGGGGTTTGTGCTGCTTGCTGCGTGTTTTGGTTTGCAAGTGCATGTGGCCCGCGTGCTCTTTATTTAACGATACGAGTGGGAGGCAGCGCGTGGTCGTGGTGCTCCTCGGTCCGTGCCACGCAGCTCTGTCCCGGTCCGGGCACGCAGCACCCTGTTCTCACCCTGGGCCTGCAGCCGGGGGCCGCAAAACGGGCACCCCATCTCGAACCAGCCATGTTAATTTCTCGAAGCAACGACCTTTCCAGCCGCGCCCCGTGGCCGGCAGCTGAGCACCCTCGCGGGGCTTGGCCTGGTCTCCGGGCTCAAGTGCAGACTCGGGGCCTGATGCTCCGGATTCACCGCCCGGTGCGTCAGACGCCCAGAACTGAGGCAGAAGCAGGCCCTCCGCCAGCTCCTTCCTCGGCAGCTTCTGCCGGTCTGAGCCGCAGCCCCGGAGCCCTTCCTGGCAGGCTGGCGAGCAGCAGCGGCCTGGGTGTGTGCGTGTGAGTGTGCGTGTGTGAGCATCCGTGTACATATCTGTACAGAAACAAAGTCTATGGATACAAAAAAAAAGGCAATAGCTTTTGGTGGGTAACCTGGATAGTTTTGTACTGCACCATCCTGCCTCAGTGATGCCGATTTCTTGTGCAATAAACAATAAGCAGCTGCTTGTGCGGTTTGCGCGTGAGTCTGTGACGGCACGGGGCTGGTGCCGGCCGGGGGAGAGGACCCCGGGGAGGCAGCCTGGTCCCCATCTCTGCCCCTCCGCAATGTCACCGCTCCCTGCCCGGGCACCGGCTCCACGTGCGCTCCAGCCCTCCTTGCTCTTCGCCCTCGCCTGCGTGCTCCCTTGCGGCCTTGAGGCAGGCAGCGGCTCCAGGCATCGCTCTGAATTTGGAGCTGGCTTTGCCCGTGGCCTTGCTGGCTGACCTGTTGTGGAGGCAGGGGAGGGCCGTGACTACGGTCTCAGCCCTCCGGGCCGAAGGGAACACCCCAGCGCAGGTCAGGCCGGAGAGGGCTGGGGCCGGAGCCCTGCCTGGCAGCCGGGCTCGGAGCCGAGTCAGGGAGCTGGGTGCGGCGTCCCCTGCGCCAGGAAGCCCCTGGCCCCTTGCCCGGAGCGGTACACGAGGCTACAACTGCAGCAGCTTCTTCCCGGTGCGGGCAGGAGACGGCTAGGCCAGCCCAGGCTGCTGCAGCTAAAGGGAAGCAAGGCGTGGGAATGTGCTTGCAGCCTGGGGACGGCAATGGAGACCACACGGCCTCGCACCCGCCGCCCGGGAGGTAGCGTGGATGGACCCGCGCCGGGCACAGCCGGGTACCACAGCCTGGGCAACGGGAGGCACGGGCAGCTAAGGTAGGGCGACCGCAAGGAGCCGAGTAAGGCAGTCCGGCGCAGCGTGTGGGGCGGGTGTAACGCGGCCAGCAGCTCCGACCGCAGTGGGCCTGGAGGAGAGCACGCGGCCTCCTCCCCGGCCCCGTGAGCTTCCCTCCCACTGCCCCGCACCGTGCCAAGAGGGCTGGCGCTGGCGCGTGGACACACTCCACATGCCCATGTTTGGTGCGCGAATGGCCGGGGCCTCGTCCGGCCCACGCGCCAGCTCAAGCCGCTCCTGCTGCTGGGGCTGGAGGCGAGGCTGATGCTGCCTGGAAGGGGCTCCCCTGCCACCGCCGCGCGGTCCAGGAAGACAAGCAGTGTTACTTGTGAATTCGCCTCCGGGGGCCGGCAGGGCCGAGTGCCAGCCTGGCCCCCGTGCTCGGAGCCTGAGCCTCCCGCCACTTTGCCAAGCAGGTCGAGGACAGAGGAGGGCGGCCTGGGCTTGTCCTGCAGGGCTCGGTGCAGGAGCCCCCATCTGCACCTTCTGCTCCAGAGCGAGCTGCTAAACTAGGGTCCCTGCGGGGGCGGTTACATGCAGGCACGCGGGAAGCCCTTTAACGCCACAATTCCTCTCCAGAGGCAGCAGGAGCCTCTCGCCAGCGCACGGCACAGCCTGCAGCAGGCTCCGAAAATGCCACTTCTGTGCCGGGGGAGGATGCTTGCGAGCAACCGCAACCCAGCTGGGCCAGCCACTGCGCTCGGCACCGCACCAGGGGTCCAGCAGGCAGGGTGGTGTAGCACCCAGGGGTGGGCCAGGGCATCGCGGGCAATGCAAGCAGGGGAAGGGCCCTGCCAGCTGGATGCATTTGACAAACGAGGTGGAAGAGGCTGCTAATTGCAAGCACAGGACGCCCTGACCAGAGCCGGCAGCTGCTGCACGTGTGGTTTCAGGCGCCGGTCGGCGCAGGCAGGGCCGCGGGGGGAAGCGTTCGGGGCAGTTTGGACAAGGCGAGGGTGGACACGTGCATGGGGCGTCTGACGCTGCCTCCCCAGCACAACGCGGGCTGTGGAGGAAGGGCCAGGAACAGGGGCCAAACACCAGGAGCTGCAAATCACTCAATCAGCAATGGTGCTGGAGCACCAGGACCCTTCATGGCCAACAGCTGTGGGTGCCGCCACACCCCGCCCTGCCCATCCTGCCCCAGCAGTGCTCCCACAGCACGCACGCTTGCACGAGCTGGGCATGGCCCTTGTATCCCACTCCTGGCCTCGAGCAGCCTGGCAAGCCACACATTTCTCCTGACCGGTGAGTGCCCGATGTTTTCTTTCTGTTCCTCACTATTGCTTGGCCTCCCGAAAGAGTAAGCTGTGTTTTGAGCATGGGGGTAGGAAGCCTGAGTGGTCAAACCGGAGGTCAGGCCAGGAGTTGTAAGGTTAGAAGAGGCCAGGAATACAGAGGCAAGACCTAAAGCAGTTTGAAGCGGCTGGGAGGGAACATCCCCGCAGTGCGGTGCAGCTCCCTTCCTCCCCTTGGGCTGGTGGGGCAGCCCGGGGGCCGCCAGCCCTGACCGCGAGCACTGCTGAGGGGTGTGCGCCGCGGCAGAGCGCAGCAGCGAGGCTATTGCAGTGCTTGGCCTTGTGAGACGTGGGCGGTGACGTACTGAAGCAGGGCTAGAGCAAGCTTCTTGTGCCAGGGCAGTCTCAATTCTCCGTCATTCATGGCCGATGTTATGACTTGAACGTTCGCGTGAATGGGGCGCGAGCGGCCAGCCTGTTCAACGAGAGCATTCAAACCACCTTCCTGCTCCTTTCGAAGAAGTAGAGTTTAAACCGAGGAGCAAATGCTCCTGCCCTACATCTGCCTCCCTTGACCCAACCTGTAACCAAGTGGCTTGCTGCCCTGGGAGGACGTCGCAGGCAGGTGCGCACGGTTAGCCGGCCGTTACTAGAGCACCAGCACAAACACCGAGAGCAAAGGCTTCTTCCTGGGAGGCCTTTGGGAACAGGCTGGTTCGAACGCGAGCGCTGGGCGCCCTCTCCCGTGCCTCTTCTGGACTACAACGTCCAGCCCGCATGGGCCGGCTCTGCACCGCTGCAGGCCACTACCCTGGTAGGAGGAAAAGGCCCCGAGCGGCCGTGCGGTGGGGACAGGTCTTGGCTTGGTTTTAGTCTTTAAAAGGGAACCTTGCAGACCCATTCGAAGTCCGTGTCTGTCTCATGCACTGCAGAAGCTCGGTACCTGCTGCATTCGCTTCGGGTTTTCTCGGAGCGAGCCCAGCTCTGGTTCCCGTCCTGGACGGGCTGCGTACACGGAGCAGCTCTCCGATCCCTGCGCTTAAGCCGTCCCTCGAGGCTGGGGGAGTGCAGTGTCGTCTGTGGTAGGATGGGCCGGGCCGGGTCTCCAAAACAGGGGCATCGAACTCATCTGGCTCCAGCTCCACGGGCCACGTGAGTGGTGCAGGGCCAGCTCCAGGGGTGGGATCAGGCCCACAGGCCCCTCCCCAACAAACCAGACCCAGCACACGCTGTGTGCCTGCCCCAGACCGTCTGAAGCAGGCGCCATGGGTGGCTCCCATCCCCGCCCGTGCTGTCCCGGGCCAGCCGGAGCAGGTGCAGGAGCTGGTGTGCTGGGGGCCCTGGACCGGCCCCATGCCAATGCTACGTGCAGCGTGGGTCCCGTGCCATGTCTGGCACACACCCCTCGTGGGCCAACCAGAGACTCTGTGGGCTGGATTTGGCCCGCAGGCTGGATCTTGAACTCCCCCGCTCTGGAGCATGCAGAGCTGTGGGGCCAGTGAATGTTTCTGGTGTTGGGTAGAAGGAGAGTTGTTTTTTGCAGTAGCATGTGGCTTCCCTCAGTTCTTAAATGAGTGCTTCAGACCTCAGCCCTAGTGTGAGCTGCTTTCAATTCTAATATTGCAGCTGGCGAATGCCCTGGGGGGGGCTTTGTTCTCTTGTCCGCGGAGGCTGGCACGGGTGTCTGGCGCTGAGGGGGTTTTTGCGACTCGTTTGAAGCTGCTATAACCTGGCCTGCTACGGAAAACCCGGTGTTGTCTCCAAATCACTTAAGTGCCCAGATGGGACGGCTGTCTTGCACAGGGATGGCTAGCCAGGGTGCTGGATACCAGTGGCATTTCTGTACCGTAGCCATGTGCTCTCTTTGCCCTGCCGTTAGCTGGGTCTGCGCTCTGCACGCAGGTCACTGCTGTTGCTGGTCTTTTTAAGGGATATTAAAAAAAAAAAAAGACAGACTGATGCCTGTGTTCTGAAAAGAGTGTATGAGAAGTTATGAATCGGAGGGGGGGGACTTTGCAGATAGCTGTAGGGGAAAGAATAGGGCATACTGGTTGCCTGGAAGGCATTTCTTGCACCTAGGAGTAGCTGCTGTTGGGACTTTCTACAGGTTTGACACACACATTTTGAGATGGACAAGAGTCATCTCGCAGCACTTTTACCTTGGTGCTACTGGAGTGATTTGAAAAGGAGCTAAAAGCAGCACTTGTCTGGTCAGGTCTGTGGTAGGGATTCAAAACCAAACTGAGGCTACAGCTTAAAGATGCCTGCAACTTCAGGTCACGCTTCCAGCATTTCCACCAGATCAGTGCTTCCCATGCAACTCCCTCCACGTCTTGCTGAACCCCAGGGAAGCAGCGTTGCGTGCTGAGACTGCCAAGGGTCATGATGTTCTCTGTACAGGTCATGAACATAGACTAATCCACAGGTCTATGCGAACAGGCTGCAACGTCAGGCCCCCAGGCCAGCTCCCTCCCTCCCGCACGCCTTGCATCGGGAGCATTACAACGTATAAATGTATGACTTCTAAATGGAGATTCCTTTCAGTTGATGGTACAGCTCTGAACTTCTTGCTCCTCCTCAACAAAGGATTAGTAGGGGTGGGGAGACCCTTCAGAGAGGATACTGGCGGGGTTTGGAAAGGCAGACATGCATTCACTTCCTGCTTTACCACAGGGCAAATGACTAATGTCCAAATCCACAAAGGGGTTTAGGTTCCTGTTTAACCCTAGAGGCGCCTAAAGTCCTTCAGCGTCTTGGTTGCCTACCACTAAATAGACACCGTCAGTCCTTCTGGCTCACGCATGAGAGGTCACCCAGACCTTCAGCACGTGTGCCTAGGCAGGAGTTGGAGGCTGCCCAGACCTTCCACTGCCCCTCCAGACCGTGGAGACAGAATCGAGAGTCCACGTGCCCGGTGCCACGATGGCTGTTGTTCTGCCTGTGCCGTGGGCTCGTGCATAGGCACGCGTGCACGTCCAGACACCGCTGGGCTGCAGCTCACACCTGCCTGCAGCAGGATGTGCTCTCTAAATGTTCCCTGGTCTGTGTTGCTCGCAGTGTGATGCAGTAAACGTGTCCTGAGAGTGCCTATTGAACTGGTCTTGCACAAATGAGTCCGGGGGAGTCCCTTGACATTCTCAGAAGCTGACATTCCTAAGGTGCCTAATTTTCCTCACTCATTATGGTGAGATAACTGGTCAGCTGCCTTGGGACTGAGGTGCTGTGCTGCTTAGGGGATTCCTGACTGTTAAGTGCCTGTGCCTGTTCCAATCCTACCACGATTGTGGGTAACAGCGCTGTCTTGCTGGGGAGCGTCCTGGTGTGAAGGGCTGGGAAGAAACACCTAAAGTAGACTTAATTGGACCTGGCTTAGATGGAACGTTCTTGCGTTAAATAAAACCCGACTAGTCCTCACTCACAACTGAACTGCGCCCGACAAACTGTGCCACAGCTGCTGTGTGCTGCGCTCTGCTCCTCTTGAAGGTCAGCTATGTGGAGGTAGTCTCATTCCAGTGTAAATGTCATGAGAATTAATCAAAAACAATATGCTTTATTTGCACACACCGCCTTAGTCCAGGCTAACGTTAAGCACAGGCCAGCCCTCAATCCTGTTCCTTGCTTCGCATTTTATTATGTTCCTCCCCAAAATGACCTGTAACTGAAGGGACCTCACTGCAGTACACACAGCAGGTGAAATACGTAGCACTAGTCAGAAGCTAGAACAATTGCCAGCTCATGTACAGTCCATAAGAGAACTGTGAAGCTGCCTGACAGGTTGCCCAAAGAAACAATGGCTGAATTTACCATAACCATAAAAGAGAAACGTCCCCTGCCATGCACTGTTTCAAGGGAGCCCATTTAGGTACTGCTTTATGTCAAAATTAGCAACACTCCAAGTTTTAATTCCATAACCGGAGACTTAACCTGCTTGTCTGTCAAGCAGCCTCCCTAAAAACATCCCCAGTGTGTCCGTGTCCTGCTGGGTGCTTGTCAAGGTGGAGTTACTGGTGCTGTGCATGCACTCAAACCCCCTGGCTTAACTGAGGCCCCAATGTACCAGGGACTGCACAAACAAGAGCTTGATTTCTTTCGTACTAGGCAGTCACTCAGCTCTGCCTGAGTTTTTCCACAGCCTCATCTCTTCTCCCCTTATTGGACATGCCAGAGACTAATGCATTCATCTTCACGGGCACATCTGTATTCTCTGCTTCCATTCCTGCTAACACTTCTTCCATCTTGGAGCTATCTATGTTCTTCTCTCTGGGATTCCTCACACTCCAGCAAATTTGCCTTGAAATCACCTGCCACTTGCTTCCAGGATTAAAAATGACTAGAAGTCCAAGAGTTACAAACCAAACCATTTAATCATCTCTTTGAAAATAAACAATATAGAAGGCCCAACCTCAAGGTCTCCTGATGGGGCAGGTAAATTCGTCCTCTGCGCAGAGCCCTCGGAGCAGGAGCAGGTGCCAGAAGAACGTTAAGATGGCAAGCAGTGGCAGCACAGGTGCAGGCATCATGCATTCAGTTTAGCAGTTTTACAGACCATATAGTATAAACCTCAAATAACTTTTAGACCAAAGCCATGCGAAATGGAGACAGAAGAGCATCTTGGGATGCAGGCCTTTTCCATCGGTAAAGAATGGAAAAAGCAGCAGTTGGTGACCTTGCCTTTGCCTCCCCCCTCCTTCCCTCCAGTGCTAAGGACTGAACAGACAGGCCCTCCTAAGAATAAGGCTGCCTGCTTCTTGCTGTAGCTGCCAGTCTGTGTAGAGCAAGTTCCCTCTCCCCGCTCTATTCGGCTATATGCCTGTCGGATGCAGAAGCAAGGGAAGTGCATACGAGAGTGCCTCCCAGAACAGGCAAGAACAGAGAACTGCCCAGTCACTTCAACAGGTGAAAAGAACCCTCTAGCAGCACAGTGATTTTAGTTTACAAGATTTTAATTTACAGATAAAAAACTACACGTTTCATTTTTTCTCCTTTTTCTCCTCTTTCTTGGCATCGCTCTTCTCCTTGTCTTTCTCCTTCTCATCTTTCCTCTCCTTTTTGCTTTCCTCTTTCTCCTGCCCTTCTTTCTTTTCTGCATCCCGGTTGGCGATCTTGTTGTTAATGAGGTTGTGCAAGGCAACCACAGACCGGATAAGAGAAGCCAAGTAGACTACCACCATCTGGTCATTGGTCTTCAGGTAAAAGGCCTTGACGAACTCTTGCAGGTTGACATCTGGCAGCAGGTTAAAGACATCTTGAAGGTGGTAGATGATCTGGTGATTGATGGGTAGTTTGCCCACGGCCACTTTCTCTAGGTAGCTCCTGATGTCCAGAAGCTTGGAGTTCAGTCCCTTCAAACCATGGACCTGGTTTGTGATGCGCTGGGACAGAGTGCCCACTGTTGTGTCCTTAATATCTCTGAAACGTCCACAACAGGAAGGAGAAGCATTAGTACACTGCTTTACTGCAGTCATTTATAGGTCTTTCTAGCTTGGAAATGAAGTGTTGCTTAGAAGGGCAGATGAATTACACCCAAGTTCAGTTACTTAGCAAAGCAATTCAAGTCAAAGATCGAGAGAGAAACTGGCTGACACTGGGTACATTAAAAATAGATCTCTAAGTTGCTTTTTTATGTGCAAGGGTGTTCTCTTTCTAAATCAGCTTTTCCTAGTTATCCTGGCTTGAGGGACAGAAGACAAGACTCGGGTCCTACTAAATCCTTTGTCAATGCCTCGCTGTGTGGATCTGGGCAAGCGGATCTTCTACAGATTGTACACCTATATAGTAGGTGTAAAAGCTCCTTTTTACAGCAGGCTTGTGAGACTTCAATTTTCACTGAAGGATCTGAAATCTGCTTTATAAAAAGCAAAGGCAAAACAATCCAAGTTTTTCTTAAGGAAAACAATGCCCATGTGGTTTTTAAGAGCCTCAAAGCGTAGAAAGGCTATAGAGTCTGCCTTGGCTGACTCTGTTCCTGATTTCAGAAGTAGCAGTTTCCACCATCAATTCAAACAACAAAAAGGCTTCCACTTTGCACTCCTCTATAAAGTAAAGTCCTGAAAATGTCTCAAGCTAACTTCCAGAATTCAAGGAACAAGATGAAACTAAAGCTTTTGACATTTTTAGGAAGCAGTCACACTTTACTAGGAAGGAGCTCAGTAGATGACATACAAATCAATACCTCCTCCTCATCCCCCAGCAAGCAGCCGGCACTCTCCTAGATGCTGTAGCACACCATATGACCCTTGAAGGAGTTTTTCGTTAGAAAAAGTTACCGTAACAAGTGTTCGACACCAACTTCCTCTGCTTCCTCGGCTCCAATTTCACTGGTCACATGTTCAAATGTCTTGGAGGTTGGAGTGCCATCCTTTGAGGTGCAAGAATGGAAGGTGAACAGGGTTACCACTAAAACAGTACAGTGCGCGCACACCCTCAAGTAGCAGGTTTTGTGCCTTCTGCATTTGGAAAAGCAGAAAGCCTCATACAGACCAACACATTCACAAAACTAGAAATAATCTCATAGTTCTAATAGCAGGATCCCTAAGAGTAATTAGTTGCTTTTCTTTACCATGGGCCTCAGACACGCTGACAGAACCAATTTTTAAAAATCTGCCTGGAATCTAGCAAAGGCAAAGTTGCATGGAAATCTGTCACTGACCTACTACTGCACACATCTACTTACAGTGGATGATGAGTGATTACTAGAGATAAAAGGCAAGAAACATTTAAAACTAAGAAGATGAAGATGCAAATTAGTATCTAATTACTTGAACTACTGCTGTGTCAGCTGCCATTTATCAGTGGTACCATTAAAGCATGTCCCACTGCTACTTTTTGCATGGGGGCAGGCATGTCAGAAATAGAAGAGCAGTGTTCTAAGTCTAAACAGTCTGCCCTACATCCGTGCTTCTGGAAAGCAACAGAGTTTCTTAGGACAAGTAAGGGAAGCAGTCCTTTTTTCAAGAGGATGAAGGATGGAAATTCTTGGTTCAACAAATTTAAGTTTACAACTGTGGTATAAGCTCTAGCTTCAGCAAACTTAACGCAAAGGCGCAGGACCAATTAATGCAACATCCCCTACTGGACCGCAAAAGACAAATTGATGCACACCTAGCAATATGTTTTAATTTCTCTTTTACTCAAAGTATGCCCTCTTTCAGGAAATCCTAAATGAACTGGAAAATAGCGTGTACTGAACTGTTGAACACTTACATCGTGAACTTCTTCAACTGAAATATAAGCTTCTGTGGGCAGCCCCAGGTCCTTTGGCTTTACATCAATAATTACCAATACCTAGAAGAAAAAAAACACGTTTAAGTAAGATAAAGTCACCCAAAGGACTAGATGAAGGATCTCACAGTTAACTATTGGTTCTGCAGATGTTATAAGCCTCTTTAGAAGTTTTAACTGTAAGCGAAGGAAAGATCTGTCTCTATGGTAGGAGTTAGATCTGCACTCTCTACTCACTTCATAGCTGTCAAGCTGCATCTTATTGTGCCATGACAGCAAATTGGAGATTGGGCTGGCAGGACCTGCAGACTGCCAGAAGTTTCATAAGTAGAGTCACAAGAGCGGTACTTACAGAGTTAGGACAGTATCTTTTCATCAGTTCATTGATGGCGATATCATTCTTATGTAGTTTGGGGCCTGTGTGGTACCATCCAACTATTCTTTCCCTAGCTGGGAAAGAAAAACAACCAAAGATTAGAGCCAAAATGACAGGGAAGCATTTCGTACAGAAGCATACTAAAGCTCAAATATAGCTACTACCTAACCCCAAATTTTGCCCAAGCTTTGAAATAAAAAAAAAAAAAATAGCTAACTCTACTTCTGTTCTGGATACACATTTGTAAAAACCTGAAAATCCTGAAATGGAATTAAATTGTTGCTATATTTGCACACTTTGCCCTATATCCATGCTTCTGGAAAGCAGTTTGGGAATAGAAAGTTGAATCAGTGATGGATGAGGCTGAGAGCAGGCTTGGATCTTAATATTCTTAGCTGCAAGGTTGTTTGGTAAATAAGGAAGAATGGGTTTCAAGGGGAAGTATTTGCTAAATAAGTAAATACATACTGAATGATTTTTGTACCCAAACACTTTTAGAAATTGGTGCATATTGTATAAATGAAATGCCGAGCTCTGCTAATGAACAGCACACTCACTTCCTTTGTGCATTCCCCTGAATTAACTCCACTGTACTCCATCAGGAGAAGCTTTAGTAATAAGATGCATCTTGGTCAGTGAACTCAGGATTTGGAACACCTTCCAGAGAAAACAACCTTTATTTAAGTTGGCAAGAGGTGGGCTTTGGCAGAAGGGCATCACCTGAACTCAGTATCCTGACAGCATGTACAGAAGTAGCCACTTCTATGACGGTGATGGGCCAAATCATGACAGCGTCTTGTTATAATCAACACCTTGACATTCCTGCTCTTTCTTAATGACATGAGCAGTCACATTCTGCTCTTGTCAAAGCTTCTGAGCTGTCTCACAGGACAGTCCCCCAGAGAAAAGTGTGTCATGTTTCTGGCTAGTTTATTGCCATGGCATAGACTCTACATTCACCCTTATGTATCAGCTCTAGAAATGTAGAGCTGGAAGCGACCTCCCTGCCAGTGAGTCCAGTTCCACATTACCTATACTGTAGCCTCTCCATATTTAACTAGCCCTGATAATCTTATAGAGCAGGAATGGCCAGCCAGTGGCACATGTGCCAAAAGCGGCACCGGCACACAACAGATCGAGGAGATGGCAGGTAGCACAGCGGCAGACTGGGTAGGGAGCAGAAAACAGAGCAGCAGATTGGGCAGGGGAAGGGGACTCGAGTGGCAGGTAGGAAGGGTGCAGAGCTTAATGTGTGGCATGCCTGCCAAAAAGTTTGGCCCCCAGTGTCGTAAGGAAAGAATGAGCCACTTTGTAAGATCAATTAGCATAAATGGCTTATCAATTCAAATCTGAATTTGTAATTCAAATGTCCCCTCATAAGAAGGAAAAGAGACTGTAGCACACCAGTATGGAAGGGGTCACAACATAGCTGTGAATTTCTGTGATAGCTATTTAATCCCCAGGAAGCGTTAGCTCTTTATTTCCAAGACCTATGACATATCAGAAGACTAAGGAGTTGCTTGTATGTGGAAGTGGGTAAGAAGTAGTGTGAATTTAAAAGGAATACTTTTCTGCATTAATTCTCTATATGAACGTTCTGCACAGAGGGCTGAGCATGGTTTAGGTTAATCCCTGAAAGGCACTCACCATACAGAATAATGTGTCCACATGAGGAAGTAGTGTGGAATAGCACATTGTGTCTTTATTTGCACCACAGCTTATCCTGCACTAACTTATCCATGACAGGTTTTAGGAAAATAGCCACTCCCATGAAAAGCTGCACTTACCATTGACTTTTTTAAACATTCCATACATGTTCTCCAGGTAATCATGGTCTAGAAACCAAACACTGTCATCTTTATCATCCTCATCAAAGGGAACTGGAAACAAAACAGAGATCAATATTTAGTAGTTCAAATTTTAGTCTGAAAGCTTCCATAAAAAAAATAAAATTTGTTTCACAAGTCCTTGCATGCCAATGGGGAAAAATAATTTATTTGGAATTGACGGAGTTCAACCACTCTGCTCTACTGGGCTGCACAAACTGCTATAAAACTGAACGGCAAGGTTAACAGATTCTCTCACTTTTAAGATGACACCAGTAAAAGCAA